>PVJI01000270.1:0-304646 GCA_004026765.1 Micronycteris hirsuta | reverse complement strand
AAGATTTTATTTTTATTTATTTTTTAGAGAGAGGGGAAGGGAGGGAGAGAGGGAGAGAAACAGCAATGTATGGTTGCCTCTCACATGGCCCTCATGGGGACTTGGCCCGCAACCCAGGCATGTGCCCTGACTGGGAATCGAACCGGGACCCTCTGGTTCCCAGCCCGCGCTCAATCCACTGAGCTACACCAGCCAGGGCCAAAAACTTTTTATTTGATGCAGTCAGAAACATATTTGAAGAAACATAAGTCTAGTCCAAACTCTCATTAGATGAGAAAAAACCGAGTCTTTGAGAGCTTAAGCAATTTGTCTGAGAATTTAAGGGTAGAATTGGAGCCCTAGAACCCAGTCTCAACAGCGCTCCAGCTGTGTGGGTTTACGTTTTAAAGTGTTATCACGCTTTAAGGGTATCTCTAAGAGTAAAATAATACAGAGAAAAATGTGCCAGTGTAGGGATAATTAGATTAGAGGAGGATGCATTTGGTGCACTAAATATTTATTCAGTACTTAATAATGTTAGATACATAGTAGGTGCTCAGTAAACATTTGCAAGCATTCTGAACTTTCTGAACTTTCTATAAGCAAGGTGTTATGCTTGGTGCCACGAAAAGATGTAAAGTATGGAAATGTCCATTTTTTCCAAAGGACTCTTAGGCTGATTGGTAATTTAAAATAATTGGAAGATTGACTAACAGATATCAAAAGTAATAATAGAGGGTGTGGTTAGGAGAGCCTTGACTAAAACCAAAAACATTGCAGTAGGTCACAAAGGAATGAAACTAAGTGTATATAACTACATGTTAATTTTATTCAACTGGAAACCACTTTTGTACTTCTTTGGTGTGTGCCTACCCTGAAATTGAAGTTCTGTATTTGTTCTTGTCTGTGACTTGTTACTAAACCTTCACAAGTGGTATTCTACACTTCACGTTTTTGTTAATTTACTTTTAAATCTGGTCTTGAATTCCTGCTGCCTGATATGGATTAGGTTGAATCAATTCTGATTAATTTAGCAGGTATATTGAGTATCTGCTAATGTGCAAGCAGTATGCTGAGGTAGAAATAAGTAAGAATAATACACAGCCTAATAAGGGCCATACAGTAAGCTGTGTGGAAAATATATTCACGAAAGCATGTGTGACTGTAGAGGTAGCCAGTAGTGTGGGAGATTTTAGTGCTTTCTGGGTGAGGGTGGGAAAGGCTTTCTGGAAGAGATGACAGCTAGGTTTTAAAAGTATAAAAAGGAGCTTCCCAAATATACAAGTGAGGGAGAGCCATTCACAGGGGTGTCCAACCTTTTGGCATCTCTGGGCCACACTGGAGGGAGAAGAGTTATCTTAGGCCACACATTAAATACACAAACACTAATGAAAACTGGTGAGCTAAAAGAAAAGTTTTAAGTAAATTTACAATTTTGTACTGGGCTGCATTCATAGCCATCCTGGGCCACATGCAGCCCACAGGCCGCGGGTTGGGCACCCTGCTGGAGGAAACGTTCAGAAGTGAAGCAAGTGGTGTGTTAAGACAGTTTTGAACATTATTGATGGACTACAAAGTGGAATGCTTGGGGGAGGTGGTTAGAGGAGGTAAGACTCCAACAGAACTTTGTTTCTTGAAGTTAGGCATGAATCTAGGGGGAGCTCAAAGTCTTTCCTATTCCATTTGCCCTTGACAATCATTTGGGAGTTTTAGGTAGTCGGTCCAAATGCAAAGGTAATTAAGTAGGTTCTTTTTCCTCCCCTCTCTGAATTCCGTGGGGGAAGAACCAAGATTGAAGTTGGAGGATTAGTGGATTTAATGGAAGAAGCTTTGGACTTAAAAGATAATTAACAGGAGGGTTTTAGAAATGTAATACTAGTAAATTATTGGGAATGTGGTATCTGCTCTCCTAGTGTGATCACCTCGCACGAAATGTTTCACGCAGGTGTTTTGGAGCATTTGTACAGCAGAGAAGGGCATGTGGTAGCGTCCGTTCTGACGATAAGATTGTTCCTGTCACCGGATTCCCAGAAGAGCAGTTGGCTTTAAGCCCGCGGCCTGAGTCCTGTGTGCATGCTGACTCTGTCGGGCCAGTGCACTGGGACCTAGGGCTGGACAGAAGAGGCTCCGCACCAAAGAACTGTGTCGGTCTCCTCACCTGTCATGAGCTGACCCTCAGTACTGGTGGTCCCCAAGAGTGGGGAGTGAAGTGATTTTTGTACCTCGGTTACAGTAAAGAGTTAATCACTCTTGAAAAAATTTAACCACTCGGTATTTTTCATGTTTATTGAACTCCAAAATACTGCAGATTCGGTGTTATCCCAGATTTTATACTTTTACTTAGGTTCCCATGTTCTCTATTAATTTGTAAGTTTGTTTTTAATATTTCACAGGCTTCCTTGATCATGGATGGTGAAGATACGCCCAATTTTTCAAGTTTGAAGGAGGAAACGGCTTATTGGAAGGAGCTGTCCTTAAAGTATAAACAAAGGTAACGTTGGAAACGTAAAAAAGTAGAGGAGGCATTTGGAGTGCACCGTCTCTAGCATGTGCATTTTAAAAATAAAACATAAAGCTAAAGTCAGATTTGGGAGTGGAATTCTAGAAATAGTCATAACATTGCTTGTATTGAAATAGTATAAAAATACCATAAATCCTGTATTACTCAAATTATTAAAATAGTAAAAAAACAGTATCATTTGTGATTTTTTTTCTGGTAGTTTACCTCCTTTTATGTTTATTACTCTCATTGATCATCTTTGATCTGCTGCATGTGTACCATTTCTGCCTCATTGCTTTGATCTTTGGGAAATTCTGATAGGCTGTCTGGAGCGTCACACAGCGGACTTGAGTCCCCTGCAGGCAAGCATCATCAGTAGCCAGAGCCAGAAAGGTTTTCAGGGTGGAGAGAAGAGCTTCAGACATACGGGGAATTTTAAAAAATCTCAATTATTTTAATTAGTTGGGAGAACTTTCACATAGTTTTTTGAGAACAAAAGCTTGTCTTAAATTTCATTATAAAATGGAATTTTTCTTAAAAAATATATTTTTCTACTTTAGTTAAAGGAGTTTTCTAATCCTTATCAAACGTTTTACTGTTACTTCATTGTTATTGCTGAAGCCAGTTATATTGTGCCAGTGGATGTAAAAGGTGTCTGTGGCAGGAGTGCTTAATTGTTCTTTGTGCCACAGATACCTTAATAGCCTGGGGAAGCCTACCTAGACCCCTTCTCAGAATAATGTCTTGCCCTGCCTAGTGTTGCTCAGTGGATTGAATGCTGGCCTGTGAACTGAAAGGTTGCAGGTTCGATTCCTAGGGAGGGCACATGCTTGGGTTGTGTGATCAGCTTGATCGATTTGTTTCTCTCCCTCTTTCTCCCTCCCTCTCCTATCTCTAAAAGTAAATACAATCTTAAAAGAATGATGTCTTTAAATGCATAAAATCAAATAACAATTACAAAGGGAACCAATTATATTGAAAACCTCAATTATATTGAAAAACTTATCCAAATATCAACCTTATTTGTGATATAGTAATTGCCTTTTTTGGTAATACATTAAATAAGGAGCTAGCAAGAGAGTGTATAAAATATAAATGCTTTTAGGGCCTATAAATAATTTTCATTGAGTCTCGAATATAGGCTAAGAGATGTAAAACAGATTGTTTTCATTATTTAGTGTATTTTATTATAGCATAGTATTTAGGCAGAAATTCTTGAATTGATATATAATCATCTTCAACATGATTCTTATGACCTACAACTCATCTTTCCCACTTTGTTTTTGATTAGCTTCCAGGAAGCTCGGGATGAGCTAGTTGAATTTCAGGAAGGAAGCAGAGAATTAGAAGCAGAGTTGGAGGCACAATTAGTACAGGCTGAACAAAGGAACAGAGACTTGCAAGCTGATAACCAAAGACTGAAATATGAAGTGGAAGCGTTAAAGGTAATTGTGGTTGTAGAAGCTCTGGTGTCTAATGTACGGGGTTTTATTAAAATGAGAAATATAGCCCTGGATGGCTGGCTTAGTTGGTCGGAGCATTGTCCCGTGCACCAGCAGGTTGCAGGATCCATCCCTGGCTAGGGCACATACCTAGGCTGTGGGTTCACTTCCCGGCTGGGACATGTATGGGAGACAACCCACCAATGTTTCTCACATCAATTTCTCTCTCTCTCTCCCCTCCCCCCTCCCCCTCTCCCCCTTCTTCCCTCTTTTCCCCTTCTCCCCCTCTCCCTTTCTCTCTCCCCTCCCCCCTCTCTCCCCCTACCTCTCTCCCTACCTCCCCCACCTCTCTCCCTCCCTTCCTCTCTCTCTGAAATCAAATGAACACATCCTTGGGTGAGGATTTAAAAAAAATGAGAAATATGTTTGTTTAAGGGGAGCTTAAGAGCAACAGGGTACAAAAAAGCATAAAAAGAATCTTAATTTTGTAGTTCCTGTAATTTTCAGAAGCTATTTGTTTTAACATATTGCTTTATTTTGTGACACTTTAGAATTATGTCTGTATGAAGTATGCACATTTATTTCATTATTGTTCATGATCCCTTTAGTTTTAGAGTTTAGTTTGGATTTAAAGATTGCCTTCTAAAAAGGAATTTTCAGAAGTAAAAGGATTAGCCCCTTTCGCTGTCCTTAACCAAATGCGTGGAGATTTTCAGTGTCTGGGGAGTAGGTGGTTTTGTGGAAGGCGGGTGTGGGGTGTGGGGGATGTGGGGGGTAGAGAGTGGGTAGGTGTAAGGGGCAGGGAATTGGAACTCTGTCAGTTTACTTATTTGTGCTTACCCTGGGTTACATTCAGCCTGAGAACCCAGAAGTTCCTCTACCATGTTTGGGGTTTTTGAGTCAATGTTTTTATTATTTTACTTCTTTTCAGAGAGATCATTATTAGATTCTGAAAGGAGAATGGTTGACTATTTAAATTTTATGAGTTAAGGCAGTTGGAATGAATGTGTAATTGTTTTTAAATATTGTAAAAAGAAGAGGTACCATCAACTTGGATTGTGGGTGAACTCCTTGGATTTTTCCTCCCCTTTAACTTGGGTTGCACCCTTTATTAAAGAAAACTATGGATTAATGACACATACTTTTTTGTATACTCATGCCTTTAGGAGAAACTAGAGCATCAGTATGCACAGAGCTACAAGCAAGTCTCAGTGTTAGAAGATGATTTGAGTCAGACTCGAGCCATTAAGGAGCAGTTGCATAAGTACGTGAGAGAGCTGGAGCAGGCCAATGATGACCTCGAGCGAGCGAAAAGGTGAACGATGGGCACTTTGTTAGAATAGCCAAAGTTGGCAATCAGAGATCGAAGTGTATGTCTTTAGGTTCAACCTGTTACCTAGATCTCAGTCCCACAACACTTCGTGTTGGCACTCATCGCGTTGAAACTAACCAGAAACCTTTATCTCCCTGAGAATGCCCTTCTGAGTTTTCTTTCCAGTTTTCTTTTTTCCTTCTTTCATGTACCATTGTTGTTCCTGCTAGCTTTTCATTAAAACATGTCTCGTTCATTTCTCTCTCTCTCCCTCTCTGTTCTCCATACTACTACACTTTTTTGTAGGACCTCCCATGTTATACCTGATTTCTGCAATTATTTCCTAGCCAGTCTGTCTTTAAATTTTTACTCCTCTTTATTCTCTTCTGTTTTAATACAGACTGATGAATTTTCTCAAAATATTGCTTTCATTACGATTTTGCTGAATAACTGTTAGTGGCTTGCCATTACTGTTGCCAAGCTTTCATATATCTGTAAACTAGTTATTTCTTAACCATTTCAAATTAATTCCTCTCACTTCATCCCTATTACTTTACTATCTGGTAGTTCTTTCCGTAATATTTGAGTGACTTTTAAATGCCTGACATGCTGTGAGAGTTGGAGATACAAAGATAAACCAGTTACTGCCCTTGGGTGCAACAGGTGTGGACATTCCATGTGGTAAATACTCTAGTAAAAACAGTGTACAGGTTGCTCCGGGGCACAGAGCAGGGAGCAGGTAAAGCACCCTTGGGGCCCTGGGGAAGCAGAGCCTAGAAGGAGAAATAGACATTAACCAGGTGAAGAGGGAGATGTAAAGGCAGGAAAGTGTGTGAGGTGTTAACCTTTCACTTTGATTGAAGTGTATAGAGATGTGGCTGAACAAGATGTGACTGGAAGGTGGTTGAGGCAAGGTTGTGAAGAACCTCGTGTGTGATGTTTGATGTCATTCTTTAGGCAAAGAGAGTCTCTTTAAGGATTTTTTAAACAAAAGAGTAATAGCTGATTGTGATTTGAGAAGATAATACCGAGGAACTGGAATAGAGAGGAAGAGATGTAATGACCATTTAGGAGTAATCCAGGCGGTGGGTGGAGAATTAAGCCAGGGCAGAAGATTGAAGGAGAGTAAATGGAATTGAGAGAGATTTTGACAGTTGAAGGACTTGATAAACTTCGACATGGCATTATGAGAACTGACTTGAGGTTACAGAATTTTACAGTACACCTGTAGCAGGTAGTGGCATGCAGTAGGGACACGTTAATGTTTGTTGAATAAAGAAGTAAGAAGAGAAATGCAGGAAGAAGAAAAGGGTTGGTAGGCAGAAAGTAAACGTAGTGGGACCTGGCACTTTGTGTTTTAAACAAACCCTTAGTTAATTTTTACCTACTCTAAAACTATTGAAAAATTTTCCTGATTAAAATTTTCTTGTTTAAAATCCAGTGGGGAGATATGAATTGTACAGTAAGGGGCCTTCCTTTAAGGAACTTTAAGGAATATAGATGGGACTTTAGGAGCAATGAATATATTTAATGGCCCTAAATGATAGAGACGCCACCAGAGGTTAGAGGTAGCAAGGTCGTTCTCTTTCAACCGGCCAGCCTTTCTGGTCAGGAAATGATATGAGATACACTGCCAGTTTCCTTTTCTGTTACCTATTTGCACAATATTTATTAATTCACGGATTCTAAATTTTTGTTTTAGGGCAACAATAGTTTCACTGGAAGACTTCGAACAAAGGCTAAATCAGGCCATTGAACGAAATGCATTTTTAGAAAGTGAACTTGATGAGAAGGAATCTTTGTTGGTCTCTGTACAGAGGTTAAAGGATGAAGCAAGAGGTAAACATTATAACCTAAACTAAGCCTTACTGTCCCTCAGCCAGAGCTCTAGGCCAGCTTCAGGATCAACTTGTTAAAGCTCTGTATGTATATATTTTGTGAGACACTATGCTAAGTACTTTTAATCTGTTCACTTACTTAATACCTGCATCATCGTCTCTCGGAGGTAGGTATTATCACCCCTGTTTTATAGGGATAAAACTGAGGCACAGAGAGTTTGCGTTTTGTCCAAAGTGTATAGCCTGTCAGTTGGGATTCAAACCCTGGTCTGTTTTCCAAAGCCTAACCCACTACCACTGTGCATGTGCTATTTGCTTAGTTCGAGTTTTTTCTCCCTTTTTGCTTCTACCTAAATAATTTTGTTATATACATAATAACATGTACATACGTTGCCATTTACATATTATGTATAGTGAATGTGTACTTTGCTTTAAAATTCTCCTTCCCTCTCTCTTTTTTAAAAATGCATGGTATCATTCAAAATATTACAAAGAAGAAAATAAAAATTGGTGCCAATCTGTTTATCTTGGGAGAACCCACTAACAGTTTGGTGTTTCTTTCTGTATATATAATTGGGACCACACTATATATACATATATATTTTCTGTCTTACCTTTTTTCACTACTTGATAAAGTGAATATAATCCATGCCATTAAAAAATTTTTTTTTGAGAAATATTCCATCTTTTCTTTTTAAAGATTTTATTTATTTATTTTTAGAGAGAGGGGAAGGGAGGCAGAAGGAAAGGGAGAAAAACATCAGTGTATGGTTACCTCTCATATGCCCCCTGCTGGGGACCTGACCTGCAACCTAGGCATGTATCCTGACTGGGAATTAAACCAGTGACCCTTTGGTTCACAGAATGGCACTGAATCCATTGAGCCACACCAGCCAGGGCTAAAATATCTTTTAAAACAAGTTTTTAAAAATGTTGCATATTTATTATATATATTTTATGGGATCTTTATTATTGGTGGTTAATATTTTGCTATAAGTACTACTGTGAATAGGATTCTTATACTTAATATTTAAGAATAGCTTTGATAATTTCTTTAGAATATATTCTTAGAAATGGCAAATGATATAAAAGACTGATAAGTTGGTATGTTTATACTTCATGTGGCAGTGATTGAGAGTGTCCTTCTCACACTGGTAATTAGCATTGTGAATAATAAAAATAGTTTTAAAATTATTTAAAAATCCAAGGGGAGAGGATGCAGACAACTGTAATTGAACAAAAATAAAGTAATTAAAAAAAAAAAAAATTAGCCCTGGCTTCTTGTAGCTCAGTGGATTGAGCGCGGGCTGGGAACCAAAGGGTCCCAGTTTGATTCCCAGTCAGGGCACATGCCTGGGTTGCAGGCCAGGTCCCCAGTGAGGGCCATGTGAGAGGCAACCATACATTGCTGTTTCTCTCCCTCTCTTTCTCCCTCCCTTCCTCTCTCTCTAAAAATAAATAAATAAAATCTTTAAAAAAATTTTTTTTTAAATTTAAAAAAATTATTTAAAAATCCATTGGAAAGCTGAAAGTGGTATCTCTTTTAAATTTGTAGTTATTTGATTATTACTTGTTAAACTTTTTGGTCCAATGTTTAAAAATAGTTTTTTCATGCTCTTCCCTCCCTTTGTTTTGGAGGACTTTATCTGAAGAACTTCTCATAATTTGTATAATGTATAAAATATCTGTATTTTATTTATTTCTTTACAGTTGTGATCAAAAACACATAACATAAAATTTACCATCTTAACCATTTTAAAGTATGCAATTCAGCAGTGTTATCTACATCACATTGTTATGTAACAGCTCTCTAGAATCTTTTTTTGTTGCAAAATTGAAACTGTACCCATTGAGGAACAACTCTCCATTTTTCCTTTTTCTCCAACCCCTGGCAACTACAATTCTGCTTTTTGTTGCTGTGTTTTGAATACCTTATATAAGTGAAATCATACTTTTGAAGTGCGGCATGTGTCAGAATTTCCTTTCGTTATAGGCTGAATAATATTCCTGTGTGTGTGTGTGTGTGTGTGTGTGTGTGTGTGTGTAGCACATTTTTTGATTCATTCTGTGGATGGACACTTGGGTTACTTCCACCTCTGGCTATTGTGAGTAATGCTGCATTGAACATGGATGTGCAAATATCTTGGAGAGCTTTTTTTTTTTTTCCCCAAATATTTCCTTATTTTTAGAGTGAAGGAAAGGGAGAGAGAAAGAGAGGGAGAGAAACATCAGTGTGTAGTTGCTTTTCACACACCCTGACTGGGAATCGAACCAGCAACCCTTTGGTTTGCAGGCCAGTGCTCAATCCACTGAGCCACATCAGCAGGGCTGGAGATCTTTGAGTTCTTTTGGATATGTACCCCAAAACGGGATAACTTTGTATCCTTTTTTTATCATAAGCAAATATTTTGTAGGTCAGTTACGTAACTGGAAAAGAAGACATTAATTTTGGGTTGAAAATTCAACTTTGAAAGCAAGAAAAAAATTGCAACTATTCTGACTTCTCTTCTAAAACAAAATATTCCATGGTGACAATTAGTAAAACATACCAACCCATTTAAAATGATAAAATGCACTTTATTGATTTTTGCAATGATCCCCACACTACATCATTTCAAAGTAGAAGCAAGTGAGTTGTTAAAGAACATTCATTTTTGTGTCATAGATGCTGCTCTGTTTCCTTTTGCATATGGGCATAGATGACTGTTCTCTTAGGTTACACCATTTTTGGTCATAGCATTTTTAAATTCTAAAAGATCATTTAGACAATAGGGTTGTCATGTTTATTCCTCTAGAAATGAAAATTTATACTTGAGAAATAATCATTTAGGAAGAATGTCTCTATGGCATTTTAGATGTGACTTCGCTTTATGTATTTGCTTCCTCTAGTGAGTATTACTACCTTTGCAACATTTTACAGATTTAAGACAAGAACTAGCCGTTCGGGAAAGACAACAGGAAGTAACCAGAAAATCAGCCCCCAGTTCTCCAACTCTAGACTGTGAAAAGACGGATTCTGCTGTTCAGGCCTCACTTTCGTTACCAGCTACTCCTGTTGGCAAAGGAACAGAGAACAGTTTTCCTTCACCAAAAGGTTTGTAATGTCTTGTCTTTTTGACCTTGTGGTAGATTATCCCCTTAAGAGGGTTTGCTGATGAAGCAAGCAGGGGTTGCTACGGTTTAAGCAATAATTTCAGTTTAAAAGTTGGTTAAATCTAGCACTGTGTATAGAAGAAGGAATTATTTTCCTAGGCCACCCGGATATAGGAAACAATGAGAATGATTCTACGTTTAAGACATGAGCAGCTTAATAAGTTGAGATTTTGAAAAGTTGAAGGTTTTAAAGAAAAGTTTATTTTTTAATTATAGCAGTAATGTATATTCATGTAGAAATATGTAAAAACCAAATAAAAGATAAAAACCATCTGTAATCTTACTGCTTAAAGTTAACTACTCTTAACACTATTTTTTTCTATTATGTGTGTTTTTTTGTGTTTGTGCCTACCTCCTTGTTACACACATGTTTTGGGATTATATTTAAATGCAGTTTTGTTTCTTGCTTTTGCACTTAACAGACCATGGGGAGACTAGAAGCCATTATACACGGGTTGTGTAGAGACTTGAGTTACCAGACTCGCGTACAATTGGCTTAGAGAGACATGTGCATTCCACACTTGCCTCCGTAGCTGCTATTTTTGTAAACGACATTTAGAGTTACTATTGAATAGTTCATAGAGAATATTCTTTTTGCCATCAGCCAGTGTGTTTTTTTTTTTTATCTTGATAAGCAGGAAAACCATTTAGTAGCCACTAGAATAGACCCTTAGAATGGAATCCTGAAGCTCCCAGTTCGGATTTACTTAGTTTTTGCAGCTTACAGATCATATTTCAGCTACTCCCACTCCCCTGTACTTTTTTCTCCACAAATGGAAGCCTCTTTCTACCCCCTTTTTAAATATAGGATTTCCCCTTCATGGTGATAGAAGATTTCCTGTCCGAGCGGTCTGTGCTGACCATTATGGTAGCCACTAGCTTCATGCAACTATTTAAATTGAAATTTTTACTAATTTACTATGAATTAAAATTTAAAAATCAGTTTTTGGTTGCATTAGTCACATCTCACTTGCTCGGTAGCCCTTGGGTAGAGAATTCATCCTGTTTTCTCCTTGTTATGAGATAAAATTGGATAAGGTGTGTGAAAACGCTGCATAGTCAATAGGAAGCAGGTAGTGCATGGATTATAGCAGTCATCAGAAACTTTCACTGTTCATTTTTCGGAATGATTCTTGTGTATTTGGGCCCTCAGAATTAGTAACATTTGAGAATTAACAAAGCTTTGCTCAGATAATTTCTGAAAATTCTTTATTTGAGCACTGACTAATCAGAGTAGTCAGGAGCTTAAATTAAGGTAACTCCAGAGGGAGGTGTACATTCTTTCATAGCTCATTAGAGTTTTCATGGAAGAACTTGGGGTGGGGAGTGTCAGTAGGACATAGAGCTTAGTTCGGCACAGAATTAAGATAGGTCAACCCTACAGCGGTAATATTTGTCCAAATAGACACAGTTTTGGACTGGAACTGACAGCATACACTTTGACTAACCTGAGCTGCTGTGTGCTGGATCACTGCAGTCTTGTGAAAAGGAGGCCAGCACAGACATCAGAGCAGCAGGTCAGAGAAATTGGTGGCAAGGCTGAAGAGCTGATCGCTGTGGAATGGTCTGTCTTTAATGGCATTGTATTAATACAGTTCACCAGAAAACACAGATTTAATACCTAACATACAAAATTTGAGGAGAGTAGGGAAAACTCAGATCCAGAAATGCCTGCCAAAGGAAGTATAGCTATCATATGCTGTGCATTATTCTATTTTTTTAAAAAGATTTTATTTATTTATTTATTTTTAGAGGGGATGGGAGAGAGGAAGAGAGGGAGAGAAACATCAATATGTAGTTGCCTCTCACGGGCCCCCGTCTGGGGACGTGGCCTGCAACCCAGGCATGTGCCCTGACTGGGAATTGAACCAGTGACCCTTTGGTTCACAGGCCAGTGCTCAATCCACTGAGCCGTGCCAGCCAGGGCCCGTGTGTTATTCTAGATGCTGGGAGTATAGCGGTGAGTAGGACAAAGTCCCTACCTTCACTGGGTTTACATTCTAGAGGACAAGGACAGGAAACAACAGCAGCAGCCGCACAAGCATTTTACATGCCGACTAGCATTCTCTAGAAAACATAAAAAAAAAGCTAACGTTTATTGAGTACTTACTATGCTATGCATTCTAAAAGTAGGTTAAATAATTTAAACTTCACAGTAACTTTATGAGGTAAATTAATTATTAGCTTCTTTTACATATGGGTAACTTACTCAAAGGTCACACAATTATTAAATGGTAGTGATGGATTTGTATCTAGCAGTTTCACTGGAGCTCCTAACCATTATGCTATATTATCTCAAAAATAAACTGAAGAAACGTGCACAGTTGAAAACCTTTGCCGAGGGCATGGACAAAGAGCATGAGTAAATGCCATGCTCCATGCCATGGTTCTGAACGGGAAGCCTTAACTTTGTTGCCGTATCCATTTTCCCCAAATCAACTGGTATTTTAAATTTTTAATAAAAATCTCAACAGGATTTTTTAAGTTGTCAAGTTGATTTTAAAGTTAGTCTGGAAGATTAAATGTATAAAAATAGCCAAGAAAAGTTTGAAATAGGTTAATAGTGAGAAGAGGCTTTGCCCTTCATTCAACATGCCAAAATTTATTTTAACACTAATAACTAAAGCAGTATCTTTCTGGTGGGGTAGACTAATAATTTAATGGAGCTTGAAATATATAGGGAACTCAGTATATGGTGGTTGTTTTTTTTTTAAGATTTTATTTTTATTTTTAGAGAGAGGGGAAGGGAGGGAGAGAAACAGCAATGTATGGTTGCCTCTCACATGCCCCCACTGGGGACCTGGCCTGCAACCCAGGCATGTGCCCTGACGGGAAATCGAACCAGGACCCTTTGGTTCCCAGCCTGCGCTCAATCCACTGAGCTACACCAGCCAGGGCAGTATATGGTTTTAGTGCTATTTCAGATAAGTTTTTTTCAGTAAGTAGTATTTGGACAATTGGCTGTCCATCGGGAGGAAAAATATGTAAATATTTGGTGAATTAAGTGACCTAAGTGTAAAAAAATTTTGGAAACCATTAGGAGAAAATATGGGGAACATTTTTTATAATATCGAGATGAGGGAGCCAAAGGCTTCCTCCCCAAAACACAAAGTTTAAAGGTTAATGTCACACTGAGAAATACAACATACATAAGAGAAAAGGGTGAATATCTGTAATATATTGTGCCCTTGCAAATTGATTAAAGAAAGACAACCCAGTAGAAACAAGTGCAAAGGTTAAAAGAGGTGATTTCCAGAAGAGATTCAAATGACTAGTTATTAAGGAAATAAAAATTTAAACAAAATGACTATCAAATTTTGCAAAAAAAAAAATAAGATGTCCAGTATTATTGAGGACACCACCGTACAAATTGCTGATACTGATACAACCTTTGTAGAGAGTGTTCTGGCGGCCAGTATCTGCTAAGGTGAACAAAACAGGCGTATCGCATCCTCTGACTCTGCAGTCCTATTTTTAGGGATCTCTTCTTTATAAATACTTGTCTGGATGTTTTAAGGATGTATGTCTTTTTAGCATTATAATGATGTAAACTTGTATATAATCTCAACATCCATCAATTGGAGAACAGTTAAACATGATATCTCCACATTGTACTTTATCTGTAGTTTGGAATACTGTATTGAGTGTTGACATTGAGTGTATACTGCTTTGTAATAACAATGAAATCCAAACTGCATGTATAATAATCACCTGTGTCTTATTTTTCTCTAGCTATACCAAATGGTTTTGGTACCAGTCCACTGACTCCTTCAGCTAGGATATCAGCACTAAACATCGTGGGAGATCTCTTACGGAAAGTGGGGGTAAGCAGTTATTTATCACTAGGTGTTTCAGTTGCCAGGGTATTGGGTTATTTCTTAATTTGAAGTGAGGGAAGAAAAAAGGATACCTTCTATCATAAAGGCTGTGATTAAGCTGAGAGGCAAAGCATCCACTGACCAGCCGAGGAGGGGCCAGATAAACTCCTCCAGGGCTTGGGCTTCAGGTATCCGCAGAAGGCCCAGCGTGCTGAGCTCCTGTTTCCACTGGGAATTCTTCGTGTTCCCCCGTGGCTCTTATATAAGACCTTCATTTTTTTATAAAACACTTCTGCTGTAGGTCTTATACCTCCTTCTAATCCTGTTCTTTGCTGCTGTCTCCCATCCTCCTGGTTATCCCTGACCTTTTCTCTGTAGGCCTTTGGCATGGCCTGTGGCATGACTTGCTGCTCTTTGTGGCATCTGCCTGCTCCTCGGTCACCTCAACTTCAGTGCCATCTCCTTGGCTTGGATTTGTATTCCAGAGCAGTGAGGCTTTTGAACATTAAACTTGTTTTTCTGCTTACACAGTTTTTTCACTCTGTATAATACTCTTTGACCTCATCAGGAGGGTAGTACTCTGTTTTTCTTAGTCGTCTCTTGCTTTTACTTTGTTCCTGTTCATCTGTGATCCTGCAGATTGCTTGCTTTGTTACTGTTGCTCATGTTGTTTTTGGCCATGGAGGAGACCTGCCATCTGGATCAGTCAAGAGATTGGACTTCTCCTTTCCTTCATCCAGGTCGCCGGGAACAATAATGTTAATATAACTGGATTTAGGCCACTCTAGAGTTAGCGTTAGTAATTTCCCCTTTTTATTTCCCTCGTGACTTTAAGCTCTCTTTTCAATAATCTACCCCTGCAACTTCCTACCATCCAATACCCTTTCACTTATTTTTTTGTGTGAGACACTTTTTGAAAAAAGAAGTTGCATTATACTTTCTATGAAGAAGAAATGAGAGGCCAGGATACAGGTCCCTTGTTTACCTTTTCTGGCTTATAGAATTATTTTTAATCATCAGATTAACTCTAAACTGCATTTTAAAGTTACTGTAAAGAAAAATGTGCACAAGTCACTCATATAGTACATAGAGTAGTTTTTATCCCATCTGTCATAAGAATTACAGTATTTATTTCTATAGCTTGAAATACTGTGCTTATTTTTCTGTATTTTGACTTACCAATTTTAAGCAAAAAGATGAATGTAACTCACATCCTCCCAATTTTTTATTTTTTGTTCTTGTTAGGGTTTTTTTGTAATTTTAAATATAAAACATCTATTTTTTAATTTGTTAGGTTATATCTCAACTCCTTACTGTGTGTCTCTCTCTCTACCTTCTTTTTTTTTTTTAAGATTTTATTTTTATTTATTTTTAGAGAGAGGGGAAGGGAGGGAGAAAGAGAGGGAGAGAAACAGCAATGTATGGTTGCCTCCCACATGGCCCTCACGGGCACCTGGCCCGCAACCCAGGCATGTGCCCTGACTGGGAATCGAACCGGGACCGCTTGGTTCCCAGCCTGCGCTCAATCCACTGAGCTATACCAGCCAGGGCTCTCTCTACCTTCTTGAACTCTCCATTGGTTGGTTCCGAAGGCTGAAAATTAGTCAGTAGCATCTGTAATATCATGCCCGTGTATATATTCCTGCATAATCACAGAGGAGGAGCTGGCCTTTTGGGTCATTTTATGTGTTATGAAGCAGATGGTTCAAGCATTTTGCTCTTTATCATTTACTCAAAATCATGACTGTTTTTTGTATTGTGTCAGAGCTGACTTGTATGCCTTTTCCTTTTTTTCCCTAGTGTTTCAATTTTTTTGTGGATAGAAAAAATAAACTCTTTGCAATATCTCATACCTTCCAGCTTCTTATTCACACTCTATGCTGAAAACACTAATATGTTTGTAGGGCTGTCGCACCACTGTCCTCTTTGGGTTTCTCTTCATTGGGTACCCTTGGTTTGGTACTGCCTCTTCTGGAACCCCAGGTTGTCATCTTTCATGGTTCTTATTTATTTTGCTTTAGTACCATAAGTAAACTATTCAGAAATGGTGCATGAAATTTGAACTTGGAGTCCTTGCATGGCTTACCTATTCAGCTGACAGCCTGCCTTAAGATGTCATCAAAACTTCGGTCTGCTACCCTCCAGCTCCTGCGTACTTTCATGACTGTTTCCTTTCCTACTTCTTTTCACTCCTTTGTCCACTGACTAGAACTACCTAGAAGCCTCGTCCCTACTTTTGTACCATCTTCCACTGAGGAGTCAAGCCATCTGGTTTAAAGTTTTGTTTTCTTCTTTTTCCTTCTTTTATTATTCTCCTGTTACTTATTACCTTTGTAGCTATTCTTCCTTTTTATTTCAGTGGTAAAAATATCATTCCTGCCCATGGCTAATTTTGTCCTTTTGTGCTTTGGATCCCTTTCCTTCCAGACTTTTCATCTTCATGTCTCCTGCATCTTTAGTTTTTTACTCCATGTAAATATCTGTGTGTGGTATTTCTATAGTATGTATTATGTCCTTTTTTCTTAGAAAGCAAAAGTAAAAGCAGATCTTCTTTCCTTTTACCTTCCATCTCTCTTTAGCCATCATCCTGTTTCCTTTGCCAGCCAAGCTTCTTGAAAGCGCATCTCCATTTATTGTGAGCACTGGTGACTGCATGCGCTCTTCCCCAGACGTCCTCGTCTGGGCTCTGTCCCTGCTCTCCCCACTCAAGTTGCTCATTGATGATCTCGGTGCTGTCAGACACAGTGGATGCTTCTTTGTCCTGATTTTATTTGAAATACTCAACACTAATTTTTTGGGGGGTGGGGTGGGGTGGGGAACACTTTCTTTCCTCTGTTCCTCTGATGCTGTGTCATGTCTGCTTCCTGTCTTCCTGCCCATTCCTCTGCCATCGTGTTGGGTCTTAATCTGCCTGTCCTTTCATTGTTGATTTTATTCAGAGCTCTGTCTTTGGTTTCCTTATCTTCTTATTTGCAACTATGATTTTGCCTACTACTTGGTGCAGATATCTTCTAAATCTTGATTTCTAGACCACTTTTTTCTCTTGAGGGCCAGACCTAGTACTTGTACTTGGACGTCTCAGGTGCAGTGTGAGCTAGCTACATAATTGATGCTCAGCACACGTTTGAATGAGTGTCTTGAACATAGGAAATTTATGGCTCTCAATTTTTACTGTATATGTGTACATATAACACGTTGCTGAAATAATGCTTATTTAAATCTTATTCCTAAGCCCTTGGTGTCATGGGTAATAGAAATGGACTATTTTTTGCCTTTCTTTTTTGGCAGGGAGAGGGGTTTGAGTTTGTTTGTGGGAAAGGGGGAGTGATGATGTCTGTGTGTGATGGAAACAGATGAGGCACTCCTGTCTTCTTCATGTTATCTGTTTGTAGAGCCCGACACTGGCCAGGTGTTGTGACAGGTGCTAAGGAGGGCACCCAACTTAGAGATAAGTGCTAAAGGCCCCGTGTCATTTTCAGGTGAATTATTTAATTGTAGACAGCAGGTATCAGTTGGACATTACACTGTGTTCTAAGAAATAGAATAACTCTTAACTTCACATGAGGTGTTATAAATGCTCTTATCCATTCAAATACTTTAGAAAGAACTAACCTGAAAAGCTATAGGAAGAATTGGCTGCTTTAAAGAATTCTCAAGTGATGTTTTGGCATTCTTTTTAGTGTTTGCTCCCCAAACAGCCTCCTTCCACACCCACACTCACCCTGCCCCCACCACCCCAACTAGCAAACTAACAGAGCAGTGCGCAACGCAGAAAGGCATCATGGGCGGGATCAAGAGGCCTGGGGTCAGTCTCTGCCTGCTTATGCCACAGTTTTCTTGTATGAGTGAGGGTTATATTTGTGTCCCTGAGTAATACAGAGTGGAATAAGTAAACTATTCTGAGCTCATCAGAAAGGGAGTCAGCATAAATATTTCGTTTTCCTACTAGAAAGGTGATTGATTCTGGCTTAAGTAGCCACCATTAAACTGAGAGAGTAAGGTTTGAGTCTTGAAATAGAAATGGTTTGAAATGCATATTTTTATATGCAGATACTGTTTTGACAACCAAATCATTCCTTCTTCCCTTTGTAGGCTTTAGAATCCAAGTTAGCAGCTTGCAGGAATTTTGCAAAGGACCAAGCATCACGAAAATCCTATATGTCAGGGAATGTTAACTGTGGGGTGATGAATAGCAACGGCACAAAGTTCTCTAGATCAGGGCACACGTCTTTCTTCGACAAAGGGTAAGTTCTTGGGAATTTTAAATCTTTTTTTTTTTGAGTGGTAAAGTTACACATTTATTAAGTGAGCTTGTTTAAGCTTTGAAAAGGGAATGCAGTTTGATAAATTTACCTGAAGCCTGTTACCATTCAAGTCTCAGGGGACATGAAATGTGTTGTCTTCTAGTCCCCAAGGAGTCTGTTGCCCCGGTAACCCTGACTCAAACTTCTGCCCTAGGAAGGAGACTCTTGAAAGCTAGCAGTGCGAGGCTCTGGGGATTACAGATGCCTTTGACACAGTCCTTATTCTCAAGGTGCTTACGGGCTACTAGACTTTCCTAGCAAATATGGGTGGGGCAAAAGTAGGTTTATAGTTGTTTGTATGGAAAATAATACAATAGTAAATAATTCAAGAATAAATTGTGTTTCACATACTCACAACTGTAAACCTACTTTCGCCTCCCCCTGTGTGTGTCAGGGTAGGAGAAAACACAATAATCATGTATATGTGAAAACCTGCAACAAACCTTCTGTCTGAAGATTTTAGAAAAATATAAAACCACTGGATCAAATATAGTTTAGGAGATACAACTTTTGCGTGATGTAAAGATGGTTTTTGAGGAATTGAGAATTTAAAAAAGTATCTTAAGATTGAAGCAGTGATACATTCTTAAAACAAATTTCAGTTGGTGCAGGAGTATATGAAGTAAACTATTTTTTTCACACTTTTTTGCCTCCTTACGGTTATTTCTAATCATGTAAAATCATATTTTTATGTATCTTCTTTATACTTTTAAAAATATATGGGATTATACTTCAAATATTGTTCCACAACATTCCTATCATGATTTATATTGCCAGTATCTTTTTTATGTCAGTAGACATTGTCCTCCCTCAATTAAAAAAAAATAAAACATTGCATGGTTATACTCCTTTATGGATGTGCCCTGACTTAGGAGACTAGTTAGACCTGTGGCCTGGGGATGCTGACCACGTTACCTAAGGCAGCTGTTACTAGAACAGCGCCTGAGGCACCGGGACCCCTGCCCCTGTCTCTGTTTAGAGTCGTGGAAGCTGCTCATTCTTGTTCTGTGAAGGCAGTACAGATACAACTCTAGAAATTGTCACAGTTTCTTAAAGGACCTTGTATGTTTTGCTTTCCTCAAAAACTGGCATATTTATGGAGGACCTGATTTGGTACCCAGTCCACTCTAAAAAGCTTCCTGTGTCCACCCTTGTGGAGTGGAGTGTTCTGGCTTCTCTTCCTTTAGATAATTCAACCTTGAAGTGTACATATTTCACTAAGGAGCACATTTTAAAACATATAAATCAGAACTTTATTCTAACCATTGGGATCCCTCAGGGGGAGTAAGTATAAAATGAATTTTGCTCAGGTTTAGGAGTTTTAGGCAACCTTGAGGGATGCTCATATTTGGCACTAAAACTGCCATTTACCTCAAACAATACAGGGAAAGTTGAAGGGTAGTCTTCCTGAGTGTTAGAAACAGTGCCTAGTTCTTTTTTCCTGCTACCTGTAATGACCTCCGATAGAGTAGTTACTAGTTCCTATCTGGAATCCAATTTCTTGCCTTGGGTACCTTATAATGTGAGAATAGGCATGGACCAGAAATGGATTGGTTGGACAGATGGCTTTGCGTGTAGCAAGTCCTTAAAATGGTCCTGATGAAGGCAGGATAATGTTGTCAGTCAGGCTCACTGCTCCAGTCTTCATGAAAGACTGGCTGCTGCTTGACCCCTGATGCAGCGCAGCGGGGCAGCTATTGCCTAGCGGTGAGCCCACTCCTCGGTAGGATCCAGAGTGGCCTGGAGCCAGGCGCGAGCCTTGTGCACAGTCGTGGAGCGTCTCCGTCCCCTGGGCAGTACCTTGATGCGGTGTAGGCTTTATTTCCTGCACTGCACCTGGAAATACACTTCCTGATGGAAGTTATAGATGATATTTAGTTTTGGTTTAAATAGTACACATGTTTAACTGTATTGTTTCTATTAAGAATTAAATATACTTTTGTGGGGTGGTCTTTGCTCAGGTGTTTAGTTTACAGGACAAATGGATTGTATATGCACACTCAAATATTAACCTATTGCTTTAGCTGCGTTTGTCTAATTGCCGTATTCCTGAGGATCACTCTCTTTTATTGGTTTCGCTGTGTTCTTACTGCCTCGCTGCTTTACTTTGATTCTGTCTTCCTTCGGGCCTACCTGGCTTTTTACCTCTGGCCCTTCTTCCTGCAGACCTGTGGACTAGATAAAAACCATGATGGCGTTCACAGCCAGCTGTAGAAGGGGGCAGGGGGGGGCATTCTGACTCCCAGCTCCATTATTGACCCTGTCAGGTTAAACGAAGAAATGCCAGTTCTTAGACTGTGATGCCTCTAGTTTCAGCATGAGAAAAACCCTTCATTTTAAAGTCTGTGGCTCTTGAATGCACACGCCCTGCCTCTCGCTCCCAAGGAGTGTGTCTGTAGCACGTCACGTCTTCCTAGCACCGCGAGGGGCGTCATCGGGGCAGGTGACTCAAAGCCAGTTTGTGTGCGTGTGCACGCGTGGGAATAGACATATACACCCCGCCCTCCCCCCTCCCTCCAAATCTGCAGGTGCAATGAGGCTTTACTGCATTAAAAACCTTATTATTATGTATTAACTTTATGGGATTTGAAAACACCTGCAAGTTCTAGTTATGTGAGGGCTTCTTGGAGTCAGGATTTTATCTAGTCTGTGATCACCTCTGTGAGTTCCTAAAATGCGGCCGGCTGGCCTCCCTCCCAGGTGTTGCTCTGTTTCTTTCAGCCACTCACAGCCCTCAATGTCATTCACCTGGCAGGACACAAATTCCTGTGCAATGTGGGCACTTCGGTTCTCTCCAAAACATTCTTTTTTTCTCTATAGCTTGTATTTAGTTCCTTAAGTATCACTTACCCTAATTTTGTAAACCAGTTAGATTTTGGGGGTGCTGTGTGTAGGTAGGTGGGCATACACTAATTTTAGGGCATGTCGTGAAAATAGTATTTGTATTGCTGTTTAATGTTTTTTCCTTTTTTTTTTATTAGGCAAGAAAAAGTCATATTTCCCACATTGTTCATGGGTAACTGAATTTGTTTGCTGTGCTCTTTTTCATTCTTTCTCAACCCTGGTGTGCGGTGGAAGACACGCTAACAGACTGGGTTACTAACCGCACGGGGCTGACCCTGCTGTGACCGACTTACAGCCATGCGTGAGCTTTCGGGTCCTGTTTGGCTTGACCATGTAGTCACCGTTGGTTCAGCTGCGCAGACAAACACTTGTCGGTCGTAGCAGTTCTGGTCGTAGCAGCACGTGTGCGCAGCAGACGGCACTCCTGGTGTGCGGTCCGGTGCTGTGTGGTGACGCCTGGGGCCCGGGGCTGGGCATCAGGCTCACTGGCAGGCCCTGGGACCACATCTGACTGTCTTCCGGGACTGGGTCTCTTCCTGTTACTCCGTGTGCCTTGTTATTTCAAAGCAGGAACTAATGATTGTGGAGCCTTGCTGTGTGGAGTCTCTCCCCTCTGCAGTCACTCTCGTTTCCCAGAGTACATTGGAGTGGCGGCTGCCTTCCTTTTCAGTTTTCAGGAAGGTACATTTCAGTTTGTAGAGCCCGGGGCCGGGACTGCAGCCGGCTGGAGCGCGCTCTCTTCCACTGACCCATCTGACTGGGGAGACGAGGGTGCGGAGTGGTCCACGCGCTCTCCTGAGTGGGCTCTCGCCCACTCACGCTTAGCTCTGCTGCCTTCTCAGGTGTGCTCGGCCTTGCGTCTGCGAGGGGTTCCGTGTCCGTACTTTATCTCTGTTGTGTTCCGTTTGTTGTCCTGACTACCTTCTACTTGTGCCTTGGTTCTTTACCCCTTTTTACTTCTTCTGCTGCCATTTTCCAGCTGACCTTAGTTACTTTTCTCAGCTGGATTCTCTGTTTTTCAGACACTTTAACTAGCTTTAAGTGATAAGACCATGGAATTTCATAGCTTCTGTAACCTTTTTGCATAGGTAATTCCCAGATCTTTATCTCCATCCCTACCTGTTCTCTTTCCATTCATTCCTGTGTGGTCCACTGGGGCGTTTCCCTTCTCTCTGTTGCTGAGTGATGAGTGTGGAGGTGTTTTTTCTCTCCCACATTGCAGCTTGGCAGTTCCCCTGAAGGTACCTCACCAGACTGACAGTCCTCCCCCTGGGGTCAGCTTTCTCCTCCCTTACGTCTTTTACTTCCCACTTCTTGACTCAGAAAAGAAGTGCTGGGTGAGACCTAGCAGATTGTTATTCTCTCTTCTGCCCAGCCTGCAAACCAGAACTTCCACTTGCGCTCGTACAGAGAAAGGGCTTTCCTGGCTCTGTGTTTCTCCCTTGTATTCTGGATTGCACTGCTGCTTTCCCCGTTAGAGCTGACCTGCGCCGGGACCACCAAAGTGGCTGCTCGCTGAGGGCTGTCAGGTGTCCTGTGACCAGGAGGGTCCTGGGAGAGAGTAATGGCCTGGACATCTGGAGGCAGGTCATGAGCCCTGCCTCCCCACTGGTGGGCTCACAGGTGAACTCAGGTGAATGACTGGACCTTCTCCTGCTTTGGTTTTCTTAGCAGTACAACAATTGGGGATGTACTTCATGTTCTCTGAAAATCCACGTAACTTGAAAATGCTGACTCTCAGTCTTAAACCTGCACGAGGAGCCAGCAGAGGCACAGACATAAGCTTTGGGAGTGTAGGGAGGGATGATTTCAAGTTTTCAAATGCAGTGAGGCTCGAGTATCTGGCCTCCCCAGCCCCATAAAGAAAAGGGGAAGCGCCGGCTGTGTGTCACCGAGGTGGGACAGCGTACCGTAGGGAGACGTTTCCTCTCAGAGCCCCTCCCGTTGCTCTTGGCCTGTGTGTGGGAGGCTTGATTTCAGACTCGAAGTCCATCCTCTGAGGTTAGTTTCTTCAGGCATTAGCTCCGTTTCTTCAGAGTGGCCAGACCCCTTGCATGCCTGTTTCTCTGTGAGATTACACTCACCTCTCAGTGTACAGAGCAGTCAGCCTTCGTGGGGAAAATGTGTGCATTTTTGGTAAGAGAAACTGTCTCCATGAGCCTATATTCAACTCCGGACCCCTCTGGTGAGTGGCTGGGGGGACAGTGGTGAGCAGGTGTGGCGCAGCGGGCGCTTTGCAGTTGGCCGCGCTGCCCCCGTTGCTGGTGGGACAGCATTTCCGAGGACGTTTTTCAGGATGGGAAGGCAGAGTGGCTTCCTGAGCGAGGCTCCAGGCCTTTTTCTCCCTCCCTCCCTGCTTCCATGGCTGTGCTGCCAGGCAGCGGGGGCGGGGGCTGGGGCGGGGGCTCTGCCTGGCGGGGCTCGGGGGCTGGGTCCTCCTTGGGCTGGCTGCTCGTCAGTCAGCAGAGAATCCTGCCATCTGGCTTTGCTTGCTTAACAACTTAAAAAAGTTACTTTCCCCCCTTTATTAAGATATTTATGTATATTGTAGGAGATTTGGAAAACAATAAAAAAGTATAAAGTAGTAAACAAAATTTACCCACAACCTCAGAGGGAGGAAAAGTAACTTGTTAAATTTTCCTTCTACAATATATATGATTTTATGTACATATGTGTGTGTGTGTGTGTGTATGTACGTGTGAGGATCCCCACACGTTCTAGATTTAGCTACATAGATAGCAGTGCCCGTCTACAGTCTGGAATCCGGAATATACGCTGCCCACGTTTTTTTCTTCACATCATTAAACACATACTGTTTGGTAACCTTTTTCTACCTACCATTAATTACATTCTGAATTGTTCCATGCTATTGAAGAACTCTGTGGAATGTGTTTTTAATGGTTGTATACTATTTCATCATTTAGTTGTACCATTATTGATTTAGCTAGTTCCCTATTGGCAGACATTTAGACCTGTTCTATGGGAAAGAACCAGGGTTGTGGCTGCAGTGGCCCATGAGGAGTTGCTGAGAATGGAGCCCATAGTCTGTTACCCGAGGACAACCACTGAATCCTCAAGTCTCTGACCAACTGATGCTTCCTAGGCAGCCTCTCTTCCCTTGGGCCGTCAGGATTCTACTGCGGGCCAGGAAGAGAAATAGTTTGAGAGAGTAAATGAATTCCTTGCTGTGTGTCAAGTGATTTTTAAATGACAGTCTCTCTTTCTCTTCCCCCTTCCCTTCCCCTCTCTGCTCTGGTCACCCCCACAGGGCAGTAAACGGCTTTGACCCAGCTCCTCCTCCTCCTGGTCTGGGCTCCTCGCGCCCCTCGTCGGCACCGGGTATGCTGCCTCTCAGCGTGTGAGTGCCCAGCCTCCAGGTGGGGGCTCCTGCCCTCCTGCATCAACCCAGGACACCCACGCCTCACCCTTCGGCGCCTGGGCCCGGCCTGCGCCCCTCTGTCTGCCTCCCCAGGGCCGGCAGAGGGTGGGCTGCATGCAGTGGCGGCTGCTGGGCCCTGCCCAGCCCCAGGACTCTGCGCCATATCAATACTGGCTATTTTCTCTTCTCGCCGTAGTGCCGTTGGTTTCACATAATTGCACTTTGTGGGTCACACAGTGATACATACGTGTATTACTTGGTCTCCGGATACAGAAGTACCGGTTCATCACACCTGCCTCAGCCTCCACCCTGCAGTACTGATAGGGTTTAGTTGTATTTAGGACGTTGCAAATCTAGAAGTTCTCTCCCAAATCAGGTCAGCGTGCACCCTCCTGAGCTCCCCGGCGAGCACCCTCAGTGCTCACGGTCATGTGTCCCCCAGCTCCGCCCCGCGCAGTTTGGGCCTGTTGCTGGCAGAGTCAGGAAGGTCATTGAGTTAGGGAACATTTGCTGCACCTTCTGATTTGACTTTAGCAGTTGTCATCCCGTAGACTTGTCCCCCAGAGCAGGGGCCTCCAGGGCCTGGGCACAAATGGGGCTGGGCCTCTGTGCTGTCTCCTCCGGGTGCCTCAGACCGGGGTGGGGGTGGTGGCATTTCTGGTCCTTCAGTTAAATGACAGCTTCTCAGCCTTTTTGTTTTGTCTTCTGAAGGCCTCTCCAGTCTAGGCGGGAAGGAGTGAGTGGCCTGACTGCAGGGGCTGGCCGGTGCTGGCTCCGGGGGTGACTGGCCGTGAGTGGCTGTCCCTGTGCGTCCTTTGATTGCTCTCATGCTGCGTTTACTGTTTACATTTGTTTTATTGTACATAGGTTTGTAAACATTATTGCCTAAGATATTTGTATATAACTTGGGCTTTGTAGCTTTTATTTATTCAAAACTCATACGGCATGTTAATGATTTACGATGGTGTCCTACTCTGGGCAGCTGTATAGGATCATCATGTGGTTAAAAAAAAAAGAAAATACTTCCCTCAAAAAAGATCTTTTAATGTGGAAAAAATAAATTTCACACAAAAAAGTATTGAGGTTGCTTTATTGGGTTCCTGCCACCCTGCAAGAGAAGAAGTGGAGTTATGATGTGGAGTTCAGCTGCCACCCCTGCTCTGAGTCGGAGGGATGTGTGGGTGGGCCGTAGCCTCAGGCGGTGTCTGATGCACTGAGCTGACTCCAGTGCTGGTTTCTCCTCCTCGACCGAGCCCTCATGAAAGCCTGGGGGGAAGGACCGGGACTTTGGGGGGGGCAGTTTGCTAGGTTGCAGGATAACCACGATGGATCCAGGAGTGGGCCCGTCAGCTGGGCTGCCTTTCACAACATGCGTTGGTGTTCTGGGGTTAGAGGTTACTTGGGTCGGGGCTTTTGTCCCTTAGGTTGACGTTGGCAAGTGAGAGAAGGTGCCAGATGATTGGCAGTGAGGCATAAGGTGACTGAACTTGAGAAATGTGTAAACGGAGTCTACGAATGTATCAGATTCCATACATTGCTTAGAACAAAGAGCATAACAGTATAGTGTGTAGTTTTAAAACTGTAAGTAAATGAGAAGTGAATCCAATTCCTAAGTGAATAAGAAACTTTAAGGAGGCTGCATGAAAAAAAAATTCCTTCTGTCTGTTAACATGGGCAGAAGTACCGTCCATTAGTTGTTCCTGGAGATTTCCCGGGGAGCTGCTCACTGAGGGACGATGCAGCGGTGTGTGCTGTGTCCATCCGTTGTGCTGGCTGAGCGGTTGAACATGTCAAGCCTCTTCCTGATGGGCAGCAACTCCTGCTTCTTTCCCAGTCATTGGAAGGGTTGGACTAGATCAGAGCTTAAACACTCAGCAGACTTCTTTGTTTATGCAGGAACCCCAAATCTAACATGATAAGCAGAGCTACTCTGGTTAAAGCAGAGATGAGTTCTGGAGCCCTGAGTCCTTGTCCCAGGCTCCGTAGTGGTTTCTCAGTGCCTTTCCAGCTGAACACCCCTGGGGTCATCTCATCCAGACAGTTCTGTTAATTGTTGTTCAGTCAGATGATGGAGGGGAGCGGCCGTGGCCCCAGGGGCTCACTTGTCTTTCACGGACATCACCACTGCTTTGGGTCCAGGAGAGCACAGGCCGGGTCCACAAAAGCGCAGAGTGTGCTACAGGGCTTATTTCCAGTTCCTTTAGGAGGAGACCACCCCCTCCATTTTTTCGTTTTTGCATAGCTACAGCTGCCCTTGACATATGACCTCATGAGGAAGCTGGCTGACTCCTCTGGCCTATTTTCAGCTGTTTGGATTATTTGATTCAAGATGCTTCTTTGTACTTGCTCAGGTAGAGCATTTGCTACCCAGCATGAAAGCTAATACATACTGTTTGCCCATCTAGCTGAAGATTGCCCAGCAGCCAGCTGCCTCTGCGTGGGTTCTCTTCCCAGGTTTGCCTGGCTCTCATCGAAACTTTCAGCCCAGAGTGGTAGAAACGATATTATACCCAGCCAAGTCAGTTCAGGTCCAGAAGCCAAAGCTGGGATGTTGAGTCACAAGTGAGGCACATGAGAATTAGATATAGGTGACCTGAGAGTAGGACGAGCTGGTTTTAGCTCAGTTTATCGACGGGAAGGTGGGCCCAGAGTTTAAGTGACTGGCCTGAACTCACACAGCTGGTTCACAGAAAAGCCAGGATTGGAAATGAGCTCAGTGTCTTTTTCTGCTGTGTTCTCCACCTTTCCAAACTTGAGGCCTTGCTGGCCTTGACTCTGTCCTGCGCCTCAGGAGATGAGCTGACTTGGAGCTCCTGGAAATGAGCTGTGGGGCAGCAGGAGGGATGGTGCATCCACCCTCTTCTTCCAGCCCTGGGCCTGTTGAATGTTGCCTGTTCTCAGAAGCTGTCCCGGAAGTGCCATTAGCATCTGAGACCCAAGGTGGTGTACCTCTGGGGAAGGGGAGGTGTCCTGGGTGGAGTCACAGCTTTGGGATTAATTTATTTTTAGAGAGAGGGGAAGGGAGGGAGACAGAGAGGGAGAGAAACAGCAATGTATGGTTGCCTCTCACATGGCATAGCCCTCACGGGGACCTGGCCCGCAACCCAGGCATGTGCCCTGACTGGGAATTGAACCAGGACCCTCAGGTTCCCAGCCCGCGCTCAATCCACTGAGCTACACCAGCCAGGGCTGGGAGCATCTTATTAAAGCCTGGCTTGCCCTGCCTGCTCAGACTGAGACAGCCAGTCTGGCTTCTGGTAGGAATAGCCCAGACAGGATGGGTCCAGGCAGTCGACTGTTTTCTCTCTTTGCCTACAAAATGCTGAGGTAAGCGTGTTCCTCATTCCAGTGTTTATTTCAAGGATTGCTTTCCTCTCTATATTTGCCCTAAAGGTTAAAACAAATTGAGAACACTAGCTGGACCTTTAAAATTTAGATTCTGTTACTCCATGCATTCCTAAAAATGGGAGCAGGGGAGGATAAGATGACTTAAAGCCTCTTACCTGAAAACTCTTCCTGTGGAGTACTAAAAATAGGATCTGTGGGAATACAGTAGCCCCTTTTTTAAGTGTTAAGGAAAAGTAATAATCTTGACTGTTAATGTAACAGACTTCCTTTATAAGCTAGCACATGTGAAGAGGCAAATGTGGGAACAGGCTGGTTTTGGGGGACCAAGTGGGTTTGTGCCGTGTGGGCTACGATTTGGAGTCATGGTATTTGCTTGTGCCCACAGGAGTTTCCTAACAACTGACGGAGGCCTTTGCCAAGGGAAACGTGGTGTGAACTGAACAGAAATTTAACTGGTTTACTTTAGGGTGTTTGTAATCAGGTATCGAGTTTGCTGAGCCCCTGAAATACGGAGGTCCTGCCTGGATCGCGGTTTGCGGGTGGCGGCCTGGGAGGTGCTGGGGAAGCAGGCCCGGGTGGTCGGGTGCCTGGAACGGGCAGAGAGTGTGTCCAAACTGGCTCGGAGCCCTGCTGCTCCCTGTCAGTACATCAGTAGATGATGGGACGGAGAAACACTGTTTGTTTGTTTGTTTGAAAAATGGGATGATTTTATCTAGGAAAAATCCCAGAACACTCCATTGTCACCTAGAATTTAGGGGCATAGGTACACCTTTACATTATTGGTGTCACTAAATTAGTCTGTGTAAGCCTTGAATCAGTGTAACATAAGCTATAAAAACTCTTGTCTATTTTTGGGATAATGTCCCACGGCAATAAGAACAATAAAGGCAGTCTCAGTAGTGGTGACGTCCTTGTCTGACGGTGGGGAGTGGTCGGGGAGACCCGAGCAGCTGTGCGGGGCCCCGCGGAGCCACTGCACCCAAAGTGCACGTGTGCAGGACCCGGGACCGGAGGCGGCCGTGGGAGAAGGACAGGAACCAAGCGAGCATGCTAATCACAGTTTACAAAAGGAATCAGAAGTGAAATTCAAATGATGCAAGTGGTTTACTTCTTTAGGGTACCAATTTTTTTTTAAGTTGCCAAAATTCATCTTAAAAAAAACCCTGAAGTCACGAGACTGCTTTTCTTTTGTTACCTAAATTGGCCTGCAGACCTGTGCTGAGAAGTCCTGAGATTGGAGCCAGCAGCTCGAGCAGAGGCTCCCTGATGCTGGGTGACCCCCTGAGAGAATTTAAAAAATCAGATACCCCCATATTCCGCCCCAGCGCCAGCGCCAGCCTAGTGAAGAGAGCACTGCATTTCACAGAATCTCAAACACCAGCATTCGTAAGATACACCTTCATTTTGTGAACCATTAAGAAAAATGTGCCAATTAGAAAAAATGTGCTTATTTTGACTTTTTATATTTACTGAAAGAGCTCTTTTAGACTTTAGACAAATTTTTGTCATATCATCCTTAATTCATACAAAATTTGTACAAAAAGGAAAATGTGAGACATTCCTAAAACGACGTTGTGACTTTAATGTTCTGAACCACATTTTTTTTTTTAAAGATTTTATTTATTTATTTAGAGAGGGGAAGGGAGGGAGACAGAGAGGGAGAGAAACAGCAATGTATGGTTGCTTCTCACATGGCCCTCACTGGGGACCTGGCCTGCAACCCAGGCATGTGCCCCGACTGGGAATCGAACTGGGACCCTCTGGTTCCCAGCCCGCGCTCAATCCACTGAGCTACACCAGCCAGGGCCTGAACCACATTTTGACCTAGAGTTGTCCTTGTCCGTGTTTTCCCAAGCAGCGCTGTCCTCCGAGCCATGGTGAGCGCTGGTGACACAGGGTTTCTGAAAAGCATATTCAATTGACTCCACAATTGTCTTCTAAGCTGCTGATGCCCATTCTGTGTGCACTGGTGCTGGGCTCTGTGGACCTTTCCCTGACAACCCTATCACGGCTGCCACCTACTGGCCGTCATTGCAAGATGCAGGAGTTTCCACATGTGAGGACATTGGTGTCTTAGAAGCCACACAGCATGTACTTGGAAGGAGGCAGTGCTGTGCTTGGATGCTTGTCAGACCCCGAATTTAATAGATTATGTCACTTTACTTCTTGAATGAGGCTTCATGACGTCCAGTCAGTGGGGAGGAAGTCCATTATTGGGCTACGTTGGAAAAATAAACAGCCCTCAGTGTTGTAACGAATCAGCCATGGATTTCTAGTCTTGGTAAGGGTTGAGGGACGCGGTCACACTTTTTGTATATTGTACACGGGTACTGTAATTGCAGTTACCATTGTCTTTGGAAACTGGTATCATGCCAACATACCCTTATTGGTAGTTTCATTTGAGATTTCTGACCATCATATGAGTGCTTCGCATGATCTGCTAGACTCCCAAATGACATGAGGCTACACAAGGAAGGGGCCTGCCCTGCCTGGTCCTGACAGCTGGCACAGGAAATAGCATTCTAGCAAACGTTCAGAATTTGGTGTGTTGTGACTTCGCAGTGACTAGGAACCGTCTGTGTACGGGACTCACCTTGGGTGTCAGCCACAGGCTTCACTCAGTCTTGCCTGGGACTTGTGGGAGGAGCCATCCTCCCGACTTTCTAGATTCCAGCCAATGGCCTGTTCTGGCATGATGTTTTTTTAGGGGGGTCCGGATGGGACTTTGCGCTCTCCTCTTCCCCAGTCTTGTTCTGGCAACATTGGCATCCAGGGCCATGGGTCCGTCACCGGCAGAGCCATAGGGACGGCTGGCCACAAGAACAACTTACAGTTTGGTCTCTGGCTCCACTTCATCTTCGCTGAGGTTTCCAGGGATGGATGGGAAACTTGGTGACAGAAAGGCAGTGTGACAGGGTTCTAGTCTTTCTGATGTCAGTATACCCTCGGGCCAGTCAGACTAGGAACACTAGTTGTTAGTCCTCCCCGAGCAACCTAAAGTAATTCCCTGGAGCGTGCGCATTAAGGAGGAAGCGCCTCCATGTGGCAAGGGCAGGCAGGGCATTCATTTGCACGAGGGCTCCACGGTAAACCCCGTCTCACTGCATCTAAACTTTATCTCAGCACAACGTTAAGGCTTTCCCAATCTGGCCTGGATTTTTCTCACGATGTACCACACTCTTGCTGGGGGAAGCCGGCCAGCTTGAGGCTGACACAAAGCTCGGCTCCCATGAACTGTCTTCCTCGTGCTTTAAATGCCAGCAGAGGCTTTATGAGCTGTCTTGCTTTAGACTGCGAAACGGGGTTTGATAAAGAAAGAGCTTCCTTCTAGTTGGCATTTCTGGAATAGGAACTGAAATCAGTCCCTACAGATGATGTGCTTCTCCCAATAGGCTGAGTAGCTGGGAAGCTGTGACTTTAACACCAGTTAAACCAGCCAGGTGGGAAGCATTCTGACTTCTTGAGAAATACCAGCCTCTGAATTCCACAAACACCTGGACTAAGACCCTGAACATAAGGGTGAGAACACACCGTGTTTCCCCATGGCATGGGAGAAAAGGAGTACTTTTGCCCATGTTTTTACATTTACACTACTGCCAAGAAGCCTGGATATATACCTTACACCACCAGAACCAGCCTAAGAGTATTATGGAGTAATTAAAAAATCCAGCATTTTCTATGTGGTTTTGTGCTCCCTTACCTTCATTACTTGTCTGGCCCATCCTAATTGGCCCACACTAATGAGGCTGCCCTTGGGTCTCATCACTGAGTCCTCCCAAAATCATTTTCAGTGTGTATACTTCCTGGAAATGCAGTCTGAAACTTCTTGGATCTCTTAAAATATTCTAACCCAGGAAACAGCAGCGGAAACCCTCTGCAAGGCTTCACCCCGAGCCCTCAAAGGCTCCTTTCGATTAAGTCGGGTCTCCGGCCCCCGTGGCCCTCCTCCCCGATGTATCTCCACAGAGAGGCCGTCGGCGAGAGTAAGACCCCTAGCCAAGACTGCCCAGCGAATTAGCCCGTCATCTGACACTTTTGGGGGAGTGCAGCACCCTCAGAAAAAGTGGGCCTGGCATTTAGCATTTTAAGTCTGTGTAACTCCCAACCTCCAATCATAGAGGGGAATTGAGAACAGAAGGTGAGAAAACATTCCACGTTCACATGTTTATTCTTGTTTATTGAGGTCTGTTTATTCTTAACGGGTGCTTTTTCCTCCAAGTAAATAGAGCAGGCGTAAATATCTATAATGAATAAATTTATTGTCTTACAAAAATCATTGTCTAGAAATATGGGAATACAAGAAAAGATATTTGCAGTCAGGTGTCTGGTGGTCAACAGCCAGTACAATTCATAAAGGGGTAAAATCAAAGATTCCAAACCCACATGATAAATTCTTCCTAACGATGTTAAAGCTTTTAACCCAAAAGGTCTGTGTTTTCAAGCACGTTGCAGAGGATCAGGGACGTGTATTTAACACTGATTCACTGTCACTGAATGTTTGTAATACCACTTTGACTAGAGAGGTACATGATATGAAGCACAGTCAAACTTAATACATTAAATTGTTACAGAGGCAAATAATATATTTAACATTGTCTTAGTACTGTAGTGTCTAAGGCACTTTCTGTAATGTCAGTTTGCTTAACTATCAACCAAAAATGCTAAGTGTTCACTGTAACACTGTCCGGAGGGGAGGGAAAAGGAAAAATGCAGGAGGACTCACACCCACTGGCATGTCAACATTCAGGCAGACGGCATCTATTCTCGAGGTCTGTAAACCTCCTCGACAAACTTGGAACGAGTCTCGGACACAAAACTGATATTCCCATTTTGGGCTCAAAGCAGCGGCTGAATCTGCAAGGTCAGCACGAAAGTCTGGCTGGCAAGGGAGGGCCTGCCACGAACTCCTGCTCAGGAGCCTGCAGCGGTTGTTCCTGAAGTGAGGGGAGGACACTGGCAAGGCCAGGGGTGCAGGAGGCCACCCCAAAGTCAGCGCAACTGCCGCCTCCGGGGCTGCAGCTGCGTCGTGGCCACGATCCTTTCTATGCACAGACCGGCCCCGGCCAAGGGCAGTTCACGTGACAAGATGTGGGGACACCACCAACCCAAGGGAGCTGAAAACCCCAAATGAGTGCTGCGCCCCCAATCCAACCCACCCCTCTTAATCTTCCAAAGCCCCTTTCACAGTTTGCTCACTGAAATAGTGTTGATCATTATTCGAAGGAAATGAGAGATACAAGTGCAGTTTAGGCTTCACAATGTTCTAAGGGACTCAATGTGGCTGAGGAGTCGGGGCCACAGGACACAGAGCTAAGTTACCTGTCGTAGGACAGAGAGCATGCAGAGCGACTGGGCAACGACCACGGGCTGCCCCAACGACCCGGCGACTGGCAACAAGGGTCTGGAGTTTGTTTGAAAAAGGGTTCTCTTCTTAATACGTATTATAAAATGGTCTCTTGATGAATGTATGGAAAAGAGATGCAATGGTGAGACAATCTGTTTAAAATGTGCATGTTTTGTGTATGTTTATATATAAAAAGGGGAGCAATTGTACCTAAATCTGAAGCAGGGTACAGTATGTGCAGGCCGGAAAGCCTTAAGACACAGTTGATCTTTCGGGGAAGGAGTCCCGTAGCTTGCCAGTTTCCTAAGTCTGTGGGCGGCCCAAGGCAGGCTGGTGCGGGGGTTCCTTCCTGTCCCACTGTACTGCCTCCACTGGCTTCTGCGACTACTCTGACTGGGGCGGCTGCGTCTCATTGACGTCACTGGTCTTACTTTCGGTGTCATCATCTGACAGCTCCAGGGAAGCCCCTTCGATGTGCAGCTGGCGCCGGCCAGATCGGCTGGAAGAGAAGCTGATCGGGCCGCCTCGCCTGGAGGGAAGGGAAAGGAGACAGTGCTGGTAAATACACAAGAACGTGTGGCTGTCAGTCACCTCGTGACTTCCAACTTCCGCCCCGTCCTCAGAACACACGAGCGAGCCAGGGTGGGCGGGCGTGGTCAGCACAGGCCCTAGGGTTTCTGCCTCTCCTACCACCACACAGCGGGCACTGAGCAGGAGGCCACGGCACAGCTCCACCTGCTGGCCAGCGGCCATGCTTCTATAAAGGGCAGATGGTAGATATTTTATTTATGCTTTGTGGGCCAAATAAGGTTTTTGTCGCACATTCTTTTTTTTCCTAGCCCTGTATAAATGGAAAAACCATCCTCAGCTCACTGGCTGTACAGAAGCCTGGCAGGTCAGAATCCGGCCATGGGCCGGTCTGTCGGCGCCTGCGCTAACCTTTCTCTGGGGGAGAAAGCAGTTCAGCGCTCCATGTGCCGCCCTCTTCCTGGTGCACATCGAACCCAGTGTGGCGGTGAGGCTGGGACCTTTCCTCACTATGGATTTTTTTTTTTTTTTAAGATTTTATTTATTTATTTTTAGAAGGGAATGGAGGGAGAAAGAGAAGGAGAGAAACATCAATGCGTGGTTGCCTCTCACATGACGCCCCCCCCTCCCCGCCCCCGGACCTGGCCTGCAACCCAAGCATGTGCCCTGATTGGGAATGAAGCCGGAGACCCTTTGGTTCGCAGCCGGCGCTCAATCCACTGAGCTACACCAGCCGGGCATCCTCACTGCGGATTTTGAACATGGATGGACACCTGGACCTGGCTTTCAAGCTCTGTGTCTCGTATTTACATGGTCCACTAGTAAATGGCAAAAAAAGGGGGAAAGGAGAGCTGTTTCTCTTCTCTTCTCCTTGAGGATCACTGAGGGTCAGAAATCCTGAATGGCAAGGGGAGGTGATTTAAGGGTGAGAACAAGTGACTCTACAGGAGTCTAAGTAAAGCACTTCCGAAAAGACAAACCCTGAGCCACAGGCCTGGCTGTCTGGGCAAGCTTAGGGCGCAGACTCCCCCAGGCTGCTCACCTCAGCCGGTTCTTCAGCGTGCTGACCTCGCGGCTCAGCCCCTCGTTGGCCTCCGTGGCATCATCCAGTTCCCGCTGGAGTTTACGCCGAGATGCGTTGGCACGGGTAGCTTCTTCTTCTGCTTCCTCCAGCTGCCGTTTGAGCTGCTTCATCCTGGCGTTGGCCTTCTCCATCTTGGCGGAGTTACACGAGTCAAGTCACACCGGACCGCGGCTCCCCGCATCCTGCGCGTGCCCGCACAGCTTCCCGCCCCGCCAGCCACGTGCGCATGCTCAGCAAAGCGAGCGTCTATAGAGGAAACTCAAAACCCTATTTTCACCCTTTTGAGGTTTTTCATGAGTGACCTATGGGACTGTGAAAGGGAACTGCTATTCCTGCAAAGCACGGAGGAGCCGGCAGCGCGTCGGTCTCCGGCCCCAGGACTGCATGCCTTCCGGCGTGGGGGCCGCGGATGGTGGGCTGTGACCTGAGAGTACACTGGCACTCTGAAGACCTGACACGGTCATGCACCCCTGCAGGCCCCGCTCATGCCCCCAGAACTGCCCTCGGTGCTGTCTGCGGGTGGGGGAAGAAGGGAAGGCTGGGTGCCTGACGGGAGCAGAGGAAGAAAAGGGGTTGGGCCAAAGGCAGCAGAATCCTCAGCTCCATCCACCTCAGCTACCTATGCAGACCTGACCACGTCTTATTAAAATACTCTTTTTAAAATAATTGATTTTAGAAGGAGAGGGAGGGAGAGAGAAAAAGAAATTGATTTTGTTGTTCCACTCATTTATGCATTCATTGGTTGCTTCCTGTATTGCTTGTATGTGCCCTGACCAGGGATTGAACCTACAACCTTCTGGAGGATGCTCTAACCAACTGAGCTACCCAGCCAGGGCATTAGAACATTCTCTTGACACTTAAAAAGAACAAGGATGCCTGGATGCAGGCAAGGAAAACCATTGGGTCCTGCACGCGGCACATTTTTCTGTTCTGCACCCACCCGTCCGCCCAGCCGGCAGACACTGCCCGCCCTCCATGCCCAGGAGCCATTCCAGGCATGTAGGAGGTGATGGTGAGCGACACGCACTCACACTGAGGCCGGAACCTTGGCCCTCAGGAAGCGTGTGCTCCAGAGGAGGAAACAGAGAACTTCAGGACTGAGTTCCGGCCTCACCCTTCAAAGCCCGCACCCTGTGCTCTCACCCCACCCTCCGCGTTTTGGGGGGGGCTGGGAGAGCCCTGAGGGGTAGGGGCCATATCTGGATTACCTCTGTATCCCCAGCACCCCGGAGTGCCTGGCAGAAACGGCACATGTTTGTTAAAACATTAGAATTAAGAGTTTCAAATAGCATTTCTGAATTTAGCCAGTCTGCCCGAGTCTCCTTATGAAGCCACTTCCAAGGCGGGAGCCGCCCCGCCCCCTCCCATACCTGCTCCTTATACTGGTCTGCGTGCCGGCGCTCGTCCTCGACCTGCATGAAGATTTCTTTCAGTTTCTTCTCCGTGCGTCGGACCAGTTTGTTGGCTGCTGCTCGCTCCCTGTGAAGGTGACCAATCCATTAATTAGTCTTTGTAGTTCTCGATTGAAGGTGGGAGGGGGAATATATTTTTTAAAGCCCTTCCCTCGGGAAGAGGATGCATGTTGGCGTGCTCTCCAGGACCTCTCTAACGAGAGTAACATCGGGATTAGTAGGGTCCGGAAGCTTCCCTTCCGGTCACACTGTGAATGGCCTCTGCTGTAGTCTGATACTGATGGGTAGGAAAAGCGTGTTCCTTCACATGCAGGTTAAGCACCTCAGTGATCTAAGATCACATGTTGCATACAGGCTCCCTGTCACTTACACTGAGTGCAGGCTTTTTGGGACAGAGTCCTTGCCTGGCTACCTGAATCGCCTACCCCGTCGGCCTGGAGAACAAAGACCCGCTGTGACGCTAGGGCCACAGCAGCTGCCGTGGGGGGCCTCCCACTCCCGTCGGCGGTCAGATCGCTGTGTTTCTAGACAGGCCTACACTGTTCCTTACGCAGAGAGAACTTGGTGAACTCCACTGAAGACAGAAAAAGTCCTTTTATTCCTCGACAAGCGTTATGCAAACATGGACAGTGATGGAGTTAGCTGGAAGGGTGAGTCATGTTAATTACAGCTAACAACAAACCCTCGACTGTTTTGTTTGAGCTCAGTGGGGTCGAGAGCGGAGCGGAAGTAGGAATGTGAGACAGGAGGGTGCTGGGCTTCGAGCACAGGCCGCACTTCTGGCCCCAAGCTGCCCAACCACAGGGGCTCTGAGGGTTTGTAAACGCTGCCAGAAGCTGCGCTGGACAATTCCTCAGAAGTTTCAGAGTGGCTTACTACGACAGAACAAACCGTCAAGCAGTCCCTACGGGTAAAGAAAAGCTTCTTTCCTTTTCTTCCTGGCAACAAATTATAGCATTCCATGTGATGCCGCCAACTTGGAAAACCAACTTTGAGTAGAGGTGTAAACTGGCGCCCAGAAAACCATGGGGCAGAGTGTGACCAGCCGAGCCCTGGAGGAGCTGACAGGTGAGCCCAGCCTTCCCTGAGGGCTCACACCACATCCTCTTTCTCACTCCGGTTCCATCTGTCCCTGTCATCTCTTCCCCCGCCACAGGAACCCCTGCAGGGCAAGTGTCTGTCTGGTCTCCGGTTCACAAGCTGAGCCCGGACCTGCCTGGTAGCACAGACGCAGTGAGGTCTGGTTTGCCGCATCAAAAACCTCTTACTTGGCTTCCTGCTCAAGCTGCTCCTCTAGCTGCCCAATCTTGGCCTCCAGGGCCGAGATGGTGGCCTTGAACTTGGACTTGACAGCACCCTCTAGCTCCTGCAGCTTGGCCTTCAGCTCCTTATTCTGCCTCTCCAGCTGCTGGCGCGCATTGTCGCTCTTCTGGGCAGCACTGCGCTCCGCTGCCAGCTCCGTGTTCAGTGTGTCCACCTGGAGAGGACAGGCGGGTTTAGTCATTCGTGTCAGAGGGACGGCACAGCCCTTCCCAGGTGACAGGCTGCTGCAGGAGCCACCTGCAGCGTGGTCTTGCGGAAGCGGTCGTTGAGCAGCTCCATGTTGCTCTGCTCCTCTTCAAGTTCCTCCTCCAGCTGTGCAATTCGAGCCTCCAGACGCCGCTTCTCATCCAGCAGCGCGGACCTGGCGGGGCGAGGAGGACCCAGCTCAGTACCACACGGGGGAGTGCAGTGGGGCTCCTCCCTCACCCTGCCGCCATAAACCGAGCACCCTCTCGATATTTCTCTCCCCCGCACCCATCGCTCAGTCAAGTTCTGATCACACTTCCAAACAGGCCACTCGCTTCTCTCTACCCTCCCGCCCCAGTCGAGCCCCAGCATGTCTTGCCTGCGCCCCAGTGGGAGCCTCCCCGCTCACCTCCCTGCTGCCTCTCTGCCTGTCCCCCCAGCCAGCAGCAGCTTTCCAAAGCACAAACAGACCCCGGCATTGCTAGTTTAACCTGCACTGGCTTTCCAGTGCATTGAGATGAGATGCTAACTCCTCATCATGGCATGCTGGGAAATGACCGTGATGATCCCGCCATCTGAGGAAGCAACTTTCTAATTGGGAAAAAAGGTGTCTTTTAATGAAAAATCATTCAGGGAAAGGTAAGTCAAAGGGATCTACTTGCCAAACCTAATGAATTTGAGAGTGGACACTCGCATTGAGAGTCTGTGCGGTGTGTGGAAGTCAGGTTAGCTCTGAATGCACTTCACACCCAGTGCGGGCATGACGGGCAGAAGGAGGTGCAAGCTGCCCGCATTGGGCAGCCAGCAGTGGCGGGGGCAGCCTGGAGGCCCAGCATCCTGTGCTCATCTTTCCAGAGTTTGAACAGCTGAGTAACCACCAGACAACACCATGCTGCCCAACCAGACAACACCATGGCCACCTCAGTGCAGGAGGCAAGCCCGGGGGCGTGAACCGCAGGTGCCTGAGGGAACCGGCGGGGCTGCCACCGGGTTTTGGATGGCCACCCCGTCCCACCGGCTGCCGAGAGACTCACTTGCCAGAGGCGCTGTTGGCGATCTCGTCAGCCAGCTCATCTCTCTCTTGCTCGGCGTGCCGGCGGGCTCGCTCGGACGAGGCAAGTTCCTAAATGAGTTTAGACCATGATTGTAGCTTGTGAAATCTGGCGATGCCTGGAGTACCTTGCTCCAGGCACTGTGTGCCTCAAACTGCAGTTCCATGTGAGAACTGCACTGGCAGGTTTGCGGAGAGAGTGTCTGGGTACAGATCAGCCAGGTGATGTGCCGTGTCAACGTCCTCGTGCAAAAATGCCCATGGAGGGAAGTCCTAGTCCATGTAAGGGCGTGGCTGTCCCTTCCCAGTTAAGGCGCATATATATATATATATATATTTCTGCCCTCCTCAGAAAGCTGGTGTTTCTTCATCATAAACAGAACACAAACTTCATGCAGCCTCAGAGTTATGCTAATGCATGGTCATGAAAGCGTCTGTCACATACACAAGCAGTGCAGTTTGGAGATCAAGTACACTAACTAGGCACCAGAAGACGAGGTGCTCCTGCAATGCAATGAGGATCACAGGTCCCACGGGGAGAAGGTGGGTGGAGTGGGACCGGTGAGCAGGGCCTCTTTCTGGAAGGACGTGGGGGCCCTGGCCAGTCAGGCTACTACAGCTCTGCAGGGCCCTCCCCGGGAGCAGAGCAGGGCAGGGCAAGGGAATAGTCTGGGGCTGGCCGGTGGCCCTCCGCAGGGAGAACTGCCCAATGGCTGCTTTTCCACAGATTTCCTTGGAAAGAGAATTTTCCACAGGCAGGTGTCAGGGTTCATTTCTCACCCCAACTGGGTAAAGATCATATTCTCAGGACCTGAGAGCTGCACCATCTCCCTTATTTTATGGATGAAACCGAGGCCCACAGAGATGAGGGACTTGCCCAAAGTCGCAAGGCTGGTCAACAGCAGAAATTCACTTCCCACTCCCTCCCTGTCCAGAGCCTCTTCCCACCAGCTGCCCCTTCCATATTGGGCAAAAGCACACCTTAAGATGCCCACGGACAGGGCTGCATAAAAGTTTGTGTGTTCTGCATGTGCACCTGCTTCTTATGTTCACGCACAGGGTGTAGCGCCCACCTTCCCTTGAAAGGCCTGGTTCCAGCACACAGAGCCCTAACACATGGGACAGAGTGCGAGTGTGGGACCCGATGGCAGGCAGCAGGCACAGTATCAGGGCCTGACCCGAAGGCCTCCGATCAACAAACACTGCGTAAGCACCAGCCCCATGGCTCTGGGGGTCTGGCTGCCTGGGCCCAGGAGGGCTCCTTCCTGACCACTGGCCGGGTGTGCCACAGACAGGCCGAGGGACCCATGGGAGGAAGAGAGGACCCCAGGACCGACCACCCAGATGCTCAGAGGTGTCTGTCTCGGGTAAGGAAAACCAGAGAAGCGGACGGGAGGGCAGGGCTAGCTTTCCAGACCAGTCCCCTCCCCCACAGCAACGACCCCTCGTCTGAAGGCCTAAAAGAAACACTTTCAACTTTCTGAGAACAGAGTGCTGGGCTGCAGGGTGTTTGGGTGACAGCCCGGGAGGTCCCCAGGAGACGAGCCCCGTCACCTTTGGGGACATCGCTGACCACCACACAATGAAGCGCACAGGTCTTGACCATTCTACCTCATTGCCAATACAGGTTCTTTTTAGCGCGTGTGGAATCTTTATAAAGACTGATTACATTCTAGGCCCGAGAGCGGCTCGACTCTCAATGTTCTCTAACCATAAGCAATAAAACTACAAATAAAAAAAAGCAGTACTCTGAGTGGAACTTATAGTGTTCTATGAACATAACAGACAAGAGAAAAGCTTGGAAATTAATGAATGTCCAACTCCAGAAGTCAGAAAAAGAAAAAATCCAAAGGAAAGGAATAAAGGTACAAGCGAAAATGAATGAAACAGAGAACAAAGAGGGACCGAAACCAAAGGCTGGCATTGGCTCTTCACTGTGTTTACGTGCCTGGCTTTCGGCTCCTCCTACACGCCTGACCCCCAGGGAGTCCCTTCCTTTCTGGAAACTCGACCTGCATTTATGTCTTTGGTAAGATTTATCCAGCATTTCTAGGTGTTTTTTCATATTAACTGGTAACATTTCAACTTAAGTTGCCTCATCTTTCCAGGTTCAAATAAATCTGACAGTCCTTCATTTACAGAGAAGTTTATGTACACATTAAATCTCTGCAGTTCTTTGTCTATCACTGATGCCTCGGTGACCTTTAAAAAGGAACTGTACGTAAGTATTCCAGCGTGCCTCGCACTGACGTAACCAATGCCATACCAAAGGCAACTCTTCATCAACCCCTTCCCAGGAGAACTTACGAAAGGCACGTTAAAGAACTGCTGGATCGCAAGATGACTTACTTAGAGACGCAATGAAATAAAACTTCTCTCTGTGTAGGTATCGCACATAGCGCTTCTGTGTAAAACAAGGCAATCTCACATACCGCTTAGGTGAGAGTTCTGAGTAAGTGATTCGGATGCTAACCAGCACTAAACAAACAAGCACTACTCCTGTTTTCGCACATGGAACAAGCCTGCAAAGTGGCTTGAGAAGTCACTAATCAGCTCCCCTGCCTTCAGCCAGATATTTGAGTAATGTCAAAGTGTAACCACTCTGCTGAAGTGAAGCAATGAGATGGTTCAGGAGCATATTAAAAATGGATAGTTAAATTACACAAGGCTACACAGATATTTAGACATATTTATCTGCTCTGGGAGAAATTGCAAGGGCCAATATTTTTGAAAAAATAGATGAATAAGCAAGCGAACAAACCTCCTGCAATTGAAGGATTTCTGCTTCCAGACTCTTTAATTTCTTTTCGCTTTCTTTGGATTGAGCAAAAATCTCATCCCGGGATGCACGAGCTTCTTCTAGTTCACGCTGGTAATCCTTCATCTGAGCCTAAAGGTAAATAGGAAGAATGTCTTGGAGTAGTTTTCAAACATATTTTTCAAGATTATAAAACTAATATACATTCATTGTAAATATATAAGTATACAGAAGTAACAAAGATGTCACAAGAAAACATTCAGGTCAATATCTCTTATGTATATGCAAAAATCTGCAACAAAATAGAAGCAAACTGAATCCAGCAACATATGAGAAACTGTACCCCGTGTATATTTATACCTCACTACATCCCAGCATCCAACTGATTTACCTGAGCAATGCAACATTGGTTTGACAGCAAAAATGAATTAATACAGCCATACAATTATCTCAAAATTCAGAAGTAGTATTTGACAAAATCTAACACCCTTTCTTTATAAAAACGATAAGTTGAATAGAAACTTCCTGAACCCTGAGAAAGGGCATCCACGAAAAACCGAGGGCGATTACATGTAACGGCAGAGACTGAAGGCTTTCCTCCTGATGGCAGCAGCGAGACAGGGATGTGCACCTGACCTCGCCCCTTCTGTTCCACATGGACGGAGACTCTAGTCAAAGCAATTAGACAAGACAAAGATACAAAAGACACCCAGAGTGGGCAGGAAGAATAAAACCAGCTCAACCTGTAGACGATATGGTCTTGTACACAGAAAATCTTAAGGAATTCATTAAAAAAACAAACAACAAAAAAAAAACTAGAATGAATAAATGAGTTCGGGAAGTTTTCAGAATACAAGACCGATATAAAAATGTCAGTTGTATTTCTGTACACTAATTATAAACATTCTAAAAATTAAGAAAAATAGCATCAAAAGAATAAAATACTTAGGTATCAATTTAGCTAAAGAAGTGTAAGACTTGTGCACCAAACACTATAAAACACCGCTGAGAAAAATGAAAGAACAGCTGAACAAACGGGAAGACGGCCACAGTCACACCCAGAAGATAATACTATTAAGGTGGTGATACTCTCCAAACTGATCCATCAAGTCAACACAATATCAAAACCTGAGCTGGCTTTTAAAATTTTATTTATTTTCTTGTGCAGCAATTGACAAAATTCATATGGAATTGCAAAGGACCTGGATAGCTAAACAATCTAGAAAAAGGACAAAGATGAAATCACACTTCCCAATTTCAAAATCGCAAAGCTATGGTAATCAGGACTCTGTGGCGTTTGCACAGGACAGACAGGTCAACGGAATGTAAGTAATTCAATGAGGGAAAGAACAGTCTTTCAAACCAGCGGTTCCGGGACAACTGGATATCCATATCCAAAAGAATAAAGTTCAGTTCATCCATAAAACCATGTAACAAAGTAACTCAAAATGAAGTTTATAAAAGAGTAAAACAGCCCTGGCCAGGCAGTGTAGGACACTGTCCCATGCCCCAAAAGTGTGAGGGTTTGATCCCGTCGGGGTGCATACAGGAGCCAGCCGGTCAGTGTTTCTCTCTCCCCCAACTTCCTCTCTAAAATCAATTAAAAAACCAAAACGAAATCCATATTCTCACATGAGGATAAAAAAAAAAAAAAGAGTAGAATATAAAACAGAAGAAAACATAGCAAAAAATCTTCATGACCTTGATTAGGCAGTGGTTTCATAGATATAATTTAAAAAGGTACAAGGAACAAAAGAAAATAAATGGACTCCATCAAATTAAAAACTTTTGTGCTGTAAATAATATCACCGAGTGAGTCAACAGACAATACAGAGAATGGAAGAAAATATCTGGAAGTCATATATCTTATGAAACATTCAAAATACATACAGAAATGTTGCAACTCAATGATTAAAAACAACTCAAAAAGATGAGCGGAAGGGTGAAAGACATTTTTTCCAAATAAGATAGTGGCCAATGGGCACCAGAAAGGAGGGCCGGCAGCATTAGTCACCAGGGAAGCGCAAGTCAGAGGCCCCGAGGAGCACTCCAGGCCACGGGGATGGCTGTGGTAAGTGCTGGTGGAGACTCGAGCCCTCACGCTCAGCCGGGAGGAGTGTGACAAGGTGCAGTCACTGCGGAAAGTTTGTCAGGTCAGTTCCTTAAAACAGAAGTTACCTTTTGACTTAGCAACTCCACTCCTAGACATACACCTAAGAAAACGAAGTACACCTGAGAGCGCAAGTCCGTACAGATACGTGAACGCTCACAGCAGCATTACCGCAGTGGCCCCAAAGTTGGAGTGACCCAAGTGTCCATCGGCTGATGGGTTAATAAAATGTGGTACAAGTATCTACACAATGGAGGAAATATTATTTGGTAATAAAAAGGAACAAAATACTTATTCCTGCAACAACGTGGATGAACCTTGAAAACATGCTAAGTAAAAGCAGCCAGCCACAAAAGCCACGCATTGTATGGTGTCACTTACACCAGATCCCCGCACAGGCCAATCGAGTGGTCGGTTAGCTCTGGCTGTGGCAGAGAGTGTGGCGTGACGGCTAAAGGCTCGAGGGTTTCTTCCAGAGGGAACCAAATGTTCAGAATTAGTGGTGACGGTTGCATACCTCTATGAATTTACTAAAACACAAAACACTTTAAACAGGTAGACTGTATGGTATGTGAATTATATCTCAATAAAGCTATTAAATGAAATCATCATGTTATTTATATTCTTTGTAATTAACGTAATAACCTTTGTAATTAGCCACTAAAAATAAAAACCTTTGTACTTAGCTTTTTTAAAAAAGTACAAGCAGACCAGTTACTCAGAAACCTATATCCAGGGATGACCCCCCCCCCCCCACTTAAGGGGTGTCCAACCCATGGCCCAGGAAGGCAATGAATGCGGCCCAGCACAAAACCATACATTTGCTTAAAACCTTTCCTTTGCTCATCAGTTTTCATTAGTGTTTGTGTATTTAATGTGTGGCCCAAGACAACTCTTCCTCTGGTGTGGCTCAGAGACGCCAAAAGGTTGGACATCCCTGTCAACTTCTTCCTAAGTATGTATATCTACATGTCTATATGTGAAAACCTATGCACACGTGTGTGCAGGTTAATAAACTAAATTGTCCTACACAGCAACTTCCTTCCTCAGTGAAGGCCTGCTGTCGATGCATACACACCTCCATCACTTAGCCCTGAGGAGATCCCGCCCGACCTGAGAGAGGCAAACTCTCTTCTTAAATATCGGGTGCACAGGTTCAGGTCATGACCAGCTGCACGTCTGTATGTGACTGATGCTAAGCCACAACTTTTGAGCAGTCAGTTTGGCTATGACAGGTGTTTTGTAAGGGTGTGCAGTACACATGGCCCACGCTGTATTTTTCTGACCGCGGCCTCTGCAGGTTAAATGCTGTTGGTCCCCTTACATTTAGGTGGTTTCTACTCCTGCTTCCAGAAATAACATGTCAGCTGTGATCCTGGTGTGCGAATATTTCTTCCCATCTTTATATTTTGTTAGAATAAATTCTCAAGATGTGGAATCACCAAGGTCAAAGGGATGGGATTTTTCTATAGCTTTGTCACGACAAAAGGGGTGGGGGCAAATACCCCCACAGAGAAGTTATGAGAGGGCCCATCCCATCCTGCCAAGTAGGACGTTTTTATTGAAATTCCTTTTTGTCATTGTGAGAGTGAAAAGCATCTGAGTAGCAAAAGTGATGATTAAATCAGACTGAGATTACTAAAGCTCATGGCAGTAAAAGGGGGGTCAACACCACCTTCCGCTCTGGCGGCTCAGTGGCTGTCAGTCACACATCATGCGAAGCCGTTCGGAGCCTGAAGTGCCTGTTCCCGTTGGCGGAGGCTCCACCTGCCGACTCTGCCCCGGCGCTGCCTGGTGCGCTAAGGGTGCGTGCTGGCTCCGTGGCCTGCTGCCACGGCCTAGCTGTCAGGACGGCAGGCTGGGTGCTGCACAGAGCTCCCCCCAGGTGCACGGCTCCTACCGTGCTCGATCTCAGTAGGGCCGGACGACACCACCAAAGACTGATGGTTGGCTACACATACCTGAAGCTTACGAAGCTGCTTGATTACTTCATCCCTGGCTTTGTTAGCAGCCTCAATTTGAGCTTCTAGGTCCTTCAAGTCTATTTCCATTTTCTTCTTGGAAGCAACAGCAAGTGCCCGCTGTTTCCGCTCGTCCTCCAGCTCCGCCTCGAGCTCCCGCACCTGACGGACGGACCAGGTTATGTCTGGTTAGACTCGGGGGTCCCTCGCAGAGAACAGGCAGCCCGTTGTCACATAAGGGCTCTGGTGACTCTGCACGGCGCTCTCTGCTCCCAAGCAGTTATTATTATTAACAGAAACCCACAATAGTTAAATATTGCTCAGAGAGATTGTTAAAAATACCCTCTGGGACACACCATTTCCACTGACTGCTAAAAGGGTAACTAAGAAGGCAGAGTCCTGATCTCAAGCTCATGCTCTGGTGACCAACAAACTGGAAGACACGGGGCAATGTGCTGGGGAAGCCCCTCCAGGGACACTCAGCAGCCTGGAGAGGCCCACGGGGTGAGGTGCTGAGGTCTGGGGCCAACGCCGTGTGGGTGAGCCAGCTGGACGAGGACCCGCAGCCCCGCTCGGCCTTTGATGGTGCTGCCCGCTGAGCCAGTTCAGGGTTCCTGACCCACAGAAGCTGTGACTAAACAGGTGGTGTTTTAAGCCACTAAACTTAATGTCATTTATTATCTAGCGCTAAATGACTAATATAATAAACATCAATGGAATGAAAATTAAAAAAAATTTTTTTTACTCTTGTTTGAGTTTATTTTCAGTTAAGAGGTTAAAAATTTAAAAATTAAATAACCTAATATTGATACTATGAACTCCAAAGAGTGTCACAATATCCACAAAAATATTTTAAAGTAAGCTTTTAGAAGTTTAGCATACATTTAGAAAAGAATACAAATCGTAAGTGCCTAGCAACTTTTTAAGATAAAACAATTTGAGTATCTGTTTTTTTCTCCTTTAAAGAGTAGTTAAGCAAGGACAGAGACCGAACCTCAGACACGTGCTCAGTCGCCTGCTGGGCGCTTTGATTCTGCCCCCCCCACACTTCCAGAACTCGCTTAGCTGGAACCCGACTGCACAGCGTGGGGAACGTCCCCGAGGGCTTTCACGGTGGCTGCGCTGCCCTGTAAGCAGCAATGCTATTGTCTGAGAAACCGGAAATCAAACCAACTACATTAAACTGTAAAGAATAAAATTATCAAGTGACCAAATACATTAATTCTACTTCAGTTCATGTTCCTAACACGAATGAACAGGATACTGACCCCAAACGGGGCTTTGAGAGCAAACAGGCTCTTGCCCTGGAGGCCTCACGTCCTTCAACCCACCTGTTTAATCAGCAGCCGCTTTTTCTCTTCGTTCTGCTCGTCCCTGGTCTGCAGATCTCTCTCAAACTGGGCTTTCATGGCCTGCATGTTGACCTCCAGGCGAAGCTTGGCATCTTCTGTTGCCTGAAGTTCGTCTTCCAGCTCTTCCAGCTGGGTCCTCATTTCTTCTACCTGCTGTTCCAGGGCCCGTTTGGACTTTTCAAGTTCATGAACCTAAACCACAGAAAGCACCGGGAGAGAGTGGACCCTCAGCGGAGCCCAGCAAGGACGCAGTCTCCTATTGTCCAGTCCCCACACAGCGTGCTGGACGCGCCAGGCACCCGCGCCGGCTTCCCGACACCCGGCTCGCACGCGTCCCTCTCCCTGCACGGCTGCTGCTAGTGCTCTTTGCAGAGCCAGCCACCTCAACGTCAGTGCCGACTCGTTATTCACATGGGCTCTGTAATCAATCAATTCTTCTCTGGTGACCTTGATGCTCAGGGATCTTTAAACACCGAAGAACAATGAAAAGAGTGTGATGTCAGAGAGACTCACTGGCTGGCGCTTGCCTGCCGTCTGCAACAGGCACCGCAGCACACCCTTTCTTGCTGTGGAAAAGATCATTTGTACCGAAAATGCCGAAGTGGAAGCTTAAATATTCGGGTCTGTTAGGCCTGGGAAGCAGGGTACAGACAGATAAAAGAGGCCTGACCTTTCTCTGGACCAAGATCCCCACCACGAACATTCATCTAGTTCTCTGGGCCAAGTGCTCCCGCCTTGGGTCCCCTCTGATTCCCAGGACAACCCTCAAGACAGGCGTGCGCAGGTGCGGCTGTGTGTCCCCTGTGGCTCACAGCTACGTCAGCTCCCACGGGCAGGCAGGAGACTTATATTAGGGGTGGGGTGGGGTGGGGGGCCTCTGGCTCTTAGCAGTGTCTGGCACTTCATAGGCACGAAAGAAATGTTTGTGCAGTAAATGCATGACTGTCAGTCATTCTAGAGAAAACGAACATGGAACAAGGAAAAGGAATCAACTGTGGGGTCCTTGCTCTGCACTTCACTATGTGATCATAGCCATTTCCGCCCTAGGGGTCCGTTTCTTATCCCCAGGGCTGGTCCCCCGGACAAGAGGTTGTGGGAAAGACCCAGTGGGAAGGAAAGTTTTCCCTCCCTTATGATATGGCCGTAGAGCCCAGGTCCCATGAAAATGAGACTGTACCTTCATAGAAGACCCTGCTTTTCAAAGCTCATCTGCAGGAGCTTCATGAAATCGGGCAAGCATAACGCCCATGTGACAGATGAGAAACTTAGGCTTAGAGAAGTTAAGTGGCTTCTCCTGATCAGAATGGAAGCTGGTGGAAAAGCCAAGTCTGAACCTGTTTTTGATTCCTAGGCCTGGGCTTGCTTCATATCCTCAACACATTATAGACTAAGGGAGGGGTGCAGGGTAAATAAAAACCATCACAGCTCTCGTGGCAGATGTATGCAGTGGAAGGATAAACAGTATCACCGGACTCCTTCGTCTGCAGGTCCCCCGCCAGAATGCGGGTTTGGGCCGGGAGGCCAGTGAAAGCAAGAGACAGATCTTCCCCACTCGCAGGTGCTGCTACTGGAGCCCCTTGCCGAGAACAGACTGCAGAAACCCTGCCCGTTTACTCCAGAAGGCTTTAACCCCATGTCTACACACAGGCCAAACACTCCCAGATGATGCTGCTGTCGGGCTAGGTGTCCCCAGGTCCATCCGGCGCTGAGAAGACGCTGCCTGCCCCCCTGCCCAAGGGACCCGCCCCCGGGGACACGCACGTTCTTCCCCACGTCGTCCTTGGAGCTCATCAGGTCCTCCATGTCCGCTCGCAGCTGCTTGTTCTGCCGCTCAAACTCCTCCTTGGCCTCCAGCGCCTCCTCGAGGGCCCGGGCCAGCGACAGGGCTTTGGTCTCCTTCTCTCTGGCCTCGGCCTCAGCGCGGTCTCGCTCCTCCGCGTAGCGGGCAGAGACGTTCTTCTCTTCTGCTAACAGCTACACAAAATGGCACGGGGAAGCGTTAAAAGCAATTTTAAAGGAACGCAAACTCCTCTTATTCGTCACGTGTCTGACTCCCTGCTAAGAATACTGCGAGACGGTTATGGGTGTTCTCTTACTTCCTTTTGCTTTTCCGCTTATTTCCCCAAGTTTGCTGCAAATGCGTATTGCTTCTAAATACGAAAACATTTCAAACTAAAAACTGAGAGCTCTGCCGGGAGGAAATGATGGAAGGCACTGGTCCTGGAGCCTGGGGGCAGAATGTAGAGAAAGACCCCACCTGATCGAACTTCTTCTGCTTCTTCTCCAAGTTGGAGACGATCTGGCGCTGATGGTCCAGGTCCACCATCAGGTCGTCCAGCTCCTGCTGCAGGCGGTTCTTGGTCTTCTCCAGCTTGTCGTAGGCCAGGGCCTTTTCCTCCAGGCGCTGGCTCAGCGCCTCCGTGTCTTTAAGCAGCTTCTTTTTGGCCTCTTCCAAACTTTCAATTGTTCCCAAGTCATCGTCTACTTTCTTCTTTGTGTCAGTCAACTAGGGTTTAAGTAAAGAAGAAAAGATCAATATTGAAGAACTCAACCGGGTTTTGCATTTGAGGAAAAAAGAAAAAAATTGTTTTCAACATTTTGTGAGCAGAAATAACATAAATCAATACCATGTGATCTTGAACAAATTAATCTTAGACTGTAACTTATTTCTCAGCTAATAATCTATAAAATGATGACTGGACTGAAGCCTTACATAGCTGACCCAGTCCCGCGCCTGTGTTTGAAATGCCTCCAGCATTAGAACCAGCATGGTATCAGCGCTCGGCTGGGTCAAAGAAAAAGCACTTAACGGGCTTCATTTAGTGCAACCTAATTAACTGTCCCAAATCGAGTTGAAGCAACCCAGCACGGCGGGGACAGGAGGTGCTACGTGCACACTCCCGGGCCCCAGGGGGACACACCTGGGACTGCAGTGCCAGCACTTGCTTTTCCAGGTTCTTCCTGGCCTCCTCCTCCTCCTCCTGCTGCTCCTGAAGGCTGTTCTTTTCCTCCTCCAGCTGCCGAATCCGACTGCTCAGGTTCAGCTTTTGGCGCGTTTCCTCCTGAAGAAGTTCCTGTTTATTTTTATAAGAGATCGGTACTTAAGTTACGTTAACCACCAAAACAAAACACCTCTATTTAAAAAAACCATGTCATGAAGAACAGAGAGCAGCCTCAGTGTATGAGAACTATCCAGTGATGTTAATAAACAAATGATTTTAAAACACACACGATAATGTTATAAAAGCTCTTAACACGAATATTGCTTTAACCGCATTCGGGAGGAACAGCAGCACAGTCTCGCCACCCAGGGCCTGGGTTAGGAACCTGAGTGCGGGCACAGACGCCTCCCTGGCCCACAGCTCCTCCCTCTGGAATCCCGTCCTGCCCCCCATTCTGGCACGTGGCATTTCTCACCAGGGTTACAGGCCCTACTGGGCAAACTCTCATATGTTTCTCCTTTACGCTTTCTGCCAGAGGAATTTTTCTAAAATGTAAATGCAAACATGTCTTTCCCATTACTTTCAGACTTAAAGTGTTCAAAGGCCCATGGTTGGAGTTCTCTGTGATCTGGCCTTTGTCCTCTCTGACCAGGATGGGCCTCGTCACAGCATAAGACCAGGTTACAACAGTTGTTCTCAGTTACCTGTGTACCGTGGTTTCTGCTTGAGATTTTTTAACCCATATCCCCAGCACTGAGCCCCAAATCTGACAAATACGCACCCATTTTAAGTTTGCAAATTTAACAACAATAAGATGTAAAACTCCAAGAAAGTTGCTACATTATTTTCATATTATAATAGTCATTAACCTAACTTCCATCCTACTTAAAAACAGCCCTAACAAATAATTCGGCACAAGGCTAAAAAAGGTATGATACGCGAGCTTTGATCCACTTTTTTACAAAACGGGCTGTTTCTCCTAGGTCAGCGTAATGAAACTTCAACCACAACAATCTTATTGAAAATGGCCAGCAAAGCCTGAGCACTGTGGCTCGGTAGGCTGGGCGTCGTCCCACAAAGTGAAACGTTGCCGGTCTGATTCCCGGTCATGGCACATGACTGGCATGCGGGCCAGGTCCCTGGTAAGGGTTTGTACGAGAGACAACCGATTAATGTATCTCTCACATCAATGCTTCTCTCCTCCTCTTTCTTCCTCCCTTCCCCTCTAAAAATAAATATATAAAATCTAAAAAAAAAAAAAAAAAAAAAAAAGGCCAGCAATACTCGTGTGTGCAATAGGATCGCTGCTGGGCGAACGACAGGGTTGCCGTTGGTGCCAGCAGGAGCCGCTTCCCGGGCCCCATCTGCCTGGGACACAGCAACCAAGGGCTTCAGACATTTCCTGAGTGCCAAGGCTGGTTACAGGGCAAGGCAGCTCCAAACGAGTGTACACCATGACCAGAAGGAGGCGGTAAGAAGGCAGTTCTGGGGCTGTATATGTTTCACCGCTGTATCGACTACAGAAATGGCAGAGTTACTGTCAAAGGCCCCTCACGCCCCTAGAATACCTGTGTATCCTGTAGTTGAGACTCAAGACCAGCTGCATCCTTAGCAAATTTAATGCCCTTCTTCTCTGCTTCTTCCAGAAGAGTTGAGACGTTATCCAATTCATTCTGCAAGGAGGAGTGAAAGATTAAATTCAATGAAGCAGTAAGCGGATACAAGGATCCAGAATCAGCACTCTTAAATGGACATGAGAAGAGTGGTACTGGGGGGGAGGACAGGGTGAACTTGACACTGCCAGTCTTGACTGAGGAAGACGTTCACACCAAGAGTCGTGCCCGAGTAAGCAGGCACTGCACCAGCCGCCAGACAGCGGAACACCCGCCTGCCGAAAGGGCGGTTTAAACCCGTGGAGCCCACGGGCGGAGGGGCTCCTCCGAACCAGTTCACTCACTCGTCTTTTATCGGGATGCCAAAGCCTCTTCGGCTGCTGCCCTGTGGACAGGGGCCCTCAGGTGAGCACTGTGTGTGCGAGTCTGACCCTTTTCACGCTAAGATGCAGTAGCCACGGGCTTTGGCAGGGGATGGGGGCAAACAGAATTCATATTCTTATAGAACCTGAAAATTTTATTACAGAAATTCAAAATTTAAATTCTTGTATTCACAGCCCAAAGTTCTTTTTAAACTTTAAAAAATCTGCTATTACCTCAGGGAATACAGTCAAAGATTGTAATAACTTCACATGGTTAGTGTGGTGATCACATCACAAGGAACATTAAATGTAATCACTAATATAGAAACTAGTATATAATATTGTATGCCAACTATACTTTAATAAATTTTAAAAAATCTGGTGTTATATATTTATCATGAATATTTAGCTATTTCTCATGGCCAAACTTTATGAATAATGTGGTAAAAACATTTTTTCTTTTTCCTCAATTAATGATAACTCTAAAATACCGCCCCCACATCCCCTTAAAAATCCCCAAGGTATAATAAGACCCGTTACCGAGTTTTTGTGAGGACAGGGGGTATAAGAAAGAAGTGGAGGGACTCAGAAGGGACAGTAGAGTCCCCTTGGTTCTAGTCTGTCCTCTAGTCCTGTTAGCGAAGGAAGGGCGCACAGAGGACACATCTAAACGTGTTCCTCAGCTAACGGCCTTTCTGCTCCACTCATTTTAGCAACGCCCTCAGAGAGCCCACACTCCATCGACCTTGGCGACAGAGTGGCGGAGAAGGGCGCTGGCCTCCACGTGCCTCCTGCCACCCACTCTCGCCCTGTGACCTGTGGGGTCACCAGAGGGGCCGGAGGCGTAGCTTCTTTGAGCCCCCCACTCCTCATCTGCCAGGCTCCCCAGGGGGCGAGGTGAGGACTGGGGGTGGGGGGACAAACACCAGGAGCCGAGTCGTCCTGGATCTGTGAGACCTGTACTGTGCACCGCACACACGCTGTCTCACTGCAGAAAGAGCGGTCAGAGGAGGGCTGGGGGTTCTCCTTAGAAAGGCCCTTGGCTGGCCTCAGGGAACTCACTGACGGGAGGGCTCCTGCCATTCCCTAAATGGGAAGACGGCGCACTGGCCTGAAACCACGTGCAGGAGTGCGGGAGTCCCGGGTCTGCCCAGTGAATCACTGAAGCGTGGGGCGGCCCTGGCTCCCCGACAGAACACCTCTGTGGGGACACTGCGGTTTATGTCGCACACCCACTTTGCTCCTGGAGCCTGGAGCGCTGGTCTGGCAGGCGGAGGGCGCTGTGACCAGCCCCCAGGCAAACCCGGTACAACGCTGCCGGCACCGCCCACTGCGGGGCTGCGAGCCCGTCCCGGTGCCTGCAGTCCTGGGCGCCTGTACCGGGAGAGGGCGCCGGAAGCTGAGCGGTTTCCTCGAGACCGCACCGGTGCCTTTGCCCTTCACCGATGTTCCTTGTGGCCTTGCGCTGCAAGGGGCCACGCTGTGACGGGGACCGCAGCTGAGTCCTGGGGCTCTGTCTAACACAGTCCGCTCACTTTTTTTCAGGGCAGCAACACATAATGTCCATCTCTCCTCACCAATAAATGCTCATCTACTCTGAGGATTTTGTTTTTACTGCTTGTATAGAAGTTTGCACATAACTCAGACATTAAAGTTACTTCCAATTATATTCTTCTGTACACACTTCAGCGAGCATTCTTAAAGTTGAATCTGTGTGTACATCCTTAATTATTGCCCTAGGATGAATCACTAGAAAAGAATTTATTGGGTCCGAGAGTATTCATATTTTTAAGGCCTGTGACACCGAAATTGTCCATCTGTCCTCTAGAAAAGGTTGTATTACCTTGTACTTCAGCCACAGTGCATTAAAAAATCCAGTTTTCACAAAACTTCACCGATACTAGGTATGATTTTTGCCCAGTGTTCCTATTCTCTTACTGACTAGATTGATGGAGAATGTGAAGTTGTACTTAAAACCATTCAAAAACTGTATCTACAATTCCACGTGGAATTTACTAGATCTAAGGCCAACTCATGCTGTTTTACTCTTAAATATCATTAACCACAGAAACGAGCACAGAGACGCACACCGGGGACCCAGTGCTGGGCGTGCTCACTGGGCACGGCTCGTGTCGGGCGCTGGACGGCGCTGGCTGTGGGTCTCCGACGGCCACAGAGGGTGGCACAGGTAAGCTGTGCCCGTGTTCTGTGGGGCACGCCCAGCGTAAAGGTTTTCCAGGCTCACCTGTAACTTATTTGCTTTCTCAGCCAGTTCCACCCGGAGCCTGTCTCCTTCCGAGACCTTGGCGTGGAGCTCCTGGACCTGGGCGTCCAGTTTCTTCCTCTTGTGCTCAGACTCGGCCTTGACCTGCTGCAGCACCTTCACCTCGCACGCCAGCTCCTTGTTGTCTGTCTCCAGGCCCTGCTTGTTCTTCTCGAGATTTGCTTTGAACTAGGAGGGGGGAGGGAAAAATAGTATTTGTATAACACTCCGTAAGAGGCACAGCTTTCTGGTTCCCGTCAGACGTGCCTGACACACAGTGAGTCTGCAGCCAACATCTGTTGGATGAACGAATGAATGAAAACGTGTTGTACTGAGTGTGTGAAGCTTTCTCTGAAGGGACACCCGTGCACACACTGCTTAGAGTGGTAGATACAGGTACATAGGGGCTCACCGCACTGTCATTTACCTTGTCAGTGCAGGCTGGGGCGACAAACTGGACACAACCCGTCCAAAGAGTAACTATTCATTCACATCATCCCCCGTTTGAGTTTCATTGGTTTAAGGTAGTGTATGACATGCGTGAGCACTGCATGTGGGCGGAGGTGATCGCAGTAGGCTGGGTGCCTGCAGGGGACACCTCGGGGATGACGCGGGACATGGGATGGGGGTTACACGGGGCCCTGCGGCCACACTGCCTGGCTTCAGTCTGCCTTTCCACCTATTGCTGTGCGATCCCGGCGTAATTCCCTAACACCACTGGGCCTCGGTTTCCTCATCCTGGAACGGCAGAGCCTAACCCACAGGGCTGTAATGAAGTTAAGGCAGTGCCCGTGACTGCCGCGCACCGTGACGGTGCTTAGCAGCGACCGACACGCACGGATGTCAACGTTCAGTCACTGCATAAAGGAACAGGTGGCACGCAGCCAGGCAGAGGAGAGGAAGGCGGGGAAGTGAGAGCAAGAGCCAACGGCACGAGGGAAGGGATGGTGGGGGACATGGGGGAGGAGCGCTGGTCTGCCCAGGGCAGGGTTTGGGTGTGAGGGGAGATGGAATTAAGTTCCATCAGGGGAAAGCCCACGTCCGAGATACGGAAGGGCGCACAACAAAGGGAGTGGCAACTGCGTGTATGGGGGCCTGGACCAGAGGCTGGGGGCGAGGAGGGAGGGACGGGTATAAGGACACTCAACACGGTGGCAGGGCTCGGCGACTTGCTGGCCGCGGATGAGGGAGAGAAAGTCTTCAAACTGTTCGAGGTTTTGGAGCTAAGACATCAGGAGAAGGATGATACTAGTGAAAGGAGGCACCGGGAGGAATATGGGATTAGAGATGTGGCTGGATCCACCGGCTCTTTAAACGCAGCAGCGTGCTTTTAGAAAGGCGCCCCTGACGAGGCGTTGCTCCGTCAGCCCGCGGTGGTTGTGCGGGGCTGGGAGCGGTTGTGCGGGGCTGACGGCGGCGCGCCCCGGGGGAGGGGGGCCGCCCCCACCCACCCGTTTGGCCTGCTCCAGCTGCTCCGACAGCTCCTCCAGCGCCGTGGCGTGTCTCTGCCTCATGTCCTGGATCTGAGCTTCGTGGTTCTTAGTTTCTTCCTCGAGAGCCTTCTTCAGCTCTGCCACTTCTTGTTCACGTTTTGTACTAGAGAAACATATTTTTATAGAAAGGAACTCAGAGTGAGTTGACTGATTAAATTAAAATACACTTTTTTTTAAGTGCTGCTTTTTAAAACCGATTATATCAATTCCTTTGACGAGTGTCTGGCGTGCTGCTCTCCAGCGGGCTGGGGCGCCCGTTACCGCAGCACCGGGCACCCTTCCGGGGCCCGAGGGCTCCCGCTCCGCATCTGCCTCGCAGCCGAGACGCGGTGGAGCACCCCATGGGGCTCGTGCTGTTCTGGGCGGGCTGGTCGCCTTCCAGGCCAGGAGCTGGTTAACACAGATGCCAAACTGTCTGCTACACCCGCTACAGCACCAGCAGACACTTCCATAAAATGGCACGAGGGTGAATCCCGAAGAGGCACTCAAGACAGAAGCGGGGTTAGAGGCCAAACCAGTCAGGATGCCGCACCCTGACAAAAAGCAGGCGCCTTCCTTAGCCTTTGTGGGAAACAGCTGCAGTTAACTGACCTCCCCGACAACGCCACCAGGAAACGGCTCACGGTTGGGAGGAGGGCGGGGAGACTCGGAAGGCAGGTCGAGGGGCGCATGCCTGGCTCAGACAGGGTCTCTAGGGTCGACTGAGAACACAGCAGGTACAAGACCACACGCTTCGAATGTCCTGAGATAAACAGGTTTTGTTTAATCTGCTTTTAGGGTATGAAGATCACATTGGTATTTTATTTGGCTTTCCGACGCTTTTGTAATTTATGACTTGAAAAACCAGTTACCGGTATCTCACTAATGAGAAGACACTTCACCCCGCCAGAAGTCACCCTTTAAATCTGTCAATTTGAGCACCATCTTTAAGCACGGAGCGTGATAAAGTCAGAGACCATTAGGGTAAACATCACTCCTGCTAAGAGCTATATTAACATCAAGAATTTAACATCAACTGTTACTTTACCACAATCCTAAAGCACAGCTCTGGCAAACTTGCTCTACTCTGGGAAACCCTTTAACTCCACCCTGTAAACCCGGGACAGTGCGCACACACTCCCCGCCCCTTCCCCCCTTCCCGGGGAGGGGTAGCCCCGAGGGCCGAGAGGAGCTGCGCCCTCACTCCGGGGCGCATGCAGCCGGACAAGTGGAGTCGGTCACAAGCCTTTGGGCCCCGCCTCGCTCAGCCACACAGCTCGCCAGCGGTGGAAGACGTGCACTGGCCTGGCCCTGTGCCCCCCAGTGTTTATCCTAAGCCCCAAAGAGAGCCCACACGCCCACTGAAGAGCGCGCCCAAGGAGGAGTGTCTGATTTGCTGAGGACTGTTACTTTTACACTAATCACGCGGCTCAGGGAAGGACCAGGGGAGGGGAGGGCACGGCCTGAGCCCTCAGCACGCGCGCGCGCGCACACGCCACCGCCTCTGAGCTGCAGGCACTCGTGACTCGTCACAGGGGGGCATCAGTGAGTGTCGATCCGCGTCCACCCACGGTTAAATGGAAGAAATGATCAGGACTTTTTTCTGTTGTGCTAAGAGTAAATATTTCAACAAAGTCTAGTTCAGTGGTTTCCACATTTTGAAAAAGCAGACATTTTGGAGAGGCCAGGACTTAAACGACTGGAAGCATTACTCTGCTGACGAGGGGCGGGAAGCCTCTCGCCCTGCCCGCTCAGATGGGCTCCGGCTGAGACGGGCTCTCTGGGGACATGCCTTCCGTATTGCTACTGCCTTGTACGTCCACGGGTGAGTCCTCGACATGCCCACCACTCCCGACACCCACAGTCTGACCGGTCGCACCACCTGGGGCAGCCTTCTCCGCAGGCCCGGTGACGTCTCCCAGGCCCCCAGATGAGCACGGCCCTTCCTCCCGGGGAAGAGCGCCGCAGGCTTCCACCACAACGCACTTCCTCCCTCTCCGACCACACCTGACTCCATCAGTGATCCCTCTGCCCTTGTATTAACCACAGCCACCTTCTCAGAGTGACGGGCTACCCTTCCCATCGCTCACACCCTGCCACAGCTGGCAGATGTAAGTGTCTGTGTGTGCACACGTGCGTGCAAGTGGCCAGCCCGATCTACCAGCCCAGGCAACCTGGGCGGGGCTCATGCACCCGGCAGCTTGAGTCTGGAGGAGGGAGGAGACCTTCCGGAGGCGCCGAGACAGCAGCCCCAGAGACCATGCTTGGTGGCTTATAGGAGGACCCTATCTACTTGCCAGCAGGAGCCCAGGTTGGCCTCCACCTGCTCCGCTCACCGCTCGGTGCTGTAGCTCTCCTGTGACTTTCTGCGGGCTGACACGCTAAGGCCATGTGAAACCTCTCTAGCTGTGCTCCCTCGCCTGTGCTGGTCACTTTCTTCTTGCCTCCACCTGGCTCTGTTACAGAACGTGCCTCTGCCGGATGCGCCTTTGTCTGGGTGCCTCACCCGTCTCTTCACCGCTGTGACTCTGTGCCCTTCTCATCTGCCTGCTCACCATCGTTCACACCAGGAGGTGCTGCCAGCAGATGCCCGGCCACCTGTGTGTCCCCTCTGTCTGGGTCTGTCCCACCTATTCCTCCGGTTCTCTGTGTGTGGGCGTGCGCGCGTCTGTCCCGTCTTCCCCTTGGACATCCATCACTGACTGTGGCTTTGCTGTTCACGCTCACTCTTAGGCTGGTTCTTTCCGGCCACTGCTGTTTTGTTACTGTTCTACTTGTCATTATTTCCCGGACGGAGAGAGGATATTCAAAATGGTAACATAAAGCACACTATCTCTTAGAGACGGCCGGCCAAGCCCAAGCACTCCTGCCTGACCTCCGGGGAGAGCTCAGCAGGCGCGCGCCGCCTTCCCCTCACTCACCGTAGTTCCTGTTGAGCTGCGGTGGTGTCCAGAGTGTCCTCCAGCTCTGTTTTCAGAGCTTCCAGTTCCTCACTCAAGTCCCTTTTCTGCTTTTCTGCCTTGTTCCGTGAGGCCTTCTCAGATTCAAAGTCTTCCTGAAGTTCAGCGATTTGGGCTTGCAACTCTCGCACGACTTTAAGCGCGTTGTTCTTATGGAGTGTTTCGTCGTCGCCCCTGTTAAAACACGCAGGCATGGGAAGCACTCAGAGCTGGTGCACGGGCGGCCTGTTCCGCAGGTGAGCCCACCCCCGACCCCTCCCCACAAGGAGACCCTCTGCTGTGGCCCGAGGCCAGTGCTGCCGCATGGGGCTGCCGGCTGTGCACCAGGTGCGCAGGCGGTGACCTGAAGGGCTGAAAGCTGGTACGGCAAAGCTAGAATCAGAATCGAGCCCAGCCCCCTTTCCAAAGGGCTAAATATCTCCATTAAAAGGTAGGACCATCTCACCTTAATGATTAGAACATAAAAAAATCCCCTCTCAAGCAAGGGTGCGTGATCATTAGAACGCTGGTCAAGGCAGCACTCTGGCCGACCCACGTAGCAAATTCGAAGTTGTTCTCAGAACGCACACTGAAGAAGGAGACACGCTCCCTTCAAACCCCCACCTTATACTTCATCTCTCCTACGCGCATCTTTCTGCTGGCGCGTGGCTAACGCTGGCACATTTTCTCACTGGGAAGAGCTGGGATGTTTGTGATGAGGGAGGGGAAGCTGACAGGTATGACTGTGAGTGGTGGCTGAATTTCCGATTCTAGCTCTCAAGCGACAAAGCAGAGATCGGGCCAAAGCAAGACTCACAGCGATAGAGTACAGAAAAACTAGGGTTTTGATTGTAATACATTATAAACTACGATTCCTATGACCATGTAGCCAAAGTCACTCTTTATAAAGAAATGAAAATTTTAGATATAAATGTATTTACTCTATGATTTCCATTTTAAAACCGAATGATTTAGAACTGAATAGTAACTCAATGCTTTAAGTGTACGAGGTGGATATCATTTCTGAAAAGTGATTTTCTCTAAATTTTTAAAATATGGTGAAATCTACTCTGGCTGGTGTGGCTCAGTGGATTGAGTGCGGGCTGGGAACCAAAGGGTTGCCAGTTCAATTCCCAGCGAGGGCACATGCCTGGGTTGTGGGCCAGGTCCCCAGTAGGGGGCGTGCAAGAGGCAACCACACATTGATGTTTCTCTCCCTTTTTCTCCCTCCCTTCCCCTCTGTCTAAAAATAAAACACCTTACACTTAAAAAAAAATAGTGAACGCAATCTGTAATGTACAGAAACCAAAACGATATGGCAAAATCATTTCTGCTGCTGTGAATTTCCAAGGATTTCATGATGTGACCAATGATTTTGAAGTATAAATACTGAGGACGGGTTCTGAGATGTCCTCGCTGCCCTGACTTAAGTGATGTACTCCTGGGATTTTCAGGGTCTTGTGTCTAACTCAACAGCAAGGAAACTGCGTGTGACTCTCCTGAGGTTTTGTCTGCACCTAGACACGAGACGCGAGACCTCTTCGGAGACAAGCCCACAGCCACGACTCGCATGACGGCCTGTGTGGGGCAGCAGACCTGGCCAGGGCGCCCTGCAGCTCCTCCTCCTTCTTGGCCAACTGGATCTTGAGCTCATCGATCTGCGCCTGGAGCTCGGCAATCTGATCCTGCAGGTCGGTTGTCTCGCCGTCCAGTTTCCTTTTGGCCTTTTCCAGTTCCTGCCGCGTCTTCTCCTCCTTCTTTAAACGTTCTTTAAGGCAAGGCACAAGAGGTTCAACGTACTGAATCAACACCATATGAGCATACTCCGAATGTAAACGGATTAAAGTTGAAAATAAGCATTTTATTCAAAACATGTCACTGTGCTGATAACATTGTATCAATAACTCAAGTCTTTTAGAACCCGTCAAGATCAGACTGAAGGCAAGATAAATTGTGGGAAGAGGGTATTTTAAGGAAGAAACTGGGTGGATTCTAAGGATGCCCTTTCATGGAAAGTGAGCTCACACTAGTAGAGAGAAGTGATCAGAAACCTTCGCGCGACACCTCCATCACTCCGCCCAGGGCTGGAGAGGCTGGGGCAGAGTGGGTAACCGCCTGCCGCCCCACCCCCTTTCCTGGAAATCCCTGGCTTGAGCCAGGACTGCAGTTCCTGAGCACCGAGGGAGAGAGGGCAGAGCGCGGGCAGCGGGAGTTATGCATCTTTCCCTTGTCCCCTCTAAAATTCTGCAGGGATTCCTTGGTTAACTCCAGTGATCCTTCCATTCGAACGCTTTCTCACAACCACGGAACCACACGCTTCTGTGCTCTCCAGTGGGAACCCAGATGCTGAGAAGACAAGAGTGAGCACCACGGGCTCCTCGCACAGGAGTGAGAACGGGCACATTTGCCTCACGTCACCTCCAGTCTCGAGCCCCGTCTATAGCTGCCAGTCGGAGGGAAGGTTTTCCGTGAGCTTTCCAACATCCACCCCTTTCCTCTTTCTTTTGAAGAAAGCAATAACGGCTTTTGCAAAAATTCCCAGGATTTCCTGACCTCATTTTTGCCACCGGAGTGGGACACCGTTACCCTCAGCAGTTGCTCCCGTCCCTGCCGGTCTTTATGTCAGTACACAGTCCCCTCGTGAAGTGAAACCTGGATGCACTCTCTAGGTTAAACCCACACAAGCCCGGTGGCCTGTGAACTCAAACACAACTTAGATTCCAAATATACCCACTAAGCGCGATGCATTTGACCACAGGACCTAATTCAAAGAGCAACTGTTTAGAGAATAATTTATTCTTATGTGCGGTGACTAGACCTAGTTTAATAAATAAATCAGTATGTGGCTCTTACTATTTCTAATCATGTACACTTTCTACTATTGCATGTTCTGATTAAAGTAAAACCTGCAGCCCTAAACTTTTCTAGCCCCACACACTAACCTTCTAAATCTGAGATCATCACTTCTTGCTTATTCCTGATTTTGGCCAAGTTTTTTGACTTTTCTTCCTCTTCAGCCAGCTGAGAGGAACACTCAGCAATGCGATCTTCCATGAGTTTCTTTTCCTGAATAGAAAAAGTCTGCTTCAGAAAAGGCATTCACAGTAACAACTAGGGTTTGGTATAACTCAGAAAACAAGTAACACTGGCGCTGCCTCCCCCAGCAGATCACACACGCCGAAAAGGCAGGAAGGCTCCCTCATCGCGGTGCTGATCCCCCAAGTCTGGCCGGCTTTGGGGTTCCCACAGCCAGTGCTGAGCGAATTCATGCGTGAATGGATGGGAGCAAGTCATCCGAGAATGACCCACACGGACAAAAGGTGCAAGTTAAAGGCCTGGAGGGTGTCAAGGATATTTAGTGGAGCTAAAAAATTAAATTGTTACTGTGTCTTTAGAAATCTATCCAGGTAGAGACTTACAAGGTTAATGAACTTGGAATCTTTTTTAGAATTTTTCGTTTGAAGCCACTTTCAATGAATGCATCAACACACATATTCTCATATTCTAAAGTTAACTTGTTAATGGAAATATTCTCTTACTTTGATAAATTTGGAATTTTGGTCCTCGAGAAGCAGAATCTCCTCTTCCATCTTCTTGATCTTAGCCTCAGCCGTCACCTTCTCCAGCTGCAGCTTCTGCCGAGCCCCTTCCTCCTCGTCCAGCTGCTCCTCCAGGTCCTTGTGAAAAACGCACAGTCAGCCTGCACCTTCTCCACAAAACTCCACCACCCGTGAACAGTCAAAGGGGTGCATGTTAAAAAACCAACTGGTGATTCTGAGAATGGCAGGGATATTTCCCAAAATACAAAGTGCAGTTATCGAAAACAGACGTTCGTGTGAACTGCAGGTTTAAGTACAAACTGGGCCAATCCTTCTAGAAGCCAACATGAGAACGCGTGGCAAGCTTTGAAAATAAGCATTGCTTTTTAAGCCAGCAATTTCAGGAAATAGTCACAGAGGTGATTCATGTAAAAAAAGCGAAATATGTATAATATTGAGGAACTATGAACATGCTACATAAAAGTCTTGGTAATTAAAAGTTGACATGCTTATAAAATGGGATAACAAAGTAATTAAAGCTCCCACTTTGGAATAACTAGCGGCACGGGGACATTGAGTGCTCCAGCAGACCTACCACAAACACACACCTAGTCCGTCTGTGTTCTATCACACGCGTTCGGCCCAAAGCGGCGAGGGCAAGAGCGCGGTGACATTTCACACTGTCGGTGAGCAGCGCCGCCCGGTCGGGCAGGCCCCTCACAGCGCGGGCACGCGCCACGCTGGGCCGCCCCGGCCTTCACGCCTGTTTTCATCGCGACACGTGTCTATGTCGTGCTTTCACATCAGCGTCCACAATAACGCACATTATTGAACAGGATTGTACAGACAAGTCAACATATGGTCAATTCAGAAAAAGGTCAAGGGTTACTTTGGCTAAGTAATTTACTCATGGTTGACTCTGAAATGACACACTTGCAAAAGGCGAACTTTTTATTACGTAAACTTCAGACCCGGACACTAAGTGCACAGAGCGGTGCCGTGAGCCCCCCACAGACGCAGCGCCCGACTCACAGTGTCGCTGGCCTCCGCCAACCTCACGCCTCTGCCCGGGACGCATCCTGAAGCAAACCCCAAACATCACATTCCATCTGTAAAGCCTTCAGGCGGCACCTCTAACCACTTAGACAAAGACCACTTAAATACACATTTGTTTAAATCAAAATCCAAATGAGGCTCACACACTGCGATCAACACTCATAGGCCAAAAAAATAAAAACTAAGGAAGCAAGAAGGGTGGGTGTTCCCCAGATCCACACAGTTCAGAGAACCTGAGGTGTCCCAGGAGAAAAACACACTTAATAGTAACAATATTACCATGAGTATCTTTAGAATGTGTTTGAATGCGTTTATATGTCAAAAAGGGAGATAAATTAAGGTAACAGTGCGAAAAACTCGAACTATGAAAGAGTCAGTAAAGACGCAAAGATAAAAAGTCGAGCAACCGAAGGAAAACCAAGCACAGCCCGTCCCTGCAAGGGCGTGCCGTCCCCGACAGAGAAAGGCAGGGTTTCTTCGTAAGCTGCTGAGGTGCAGACTTTCGTTAAGTAACAGGGTAAATAACAGGGTGCGGAGCTTGGAGATGAAGTTGGGTGTCCAGCCTCCACATGAGTAAAACACATCACTGAAACGAACATGTGTTCTTAAATAAAGAGAAAAAAAAATCAAAACTGTTGATGATGCCACCAGGGAAAACTCGCTGTTGGTAGATTTTATTCTAGATCTTCTGTATGTTTCAATATAAAATCATACGTATAAATTTAAAAGCTATATATAAATATCTTAAGTTAGACCTTATTGTGTATACTCTTTTGCAACTATATCAAGATATTATAAATATCTATGAAAACATCTTTATATTTATCACATATAGAATTACCATGGTTTAATAATCCCCCAATATTAGATAATTAGAAGGCTTCCACTGATTTATTCTTAGAATAAAGTCTAGAATTAGAATTGCTAGATTAAAGCTTATGCACTTTTTACCACTTTTGTGATGGTCTGTTAATTTATTATGGAATACGTGAAAGCTGTTAATGTTGAAGAATAGAAAGTGTCCAGATGATTTACTGTAGTAGGCATTTGCCAAGGAAATAATGTATCTTTTGTGGTTTTGACAAAGGTCTGAATTGCCTGTGTTCTGCAGTAAGTCATGGGGTAAGAAACAATTACGGGAGAGACAAGGAAGAAAGCAAGTTTGGAGCAGTGGCGGCAGACGCAGACGCCCTGACACTCCAGAGCATCCTGGAGAGGCTGAGGCAAGGGGACCCTGGGCTGCGGGCGCAGTCCTGGCTGGCCGCCTCCCCCGTCTGGGTTTCAACCACAGAGGTAGCTGTGTTTCCCGTGAGTCCAGTCTGTATCTCTGACAGTAACTACCAGGAGGGCCTGAGTGTTTTATTCCGATTCCTGGCCTCCTCCTGTGTCAGTGCTGAGTATTTCTTGTGAACCAAACCACCTAGGAGGTGCCTATCTAATGAGTGGGGAGAGCAGCAGAATTACTGGTGACCACACAAAGAACAAATAGGGTTCCCTACAAAAGGCTGCAGACCCCGGGAGATTTCTACTTTGAGTCGCTCTGCGTACTGTGAGATACCACATCAGAACAGAAAAAAGATTCCTATTCAGAACAAGTCTGCATTTGAAGAAAATCTATTACTCATGTGCTCGGAATGATGGTCACCTTTTAAGAGTAGGTACTTGACTTGAGGTGGTGAATACACAATACAGTATGCAGATGATAGATTATAGAATTGTACACCAGAAGCCTATATAATTTTATTAACCAATGTCACCCCGATAAATTCAATAATAGACTAGGTACTTATAACCCAGACTCCTTTTGTCTGTAAATGCAATTAAGAAGTCAAACCCACGGCTTCTATTTATTCGACAGGTCTGCTTGGAAAACCCAAAATATACTTCTAAGTGAAAAAAAATCATAAAAAAGAAAAAGATCATAGGTACCTGAATATGTGCTTGCATTTTTTTCTTTTCATTTTGGAGGATTTGGTTTCTTTCTTCTTCTTCTTCAACCCGAGACTCCAAGTCATGTAGAATCTCTTCTAATTCCTGCTTTTTAGCAGCAAGTCTTGCTCTCATCTCTTCTGCTTCTGCAAAGAGCTCAGTCTCTGCTTGAAGTTGCTCTGCAAGGATATTCTTCTCTTCTAAAAGCTGCAACCACAATAAAGTGCCCAGTGCTATGGCTGCCCCCAGGATGCACACAAGGACCAGTCACTGTGATTTCAATGGTTGGTACATCTCCCCAGAGCAAATGAAAGTTAAAAATACATGACCACCACTGGAAAAACTTCCTCAATATGTCTCTGGCTGTGGCAAAATAAGCAAAATGAAAACACTTTCGGTTGTTGCTGTTGTCGGAACTCCCATTCTTCTGTTGAGGTGATTTATGAAGGGACAGAAAAGCAGGGGAGGGAAAATATTTAAGTGCAATCAAGTTCACAGCGACTACTAAAGCTGTCTGGTACCAAGCACTATGCTTTGGCCTTTATTGTTAATCTTTTTGGCCTTGAACACCACAATCCTGTCACTGTCATCTATAAATGCTTCTGGAGCCTCTGCTCTGTCCAGGCAGCACACCTGCCCGGGGAAGGGACACTGGTTTGAGCCGCTGTGGCTGGGGAAGAGGCAGGTGGCAACCTCGTACTAGCTCATCCTGTTATTATTTTCTATTCCCTCACGAGTAGTCTGGGAAGGTGGTAATTAATGCTGGGAGTTTCACTGAAAACAGTGTTGAACGCATGTCTGACAGCAAACACCATCCACGGTGTGTCTGAAGAGTAACAAAGGCAAAAATGTAAGAGGGAAGGTGGATTGCGGTTTGTAGAAAACCAAATGTGTGGCCTAATGTGCCTGCTGCCTCTGTTCTCAAACGCCCATGCTTTGGACAGGAGCGAAAACACACGTAAACCAAGGTGGCATGGGAGGGTCAGCGACCCGTAACCAAACGTGCGCGCTCCTGCCAACCGGAACTCCTGCGTCACTCAAGGACCGTGGGACTCTGGGTAGGCGGCATGCTTACCTGCTGGTGCTTCCGCTCCATTTCCTCAAGCTCCCCTTCCACCTTCGTCTGCTTCTCCTTCACCTTCAACAGCTCTTCATCTTTGGCCTGAAGTTCTTCCTCTTGGCGCGTAACTTGCAGGAGTGGCTTAACCTATGAAAGACTGAGCAGTTTACCATCACGGCTCCTCCCTGGGGTCCCTACTGGTCAAACGCTGCTCGCCGGCAGGAAGCCCAGGGAGCCCACCTTGGTGAAGACGCGCCACCACTGCCAGTGCCGCAGCTTCAGGTACGCAGCGCAGTTCCGCTGCAAGACCTTTAAGGCACTCAGCTGTTGCTGCTTCTTGGCAAAGGCCCTGGAAAACAGGAAGAAAACTTATCATGTAAAGAAAACGTGTCTTCATAGCTGTTGCCACAAGACCACTTCCAAAGGCGAACATTCTCCTGTGGCTGAGGCAGGGAGCGCGTGATGGACCGAGTTGTCGGGTGAAAGGCCCGGGGGTGGGAGTGCCTGCTCCAGTCCATGTCAGTTCAGGAGCCTGCACAGTGACCTCGAGCTCGGCCTGCGGACACCCCGCTCTGTCTCAGAGACGCTGCCCTGGACAGCGCTGTTCTGCGTCGACCAACACACGCATTGTGAGTAAATGCCCTTTTCCCCCGAGGCATGAACGCAGTGGGCCAGAGGTTCCCCACGTTCCCTTTGCTTGTGGGGTTTATTCCTCCTTCAGTAGCTATGTCCTTCTTCTTCTTCTGACCTGCACAGAAGAAACATTCCTCCCCCTTTCGTGATTACCCACTTACTTTCTGGCTAGGTAGCCTCTGCAAACAGCCTGGAAGAAGATAATGATGTCGGTAATTTTTAAATCCCGTTCTTCCTCTAAGTGCGCCAAAACTCCAGCTCTGAAAAATATCTTGCTCTGTCCAATTCTGTACAAGTTTGGGTCCAATTCTAAAGCTCGGATCTAAAAGAGATAGAGTTTGTTCATTTTTTGCTACAGGAAAAGATACCAGTAGCCCACAAACCAGAAAAATCAAGAAAAGCTTACCATTCGTTCACAAGCCTGTTTGCCGTCCATAAAACCTTTAGGAATCGCATTTGGAGTTAGGATCTCATATCTGTAAGACAAGCAGACAACAGATGTTTTGTAAAAATTGGTGGAAATGTTTACCTACTAACTGTGAGTTCTGCTTTCTCTAGGAGGTAATAATATGATAGGTAATCACGTCAAATTAAGAAGAAAGAAGTGACTCAGTGATAACCAGATTTTCTACTTCTTAAAGGAAGAAACGAAATGAATATGAGGCTAGTTCTCCCATGGTGAGGACTAGGTATAAAAACTGTGGCAGAGAAGAATAAAAGCATGGTATTTTACAAACCTTTTTTACACTCCCCCCAAACGTTCACATCCTTAAGATGCAGGGAGAGCCTGCCCTTTGCGCACTGACCTGCAGGTATTTATTTGACAACACAAGAGGAGGTGACAGCGAGGCTCGGAGGCCTCTCTTTAGAACCTGAGACGGCATCGGGTGACATGCAAACCAGCACTGGTCTGGGTGCACGTGCACTCCCTAAGCCGTGCACTTTACGGTAACTACGCGTGGTGCCAGGCGGGTCCTGGAAATATTGGGGGAAACACTTTGTAAAGCACTCACTAACCACTATGCTCTACACCTCAAACTAATACAAAGTAATACCGAATATACACTGCAATTGAAAAACAAAAGATTTGTGCCCTTTATGTGGATTACACCTCAATAAAAATCAAGCTGAGCAAATAGACAGTTGGCTATATTAAAGGATAAATCCTGGTTATAGCTATCAACTTTGTACTCTGGATGCTAATTACATTCCTTTCCCTCCTATCCATGGTGAGTGACAATCTACCGGGCTGTGTACCCCCCTGCGTCCGTATGTGGACTGGAACGACTTCTCCACTGACTCCACCCGGAGCAGCGGGGAGAGCGCCACCCTCCGACCGCAGCCTTGTGTAGTCTAGGGAACAACAAATGCGGCCACAGTCGAAATCCCATTTCCAGGAGAAACTAAATATTAAAGAAAATTACATAATACATTTAAAAAATAAATTTCCCATCATGTTTTCATCAATTTCTGTTGCATCCATTTCTGCAGATCTTCTCCCCTTTGTCTTTCTTTACCGTTCTGTTCTAATCTATCCCGCTCCCTCCCCTGCATCAGTGAGGACTGTAGTGCAGAACGCACACACACGCACGGTGGCAGGGTATGTGCATTTGCACATAAACACAGACACGTTCATCGAGTCATACACCACTCAACGCCAGACATGCTCTCCGAAATGTGTAGTGATCTCGCTAGTGCGCGAACAGCAGTGAGCACTCCCACAAGCCTGGACGGCACAGCCTGCCACGCGCCCGGGCTGTGTGGCGCAGCCGAGTATTCTTAACCCACAAGCCTGTACGCATGTCACCTGCGAAACACGAGACTAAATCAAGGCAGAGAAAAGGATGTGATCAAGAGATGCAGTGAACCTGGGGGGAATGAGGCTGCTGCCAATGAAACGTGGCATGCTGTTTTACAGAAGACTATTTTTAACAAATAGAAAGTACACTGTAAAATAATGGCAAAAAGTACAGTATAGTAGGTACATAAACCTGTGGTCATTTACTACACTATCATGTGTTTTACACTATGCACAGCTGTATGTGCTATCCTTTTACACGGATGGCGACTCAGCAGGCTTGTTTATATCAGCACCCCCACACACACACGAGTGACACGTTGTGCTGTGACCTCGCAATGGTGGTGAGGGCACCAGGTGACAGGCATTTATTTTTCAGGTCCATTGTAGTCTGTGAGACCACCATCGCACATGTGACTTGTCATTAACTGAAATGTAGTTATCTGGCACGTGACTGTTTTTTAAAGTATCAGCTTAAAAAGTAATTATGTTTAAAGCCCAGACAGAAGTGTTTACATGACACAACTGTAAGTTCTCAGCTTTAAATGTTTATCGCGCAGCTGACTTCAGGACCCTGAAGACAGGACCGTCTTCGGAGCCCCCACAGCGGCCACCGGCTCGCTAGGCCCTCCCTGTTCCTGACCGACAACCAAGGAAATAACGATCATCCCTTTCCCCCGTGAGAAGAAAACTGAAACTACCCAGGGGACAGGATCAATGGTTCCTCATCACCTCTCTGTTCTGATGCATATAAGATAAGCTTTGATACACATGGGAAAAGTTAGCGATACCTCTGTCTGAATTCCTGGAAAACGATCCGGTTGGGGAACCCCTGGCGACAGATTCTGATCCCTTCCAGGACGCCATTGCAGCGCAGCTGATCCAGCACCAGATGCGGGTCCAGTTTTCCAGCCTGGTGAGCAAAGGAGAGTCTCATACTTCAGCCGTGACAACCTGACCCAGACCAGTTTCAAACGCCAGCCCAGGTTCTGCTTGACACATACCCGCTTCTCGTGATTTGGGATGATGCAGCGAACAAAGTTAGGGTTGGTGTTGCGGAGAGTTGCCATCAGCTTGGTGAGAGACTCTTTGTAGAGTTGTCCAACGGTACGAAACATGCCCTTTTTGGTTTTATAGGCAGAGCCAAAAGCTGTCTCGGTCATACCAGTGACTTGATCCAGACCCACAATACGGTCCACTGGTGAAGATAAAAAGGAAGCAGGAAAGAAGTCAAATCTAACTCCTTCGCAGGGAAAGAAAAGACAGTGATAGTGCAGCAGCACAAGCTTTGTGGAACGAATGGGAAGAGGTGCCATAGAGGTAAGGCAGTCAGCATACTCAGACACTGCACAAGCCGTGAGCCAACAGCCACACACTTCTACGGCGGGGACCGCGGTGCCGACCACTTCATACCACCTACCAGCAGATGCCTTCCGCTGCGCTACCTTCGGGAATTCACTGTCTTTGATAACATTTTGCCTGTTACATACACAATTATTTGGTAAATGAGAGATCACTGGCTGGCATTACTGATACACAAACTGATACTGTGATGTCTCAAACTAGGAAATGGCTTACAAAGATATACATAAACATCCATGACTGCACAGAACAAGTCCACTTAGTGAATATGGCTCAGGGACTGGGGACCAGGGTCATCTCTGATTGGTCATAAGAATTTCAGGAAAAAAAGTCATTCGAGTTGCAGGAAGATTAGATTCCATCAATTCAGGTAATTAGGGAGGAGTGAACTTCGGCTCTCTCCTCAAAGCATGAACAGCACTCGTTAAAGGACAAGAATACAAAATAGGAAAGCGTCTCCTAAAGAGAGGCGGTGCCTACGCTAAGTTCAATGATGGTCGAACCTCTCAGAGCTTTGTTCGCATTGAAGAGCTGACATGTCACATTACCCACTCAGACCTAACACTTCTAATGACGGGGTTATAAACAAGTCCGACACGGTGCACCAGCCTTAGCACACGGTATGCGCACGTTTAAAAATTGTTAAAGGAACAAAACATGCTACTGAAGTATTTAAGTCAAAATAACGATTGAACAACCCTGTTAATGCCCCTTTCAATTTTAACAGCAACCGCCACTTCTTTCACTTGTTCCCCAGAACAGAAAGTACACGGGGACCCGGCACTGCATAAAGTGCTTTCTAATCAAGACCTCATTCAAGTCTTGATTTGCAACGAGGTTTTTACAGAAGAGAAAACCATGACCCAGGAGGTAAGGTAACTTTTCAAGTTGTGCAGGCCTTACATGGAAGTTGGGAGGAGGGGGAAAACCGGGCTCATTCCCAGGCCCATGCATGCACACTACAGCACCATCTCTCCTATTGAAGCCACCAGACCCCAGGGTTTCGGTCAGAGCTTCTCCTTCCGCTTGTGCCCTGGAGCCTGTCTATCATCCGCCTCAGAGACCACCTTCCTTTCCTCTGCCTTCAACCTGTCCATGTTTACTTGCTCCAGTGAAAAACAGCACCGAACGCCACCTGTGCACGTGCCACGAAACTATGAACGTCTTTAACTTGCCCCTGCCCACTTCTCTTTCTGTCCCCTCAGAGCCCAGCTTCTTTCTGGAGGGGTCCACGCACGTGCCACCCCGCCCCTCTCCCACTCGCTTCGCACTGCACAGCTACCCGGCTTCCGGCTTGTGCCCCTCCCTCCACCTGACACAGCCTGCGATCCGGTGTTCAGTTCGCCTGACCCTGGTACATTTACCTGTACATTAACAGCAGCAGCATTCGGAAAACTCTCTCCTGGCTGCTCTTACGAACTCCATCTTCTCCTTGACCGCCGTCTACCTCTCTAGCTACCCCAGTCTCCTTGATGACTTCTCTTCCGCTCTTCCTATACACCATGGCACTCCCTAGGGGCCCAGACTCAACTCACCTGAAGTCCTTTCAGACTTCGGCAGGGTGCAGGTACAGGCAAACATTATTGACCCGCTTTTCTCAAGCCACAGCTACACCCTGGGTGATCGCATATGTGACTTTACTTAGCTACACCTGGCTCCCCAGCACCCATTACCAAACACCTACATTCTCCTCTCCATCCAGAAGTCACAAAGGTTCCTCTGCCTTCCACACATTCTCAGTGAGTGCCTATCACGCCTGCCTTTACAACATTGCATCTCCCACACCTAGCATGATGTCTGGCTTGATACATACATGTTAGTGAATAAGTGAAATAAAATACATTTGTAATCACAAAGTGAGAAAAGCATTGAAAGAAAAGAACAAGATGCTGTGAGAGAAATGGGTGGTCAGAGCTCTCTCTGGAGAAACTACACCGAATGTCTGAAGGGAAAGAATGAGCCGGCAGGGAGTGGGAACAGCATGTGTGAAGGACCAGGGGCAGGAGGACGTGGAAGCAGCTGGTGACAACGAAGCTCTATGAGGAGGGACGCTTTTCTGGCTCCTACATATAGCATGGACTGGGGCACAGACAGGGGGACCAGAGAGCTGACCACTGTAGTAATCCAGGTTCTAAGAAAGATGAGAGTAGCTTGGACTACTGAGATTACAGAGGAGATGAACAGAGAAGGAAAATTCAAGACATGTTTTGGTGGGAGATTTGACTTGCTTTAATGATGAACTTGATAGGAAAATAAGGGAGAGGGACACGTCAGGAATAACTCCTAGGATTTTAGCATGAGCAACTCAGTGGCCTGTGGTGTCTGCCATTGGGAAGGGGGGGAGAGGTGGGTTCTGTGGGTCGGAAGATAGGATCCCAACTCCATGTAAGTTTGGGGTGCTTGGGAGACATTAAGGTGGCGACGAGGTGCCAAGTGGACATTCCAGTCTGCTGCTGAGAAGAGAGGTCTAAACGAGAAAGGTAAACCTGGGACTTGTTGACTTACAGTGCTTAAAGTTGTGAGACTGGGTGAACCGCCTAAAGGATGAATGGAAAGACACGGCCTGAAAGCAAGCCCCGAGGAGCTGGGGAGGAGGAAGAGCTACATGAGGAGGATGAATAGGTGGGGCAGAAGGTCAATCCCCTAAACTGGAGCTCACTCTCCACCTCACCTCTGTCCTGCTCCTCCTCCCCTACTTCCTATGCAGATGTAACCACCTTTGCTCAACCCAGAAATCAGGAGCCAGACTCGATTTCTCTCACAGCCAGCTGCCCACCACCGAGGGCCAAGCCAAACTTCCAAGTGTCTTCAGTCCACCGCCTGCTCTCCGCTGCCCTGGCTTGGGCTCTACCTTCTCCCCTGGAATCTGTGATAACCTAATCAGTTCCTTCCTCCGGCCTCACTCTCCCACTTCATCCTCTCCGCTTCCCGCCACAGTGTTCTCTGCATTTATGCCTCTGGTCCTGGTGTAACGAGGAACAAGTAGTTCTAAAAGACAAAACTATACACATTATTTATTCCTATATTTAAAATCCTTCATTTTCTCCTATAGCTTACAGGATACGGTCCAAATAACTGAGCCCAGAAATCTAACCCGGTGATGAAGAACTCAACTCAGCGAGTCAGAAACACCCACCACTCCCAAGCTGTGTGATCTAGAGTTGAGTTACCCAACTGCTCCAAGCCTCAGAGTCTCTGGAGCTCATGCGACCCACCTCAGAACTGGGGGCAGGGGGTGGGGGGCCTGCAAAACATTCCCATGCTCAGCCAAGGTGCCACCCTTGCCATTTCCCCACTCGGGCCGAAGCAAGGCCCTCAAGCCTCCATCCTCTTCTCTGCCTGGAAGGCAGGCCCCTCCTTCTAGCCATTCTGGCAAACGCTCAATGGCTTTAAAATCTCCATCTTTACCCAGCTACCTCTTTTTAGGCTCTGGTTTCCACCTGCCTCCAGACTAAATAGGCTACTCCCTCCTCTAGTCTTCAAATCACCTAGGCCAGATTCCTGGGACCACTTCACTCTATTCTGTGAATCTCCTCGCTGGACTAAGCTTCCCCAGCGAGTCTCTGCACCCCTCTGACCAGGTACTGACTCAAGACGATTTCTTCTGCCTTCCCGTACCAACTAATGTTGGCCTGAACATGGCGTCCGGCACTCGGCAGCTATTTAATTAAGCTATTTAGTACCTGTTAAATGAACACAAAATTACCCCTGAAACAAGCCACCCCCCAAAACAAAAGGAGGCACCGTGCTTACTGTGTGGGGGCCGTGCACGCTGGTTTGTAGTCCTCTGGCCTGCTCCCCACACAACGTGACGGTGGCCTAACAAAGCAGGCCCCAGCAGCAACTGCTTTTTACAGTAATAACCAGGAAATATAATCACAGTGCACCGGACTTTCAAATTTATTTTTAATAAAGATAATAATCCAAAGCTCAAAAATCAGCATGCTTTGGATTTTCTTTTTTATCATTCAAAAATTTAGGAGTTCCGGCCAAGATGGAGGTGCAGGTAGAAACTCTTCTCTTCTTCACACAGCCAAAGGGAGGATAACGACCAATCTAAAATCAATAAACAACCAGAAGCGCCAGAAAATCAAACTGCACGAAACCCCGACAACCAAGGAATTAAAGAAAAAAATCAACCAGAACCACCAGACTGGTGTGCCAAGACAAAGAAATACGGCCCAAATGAAAGAACAGAGCAAAGCTTCAGAAAGAGAGCTAAGTGATGAGGAGATAGCCAACTTATCTGATGGAGAATTTAAAGCCCTGGTCATCAAAATGCTCACAGAACTGATTGAGCTTGGTTGAAAAACGAAAAAACAAATGAAAGATACTCAAAATGAAACAAAGCAAAATATTCAGGGAACCAGTGACAGGAAGGAAATCAGGACTCAAATAAATGATTTGGAACAGAGGGAAAAATAAACATCCAACCAGAACAGAATAAAGAAACAAGAATTCAAAAAAGTGAAGAGAGACTTTCGAACCTCTGGGACAACCTGAAACACTCCAATATCTGAATCATAGAGGTGCCAGAAGGAGAAGAACAACAGCAAGAAATTGAAAACTTATTTGAACAAATAATAAAGGAAAACTTCCCTAATCTGGAGAAGGAAAAAGACTTCCAGAAAGTCCAGGAAGCTCAGAGAGTTCCAAAGAAACTGGAACATACCAAAGTACATCATCATTAAGTTACTCAAGATTAAAGATAAGGAGAGAATCTTAAAAGCAGCAAGAGAAAAGGAGACAGTTACCTACAAAGTCACGCCCATATGGCTGTCAGCTTTCTTAAAAGAAACCTTGCAGGCAAGAAGGGGCTGGTAAGAAGTATTTGAAGTCATGAAAGGCAAGGACCTACATCCAAGATTACTCTATCAGCAAAGCTATCATTTAGAATGGAAGGGCAGATAAAGTGCTTCCCAGATAAGGTCAAGTTAAAGGAGTTCATCATCGCCAAGCCCTTATTATATGAAATGTTACAGGGACTTAGCTAAGAAAAAGAAGATAAAAAATATGAACAGTAAAATGACAACAAACTCACAACTATCAACAAATGAACCTAAAAGAAAAGACAAACAATGAAAACAAAAACTAAGTAAACAATTAGAACAAGAACAGAATCAGAGAAATGGATATCATATGGAGGGATTTCAGTGGGGAAGGTACAAGGAAGAAGAAGCATAATTAATAGGCATAAAATAGACGGAGAGAGATAAAAAATGGTACAGGAAACAGAGGACTCAAAGAACTTATATGTACAACCATGGACATGAACTAAGTGAGGGGAATGCTGGAGGGTTGGGGGGCCAGGGCAGAGGAGTGATAAAAGAGGAAAATTCGGAAAACTATAATAGCATAATCAATAAAAACACTTTAAAAATAATGGATGCCTTTTTTTTTCAACTTGAAAAAAAAATTAAATTCAGGATTAGCTTTCACCAATAAGCAAAATTACCCTGTAGGTAAAAGAGAGACTTTGGGAACTGCATTAAATGATTTGAGCCACACTAGTAATATGTGAGTTCACTAAAAAAAAATTAAAAATCAAGACTACAACCTCAATTTTACAAAAACACATTCTTGTTGAAAATGGTTCAAGCGGGAATCAGAGGAAGGCAGAGAGCGCAAAGACAAAATTCTAGCAGCTCCTTGGAATGAGCATCATTGCTCCTTCTGGTACCTAATACTACTGCTGAAACCTGCAAGTATCTCAGAGCCCACGGTTTCCAGGCAGAGGATGGTTCTGTTTATCCTGCTGCTGCAAACTGTTCTTTCTGATGCAGCAGGGGAGTCTGGTTACGGCTGCTGGTGGGCACCATAATTCATTACCTGGTTGCCCAGTAGCCTGAAAAGACTTCCAAGTATTTTACACAAACAATTTATTAATGTACAAACTTATCTGGACAGTGAGAAATCAGATGAGCTCCATGATCTGCAATCTGCAGGGGCATATTAGTTTAATAGAATAAAAATGCAATTTGTAATAATCTATCTCATAAAACTGTCATTATTAACAGCTTTTTAAAAATAAGGAATGACACCGTCTAGTGCCAGAATGCTCACTGGCCCGCAGCCTCAGGGACAAGAGGTATATGAGAGTTTCATGTTCTCCAAATCTGTGCAAGGGCCCAACACTAGTGTTATTAAGTTTAATTTAAAGTATTTAAAGCCAGCTCTTCAAATTTACTGCAGTTAATATAGCTAAAGACCACAAAAGGGGAGAAAAACTTATTTTAATAGCCAGATGATGATAAATAAAAACTCCATCAAATACTCCTTCAAAAGGCCTCTGGTATCTGACGCCGTTCTAGGCACACAGCATGTTCTCAATAATCATCTAAACAAATTAAGACAATTCTGCTCTAACGTGTACTAAAATGTAACTAACAGTTAAAAAAATTTCAGAAACAAATATTTAACTGCTATCAATCCCCAGAAACAATCTTAACATCAAGTAGAATATCTCCATAATGTCCCCATTACACAGCATAACGAATTTACAATGGCTGCTAATTGTGCTGCAACATTTGGAAATTTTGAGAAAAACTGCAGGAAGTCCAGAGGTTGACAGCAATATTCCTTCCCCCAAGCACTAGTGTAAGTTGCACTTGAATTTGTCTCCTTTAGCTCCCTCATCTGTACTTTCCCATCCCCTGCAGAAGCCAAAGCTGCCCGCCGGGCGAACAGGAAGCCCCATTCATCCTCTCCTGCGCTCGCTCTCTCCGCTTGGCAGGTCCCACGTACTTAATTCAGGCTGGCGCTGGGCAGCGCAGCATGACTGCGGATCTGCTTGGCCTTGGGCCACTGTGAATAAAAGCGGACTTGCATTAAATAATAGCCAAGGAAACAGACATTACTTGATTTTGTTTTTCACAGTCACAATGGCAACAACGGAGCACCAGCAACTGCAACAGCTGCGGAGCAGCCGCGGCGAGTGCCATGCCAGACGTCCTGCACTCGGGCGCCTCCCGTGTGCCAGGGGCAGGCTCACATTGCCTCGTGTGATACTCACAGGAACCCTGAGAACTAAGTGCCACTGTCCCCATTTGACCTCAGGAGCTCAAGCTGCAGTACCCGAAAGCTGCTTCTCCTGGGGCTCCCAACTCCTATTAAGACTCAAAATAAAATAGGGAGGAGCAGACGATACCACAACAACAGACCTTTAGCTGCCGAGAGTGACGGCAAGTGAACGAGTAAGCGCATGGACCGTGTGGGACCTAACCATAGATCCTAAAACGGCACTGAAAATAGAGTCATGACCAGGTGATACAAAAACCTACAAGGAGATGAAATGATTACTATTTTATCAGTCACGCCACTTCAATCTAAGTAGAACTTCCTTTAATGACTTACTGGGGAGAAAAGAAAAAAGGCTGGTTTGAAGTTTTGGAATGTCTTTGTCTAAAGCGTGGCTAAGGCGAGCCTTTCCCCGAGATGACAGGAGGCAGCTAAGGACTCAGTGGGAATCGGCGGACGAGGGAAGACTCAGGAGCCGGTGGCAACCGGGGAAGGCCCTGCAGTGGCAGCTGGCCTCTCCTCGGTGACTCTCGGACTGAGCTGAACTGCTGCGACCGCTTTTCAAGAAGGGCTTCTCTGGAAGACTTCTGTATCAGTAATGAAAACTTGCCTCACGTACTTCTCACATTTTCTCTGGGTACCTCTCAGATGTCAGCGGCCACCCCGCACTCCTGATGGCTCAGAGAACCTAAACAGGCTCCACTCTGTGAGGGGACTGGTGGCTCCAACTCACGTCAGGGTGGAGTAGCCACAACTGTTCCCCCACACAGTTTGGATCAGAACTAAAGCCACAGATAAGCCCTGTCCCAGACCTTTTGAATCTAAACACCCCGCCTGCAACTTTGAGGTTAAGATCCCTTTTCGCTGGATCATTGGGCTTGCATCTTCCATCACTCGTTATCTCAGATGTCTAGACTTATATGTGGAAGAAAACAGTCCTTTGGTTTGTAACACAGACTTGTATGACCTCCCTATTTTGCCTCCAGGAATTCTGTTACTTTGACGCTTTTGGAAACCTCTCTTTATCCCAGTCTCTCGTACTTATTCTCAAAAGCCTTCATATTCTTCATAATGCTATTTTACTACCACCGTCTTCTGAGAAATCACTGAAAATATGGAAGGCCACATTTTCATGTCAAACCTGTAGGGTTTGAATCCACTGACACATACAGAGCAGGAAGATGTCTGCTGTAGGAACACTTCACACCCTATAGAAAGATGGCGTTCAGCCACAGGGGTTGGGAGGCTCTCTAAGGGGAAGAGAGGCTGAGACCCCTGATGCTCAGTTCCACTGAGTAACTCAACCGAAGGACACTTCACTGAGAGAGAGAACCAGGCACATTTTCAGTGCCACAGTGAGGCCCCTGCCAGAACGATGCCATCTAAGAGTGGCTCTGTCCCCGATCCTGATGGCCCAGAAGACACTTGGTCCACACACCCTGAAGATCATGACCTGCAAGAAAGAGCACCTACCCTATAGGAGAGGGGAGGGCCGCAGTGCGCATGTGAGGCAAAGCCGCTGCACCGGTTCCCTCACTTGGTGACTTATTTATGGCGCCTACTTCATGCCAGGTGCTGAGGAAATGAGGGCGAGCAAACATGGGCACTGCCCTGGCTCTCAAGGAGCTCACACCCTGGAATTACCTTGAAAACTTAGAAATCCAAAAGAGGGAAAGGGAATTAGTTTAAAGAGGGCACTCGGCTTTGGGAGAAAGTCCAAAAGGTCAAGCGCTAACCTTTTAACCAAGCACAAGTCACAGGCAGACCATACGCTTAAAACTACCTCCTAGCTCTCTCTCCCTCTCCTGACTAACTCAGCTTTGCCAGTACTGCCCAAGGTCCAGGACAGCTGAGTGTGAAGATTTCTTCCTTTGGAGTTCTCCTGTGGAACATTCATTCCCGCTCATGGAATGATCTCTGGCATACTCTGTCTCCCCCGACCCCCAATGCTTGCAATCAACTTTTTCATAGTTATGTGAACTAGAACTGATGGCAGGAATCCTGACTGGGATGAAATGGACACATTCCTCCAACATATATTTTTTAAAACTTTTGGCCCTGGCTGGTGTAGCTCAGTGGATTGAGCACGGGCTGGGAACCAAGCAGTCCCGGTTCAATTCCCAGTCAGGGCACATGTCTGGGTTGCAGGCCAGGTCCCCGTGAGGGCCATGTGAGATGCAACCATACATTGCTGTTTCTCTCCCTCCCTGTCTCTCCCCTCTCTCTAAAAATAAATAAAAAAAATAAATCTAAAAAAAAAAAAACTTTTGAGCTGGATATAGATCTCAGCATTATCATGGTCCAAAAATTATAAAGGGAAATTTATTAAGAATTGGACTGTATTCTTTAAATTCACTACATGATAACTTAACTAAATAACTGCAAGGCTGAGTGATATCCACTTTATATCGGGCTTTTTCGGGACCACTAGCCATGGTCAGGCTGCACTTTAGAGCAGGGTGAGGATTCAGACCACAAGGCCCACGCACTTGGAGCTCAGCTTCACATTCGATGTACACATTCTAACGCCAGCCCACTCTCATTGCCTTACGTACATCAAGCCTTGTAGAGTTGCATTATCTCCAGTTCAAAAGAAAAAGCCAAGTAGCCGGATATGCACATAAATCCCAAACAAAAGGTATAATGATGAGACCAACACATGGAGATAAATGCGTACTTATTTGTTCACAAAATGTTAATGACTTAAAGAAAAAACTCCTCTTTGGAATTTCTTAGAGTTGAAAATTTAAAGGTAACTCAACGACAAAGAAGACATTATTTAGTAGATCAATTCCTAGCAATTCCCTTAGAGGACTGTGTATCAAAGTGGCACTACTGGAAAAGGTAGTGACATACCTTTTAATATGCAGAGCTGTAGTGCTATGCGTAAAATAAGAAGCGATGTGTAGGCAGTAGCGATTGGATTATTTATGCACTCAAACAGTTGCCTTGAAGTAGAATAAAACTGAGCATGAAATGAAAGGTTCATGCAGGTCTATGAGCAAAACAAAAACAGAAACCCAGAAACCAGCCCCGCCCCCAGTCTACCCTGCCCTCCCAGGCCCCCCTGCCGGCCCCCCTGCAAGTTCTTCCTGTGGGCACGAAACCCGTCTGCTTTGGAAGACCTACAGGCTTCATCCATTCACCTGGTGGCTCATGAAGACCAGAAACACTGTCATAGAAAGAAGCTCTCTGAATATTCTGAATCTCTAAAGCAGAGAAACAGCAAAAACAGGAGGACAGAAGAGCAAATACACAAACACTTCGGTTAGTGTGAAAGACATTCGACATCACAAGTAAACTTTGAAATCGAGCTACCAAAGTAGCCAGTCCAGGGAAGATCCCATGCAAACATTACTATTTAGAAAATTTGCACATTTGGACAAAGTTCTTTATAAAACAAACTTAATCTGATCAAAAGTGCATATTCCCCACTCCACGTGTGAACATTTTATCACAATGTTAAGTGATTACCCCCATGTAAATGCAGGATGAAACTTTAAGCGTTATAAGGTATGCGTTGTCCTTCATAAAATGATCTTGGAAATTAGAGCAAGGCTGCATGGGTCACAGCACTCTGGGAAATGTATATATTAGCAGCTTTTACTGTCAAAATTTATACCGCTGTGTAATTTTACTTCCCGTACAGACTTTGGAAATATAATTTACTTCAAACACAAATCACTAACAGGTAACTACCATTAAAGAAAGCAAAATTCAAGTTCTGTTGCAACAAAATGTTAAAATAACTTTAAATCATAAGGAAGGAACTTATCATACCATTCCTCCCCGAAACAGCCAACGAGGCACATTTACATTAAAAACGCAATCTTTAGTTTTGGGTTTTTTTCTGTATATAAGCCCCAAGAAGTGGCACGAAGTCCTGTGCAGCTGGTAGCTAGGTCCCAAAACAGCTTTTAGTAAAAAGGAGGGCACTATGAATCTCTAGGGCAGGGCTGCCACCCCAAAATTTTATTTCTCCTGCTTTGGCCTTGAAAAAACTGTAAAACTCTACACAAAGTTATTTCAACACATAATGTTTTATTTTCAAGGCATGGCACCCTCACAGGCAAACTGTACTCCTATATCATATATTCATATACTCAGAGTCCACTTGTTATTTTCTGCTTTTGCATTATGTAGTTACAAAGGTAAAAAAGGTGATCTCCACATGCAGTGTGAGCGGTGATGAATCCCACCTTAGCAACCTCCTCGGACCTCACGGATGGAACACACGGCCCTCCAAATCGCACCAACACGCTGCTGCTGCTCTGCCTGCCCCTCCCCCGACGGGGAGTGACCTCCGAGATCCTGCCACTCAATGACACCGGATTACTGTCCACCCAAGCTGATGAGCAAGAGGACTTCCCACAAATAGCAGCATTATCAGCAGAGCAGACATGAGGGAATATTCCAGAGCAGACACTAACACAGCCAAATCAAACTGGGGTAGGTAAGATTCCTCTGAGCCTATTTTGACAAAGTGGCCACACGCGCTCCCAAGCACCTATCTGTAGAAAGGCAAGGGCGACCATGGGGCTGTACAGTCTGGGGTCCGAGCTGTGGACCAAACACAGAGGGACAGGCTCGGGCCAGGACTGAAGGGGCTCCGCGAGGCGGCAAGCATCCTCACCCAGCGTTTCTGGAATCAAGTAAGTAGCTTCCCCGTAGCTACGGAAAGCACACAAAGGCGGGGAGTCCTCTGCAGATCCGGCCCTGCCCATGGGCACGTCCTCTGTGACATGACTGCGGCCCCACCCCTGCGGTGCTGGCCAAACCGCTGCCGCAGGCTCCCCCACTCCGGGGGGTGGCGGGACATGGAGTGACAGGAGAAGAGTGGAAGGAGGAAGCCACGGAAGCTGGGGGCCAAGACAGAGGCTCACTCAGTCATAACACCGCATCTGTGCCTATCCCGAGTGTCCAACCGCCGACTGGCCGCAAGCTCTCCGGGGTGGGGCCATGTCCTTCTGCACCCCAAGCACCGCAGACCTCACAGATGACAGGCAGGGCACACACAGTTACACACGCAGTGTTATGTGAAGGGTCAGGCGCTCCACAGGGGCTTCCACAGATCATTCTGGGTTAAGAAATTTAAAGAAAAGGGTCCTAGTGGTTCACAACAACAGAACCAGTATGTAAACTCAGGACATAATTTCTTCTATTACCATCTTTAATTTCCCAAATACCTGCATCTTTTCTCCTTCAAACCGAAGAAAAAAAATCAATTTTTGAGGCTTCCAGAGTGAAAATGCCAGTGTCCTCAGTTCCTCTTTTCCTACTCATTCCTTCCACGCCCACCAATCCAGCCAGCCAAACTCTGCCAGGTTCTTTCCCACCAATCCAGCCAGCCAAACTCTGCCAGGTTCACTTCTCCAAGTTCACACCGTCTCACCGAGCCTGGCTCACAAACCAGCTGAAGCTGTTCACTCCATCAAGTCAAGTCCACTGAGGCTGGCAGTCAGGCTTCTTTCTCCACGGTCTGGCCTCGGCCTGTCATGGGCCTCCTTTCCTGCCCACACACCCTTCTGCCCCAGCCCTGCTCCAAAGCCCACAGGGAACACTCACGCTGGGCTGTGATCGCCCACTTCCGAGTGTGATCACTTACCCCTCCTTCTCCCATGCCAACTTCACTCCCCAAAACGCTCCCCAGCCCTAGCTGAGCTAGCTCACACGAACCTGCTCACTGCTCAACATTTAAGGCACGATCAGGACATGGACGCTCATAAATTAGTGCTGAAAAACTGCAGTAAGTGTTCAGTAAATGTCAGTTTTCCTTATTTTTTCAACAAATTATTATCTTTCCAAGACAAGGAAAACTGCCTCCTCATCTGTGACATTATACCTTAGCACCCCAGGAAAAAGGTAGGCCCTTGCTGTGTGATACGCTGCTAAAAGCTCATTCTGCACCACTCACCAGGTATCTTTGGTCCTCAAACCTGGCTACATGGCTACTCCCCTGCTGTGCCCTCAGACCTAAGAGGTGTGCCAGGAGGAGGGGACCACGGGCAACGCCAACCCACACCGCGCCCAGCCCAGGCACAACAGCATTGACTCCTGACGGAAGGCAGGTGTTCACGACTGGCAGCGTCACTCCTTCCCCTTCCCCTGCGGCACTTCCCGCGTGCGGTTCCACCTCACCCGTGCTGTTTTTCTAGCACCTGTGGACGCCCTGTGACAAGTGGAGCTCAGAGTCCTTTTCCTGCTCTGGCTCCAGTTCCTCAGATTCCACTCTGACATTTCATAGCGACAGGACCGGGAGTCCCACAACTATGAAGTCACCGCCAATGCCACGTTAGCTTCCTGCTTCTCTCCTCCTCCTTGTGCAGCACCCGGCTGACCGGGTCCCTGCAAGTACAATGACACTCAGTGTCGTTTGAAGACTTTCATCCAACGCCATAAAGGTAAAAAGCTTCCGTTTTGCTTGCTGGACACCTAACGTGGTTCACAAATCCCTCCTTTTACACAGTCTCCTCCCAGGACCCAACCCCTATGCAGTGCACCCCACCCTGCCGGTTCCTTTGATAGGGTTACCTTCCCCCCATTCACTTTCTCCACGTTCACTCTTCTCTTTCTAGGTCTTTCCTTTTGCCCCAATTGGCTAAATGCTTCTCTTCTGTTTTCTGTATTTCTTTCTCTCTACCTCTGAGAAGACAGCTAGGTTACCAGGCTCTCGATCTAATACAGAAAACGTAGAAGTGAGCCAGCCAGGTTACGGAACAGGCCCTGCCTCCGGGTCAAGGCCCCGCAAGGGGCAGATCTGGGGCTAAGGTCCTGCATGGCCTGAGGCCAAGCAAAGAGGTAGGGTACAATCAGGAGGAAATGTAGCAGTGAGAGCTCAGCTCTGAAAGACACTGGATCCCACTAGGCGTATATACACAGAGATGGTCTGTTTCTCTGGTACTAGCAAAACTTTCTAGTCTATGATAAAAAAAATGACTAAGCCCTGGCTTGTGTGGCTCAGCGGATTGAGCGCAGGCCTGAGAACCAACGGGTCGCCAGTTTGATTCCCAGTCAGGGCACGTGCCTGGGTTGCAGGCCAGGTCCTCAGTGTGGGGCGTGTGAGGGGCAACCACACATTGATGTTTCTCTCCCTCTCTTTATCCCTTCCTTCCCCTCTCTCTAAAACAAAAAATAAAATCTTTAAAAAAAAAATTGCTAAAATCTTTGCCTGAGGTTCATGTAAACAAAGAACTAGGAGGATTTATGGAAATAGAAACTGATCTACATGCAGGTATCTGAGTGTGCGTGTGCTCATCAGTCACTTTGTGCATGTGTGTGCAAAGCTGGCAAACGACACAGCTCAGCTGACCTGTATGCCACAGAGAAAGTGCACAGGGCTTCTCAGCCTTTGTGTCTCAGGACCCTTGGATTATAACCTAACTGGGACCAGGGTGGCCTGAGGCACACTGCAGGTCTTCGTGTCTCTGAGCCAGAACGCTTCCACGCTCCCCACAGTGTCCGCCCAAGAAGGCGGATGTCTTGTTACCCACATATTCTTAAAGTGGGATAATTCTGATAGAACGGCAGCCCTGCTCTAGGGAAAGCGTTTTAAAGAAAAATATTGATATATATGCACATATATATATATATATATATATATATATATATATATATATATATAAGAGAACACATACAATCCTTAATCGTAAACAATCCTGGCCAATCTCAATCGCAAACATAAGCACATTCTTACCATCCTTCCAGAGCTCCGCCACGAATCTGTCCGACGACTGGTGCAGGAGCGTGGCCACGTTGTCGTTCAGGGGGTCCATGTTCTTCATCAGCCACTCGTCCGCCTTGTAGTCCACCTGCCCGCACCGGAGGCACGCGCGGTGAGATGGACGAAACAAGCAAACAGAAGCCCAGGAAACATTTAAAGTCTTCCCCACAAATGTGCATAGACTGATCCAAGAAGATGGACTGTCTCAAAGGCATTGCATTTGTAATGTATACTATATTTAAGGATTTCCAAATGCTTATCAGCACATTTCTTAGAAACTTCACCAAATGTAGCAAAACTTCAAACTCAGTACTTTTAATCAAGTCATGCCACTCTTACCTTCCCTGCATAATGGATAATGCAGAAGTCAGCTTTGTCTTTCAGCTGCCGAGGTTTCTGAAACTTGGAGTGGGAACCTTGCTCTTGAACTAGCTTTTCAACGAAGGTTTTGTCAGTGGCTTTGGGGAACCAGCACTCCTCATCCAAAAGGGCAAGCACGCCAGGAGGGTTAGCCTGGTAACGAGACGCGACAGAGCGGACAAGCTTTGCGTGGCGCTTGAAATACCCATTAGATTTGGCTGTTCAACTTCCAAAAACAGAGTTTTATGAAGGTCCATGAAAAACACACTGTTCGGAGAGAAGGTAATGTCCACACCATGCCTATAACCCAAACACGGAGGTCTGAAACCGCTAAGTAAGTGCTGGTGAGACAGTGGATGAGAGACTTAACTCGTAAACACATGTGTGTGAACTGCAGGCAAATTAACTCCAAGTAGACGGTCCCCAAAACACAGCACATAAATGACACCAAAAAGGAACTAGGAGGTAGAAAGGTGAAACTGAATGTTTATAGTCAATGACTGGATGGATAAATTATTCAAAAACCTCCACTAGGTGGAATGTTTCAGATATTTTATATCCTCATCAATTTAAGCTTCTGGTTAAGTAACGATTAAATAGAATGTACTGCTTCACACTTGGTGACATATTTTAAGCTATTAATAAGTAGAGTATATGGGAGGTGATGAAATGATTTATCAAATACTTTATATATTCATTTCCACAAACATTTGAGAGACTCATTTCACTCCACTGGCCCCCTGACGGAGAGACACGAAGCAGATGAGTGACCCAGGCACTGGGGGCGGGGGCAGGGAGCGCCTGCTACGAGGTATGGAGTTTCTTTCTGGGAGGATGAAAATGTGCAGTGAGACAGTGGTAATGGTCGCACAACTTTGTGAATTTATTCAAAAGAGTGAATTTTACGGTATGTGCCTACAGCCTGTCATTCTCTGGGAACTCAAAAATCAGTGCAGTGACTTCTTTTTTGGAGAAAGGTGGGAGTACACACGCAAACTCAATAAAATATTTAAATGGTGGTTTATTTTGTCGTGCTTCCGGACCATTATTCATTGCCATACTGCCAATATGGCAATTTGTGATATGAGACTGAACCTACCCACTCTGGGGTGTATCGGTTTTTTGAATAAATCTCTAGGGTCAGTTTTCTTCAGCTCACGAAACCTTTATGTTTACTGGGGAAGAGAAGGCTCTATACGAATACCACTGAAAAAGTAACAGGAGGTCACAGCTCAATGTAAACAAAGTAATGTAGTAATGAGGCCAGAGGAGGGTGGTGGTGGAACCAAAGGCAGCAGGCAGAAGCTGAGAGAACCGCTCTGCAGTGAGCCCCAGCACCGAGGCCCTCACTCCACCGCTGTCCTGTCTGTGGCTCTCCTACCGAAAAGAAACTGCAGGGTTTCGGAGCAGCTAAAGGAGACTATGATCAAAGGCAACGGGGACTAGGGAAACCCTAGAAAAACAAAGGTCAGAGTGGCAGGTAACTCAATATGCCCAAGTCATCTGACAACTTTGAGAAATGAAGTACCATATTAATACTAGGTATTAATATGTCCGTTTTTGACCATAATTTTTACATTTTCAATTCCCTTCTAATAAAAATATTTCTAGCTTCTGGAATAGGATCCCAAATATAGTCTTTTCTAAATGACTCAGTGACAGCATAATTATGAATATCCATTATTGTGTCTCCTTTTTATTTGTCCTGCTTCATCCTTCAATGTCAAGTTCAGTGGTAATACTTCTTTCAATTGAGTGTTTCTTAAAGAGTGGTAAGTATGAGAGACTGTTTTCCGTCCGAGGCCAGAGGCGCTATCGGGGGCTTTGTGAGCAGCTTTCTGAGCGCGGAGGCCCCCTCCTAGCTGGGCAGGGGCTGGGTTTGTGGAGAGGAGGTTAAGACTGGCAAGTCGCTTTCTAGGTATTTTTTCTCCTTCTGGAAAATGTCCTCGCTCTCCATTTTGAAAGAACCATCAATAGAATTATTATCCCTTATCGCTCTACAGGCTATAGTTAAATTTGCTACTATAATGAACTCTTTATATTTCTGTGGATAAGTAGAATAAGGTAATCCTAAAGAACAATTGACCTGAAGAGCAAGTCAGCATTAAATCCTGAATTCCCCCCCTCCCCTTTCTGAAACGACTTTCCTTTATGTTCTCCTTTACAGTAAGACCACTCAGGGAAGAAATAAAAGGGTACATTCTAAAACTTTTTTTGGGAAAAGCCTAGACGTGCCAGTACAAGAAGTACAGGGCGGGAGGAGGGAGGAGTGGCAGAAGGGAGCAGGAAAGGAGTGAGGAAAAAGAAGGAAGTATTCTGCTCACTGTCCTTCAGTATCTACATGTAGCTGGCATGTCCTCCCCATTCCAATACTTTCTGAACACCCTGACTGAATAATTTCCCTGAAATACTACTATCAACACATGCCCACCTGCTAATTTCTGGAATGTAGCTCTGGAATGTTCTCCTGCTGCCTTCATGACACCTACTTGTGAAACCTCCTGTGACACTGGCAGCCAAGCGTGGCCTTTGCCTTCACCAAATTCAGAGCATCACTGAGACCGGGAACCACCGCCACGTTTTGTTCCGCTAAAGACCAGAGAACTAACCGCCACGTTTTGTTCCGCTCCCCGGCTTCGAGGTCAGGCCCCAAGGACAGGGCTGTGCTGTCTACTCCCCACAACCGCACAGCACCCCCAATTTTTATCTCCAGGCTGTGGCTGAGGATTTAATAATTTTTTGCTGCCTTGATCTTATCCTAACCCAACAACACCCAACAAAATAACTGAAATCTAACAAAACAATTAAAAATGTGACCATCAAACCCCTTTCTGCCTCACCTGTTTTTCCTGTGAGTTAATCACTAAGGTGGAAATGTTTACTTTTCCCTATTATTCTCACTTTTACAATAAAAGCATCATGTAAGAGTGAGGAAAAAAAGATATATAAGGTATTTTGTCTTAGAAGATAAAGCAAAAGAAATGCAGCTGCGTAACATTAAAAACGTCTACTCCTGCCCTGGCCAGCCGCGCGGTGGATTAGAGCATCGTCCTGTAACCGAAGGGTGTGTTCGGTTCCCAGTCGGGTTCCCAGTCGGGCGCCCATCGAGGCTGCAGGCTTGGTCCCCACGTGGGGTGTGCACAGGTGTGTAACGTCGCACACCCCTCTAACCCTCATCTCTCCCTTCCTCTCTCTCTCAAATCAATTTAAAAACCATATTCTCAGATGAGGATTAAAAAAAATTTTTTTTAAATGTATATTCCTAAGATTCATTTAAAGGTCACAAAACCATCAGATTTTAAAACCCTCTAACATTTTTTTTTAAAAATAGGGTTGACAATTTTCCATTTGCAAGAGTTTTGGTACAATTATTCCTGCAAAGAGATGCACTTAGCAACTCTTATGGATTCTTTTCCATCCTAAATTATAAGTGCAGATACATAGCTAATACTTTCTTAAAACAAGCAGCTTCCAATGTTACACAAATACGTTCAAATAAATCATATGATCACTGATAATACCAATATGAAATATTCCATTCCTTTATTTATATAAATTCCCAAACAACTTTTTGGACAACAGAGCAGCAAGGAGGTATCGTCACATGTTTGTGCACACGTGGGCATTCGCTGGGAGTCACTACTAGAATGCCTGGGCTGCTACTTCCAAACAATGCGCAGGCACATGGCAGCAGGTTCCTCCCGACCACCAGTAGTTTCCCAGTTCTGCTCTAGACAAGCAGCTAGAGTGCCCGGAAAGGTAAAAGCGTCTCGGATGTGTGAGCAAAACAAAAACCCCCAATTCCTCATGTGCGCCCAGGATACCTCTAACACAGTGACGGTCCTCTAGGCTTTCTTCTCCCTGCTTCTGACCGGCACTGCACCGTCCAGGCTGTGGGCATTAGCCCTCAGACCCCCTCACACATGGCGAGCACAGAGAAGAGCCGCCTCAGAGCCCAGAGCTCCTCCCTGGAGACCCCTCGTGGTGAGAACACACCTACTGAACTAGCATTAGGACTTTATGTCAACTGCCGGTATCAGTGCTTAATTCTGCTGTAGCTTTCCTATATTTTGGTAGTTAGCAAAATAAAATGAGCACAAGCTACCTGCTGCCAGGGTATACAAAGCATCAATATGCTTGAGGTCATAGAGATTTTTCATAAGTGAATTAGTCATACATGTTTCATGTATTTCTACATGACACTGAAACAAAAGAAAATAATCTCTGATGCTTGCTAAGATTGCTATAAAAATATATCTGCCTCAACTTTAAAAAGAATTTTTTAAATTAAAAAATTTCTATTGCCAAAATAGAAATATCTCTGTACTCACAAGGATAGGTTTTAGTATCTAAAAAAAAGGATCCACATGCCACGTCCTAGTTTTGGCTAAATGAAGTCCCCCTACATGGCCTGGGAAGTGAGTCAGGGGGACCCCACACCCTTTGACAAATGCTGAGGGTTGAAGGCAAACGTGACCACTACCACCTCCACGGTGCCTGCAGTCTGTGAAGACCCAGGTACATTAGCCAATGTATTCACACACACACACGCCAAAGAATAAGGCTGCAAGAAAAGAGAGCCAAAGAAGGTTCTTTGGCATGGTACTTACTTTTTAAATAGGTATTTTATCAAAGCATCACCTTCCTGGGAAATTTAGATTAGAAAATTAATGCTGATGAGAAGGGTATTTGTCTCAGATTATGCCAAAAAAAAAACTCAAGGCCCTGCCTGCAGAGCAACTGAGAGCCAAACAGCAAGTATGTACTCTCACCGGTCTCTCTATCAGGTCAATGCACGGCTGCAGGTCGAGGCCGAAGTCGATGAAGTTCCACTCGATGCCCTCGCGCTGGTACTCCTCCTGCTCCAGGATGAACATGGTGTGGTTGAAGAGCTGCTGCAGCTTCTCGTTGGTGTAGTTGATGCAGAGCTGCTCGAAGGAGTTCAGCTACAATGTTGAAAGAATGATTTTCCAAACATGGGGAGAGGAAGGGAAAACAGGAATAGTCACCTAGTTATCAAAAAATTCATTAAAAGTTAATTAGGTATCAGCTACATTATTGTTTCTATCTAATGACAGTGACTGAACTGGGGGGTCTCTCTCAGTCTCTCCATCACACACACACCCAAGCGTCTGACCTTTGCCAGTATCAGAAGTGGCAGTGCATTGCTCTCATGAAGTGACCTTGAGCATCTACTCATAAGTTACTGACATTTCCGTTTCCTTCTCTGTGAACTCTGCCCATTTTTCTATTGTGCTACATAAATGGGATGAATGGACAGTGGATGAATCAATAGGTACAACATTCTTAAAACAATCACCTTCTATATCAGAAGTACTCAACCCGTTTTCCTGCCTTCACACTATTCACATAATAGCATGTGCCCATAAATAACCTCTTTCATTATGAAGAGTGATCTTCAATTAGGGCAGGTGTAATCAGTTTCCAAGTAATAACTTATAGTCTGAAGGTGTTACACTCACTATTTTGGAATGAGGTCATGCTAGCAAGGCAGGGGCGCTGTTTGCTCGCTCAAACTCGGTATTTCTGGTGACCCACAGAAATATCTGCAGACTGCCCGTTGTACTTGCTCATGTTTACGTGAATGGTGTTGCTCTGACTTTTCTCTCTGTTTAGCCTTACTGCTATGTGTGGTAGTATTTTTTAAAAATAAACTTCTACTTTTCTTCCATATTTAAGCTAACAACTAAAATAATCAATTTTTAAGTTGGTGATGCATGGTATAAAATTAAAACTGTACAAAGATTTGCACTGTCTCACTCTGATTCCCTACCTCATCTCCCTAGAGTCAAGCACTGTCACTTGTTTCCTGTGACCCTTCCAGAAATATTCTATGCACTTATAAATGTGTGTTGTCTTATTTTTTAACTTAGCAATGTATTTGGAGTCATTCCATATCAGTAAGTTAAGCTACCCCATTCTTTATAATGGGTGCCTAATGCTCAATATTATGGGTATCTCATAAATGATTGAACCGATCTCCTAATGATGGGCATTTAGGCTTTTTCTATTCTTTTCCCGTGATGATCAATAAACAACCTTGTACATCTAGCATCAACACACATTTTTCTACTGTTTATATATTTATATGTCAAATCCATACTTCTTAAAGCTCCACAGCTTTTATATCCTTGAAGATGTATATGTTTATAGTACTATATCTTCCTACCCAAGAACACAGTATGTTTTTTTTTTAAAGATTTTATTTATTTATTTTCAGAGAGAGGAGAAGGGAGGGAGAAAGAACAATGTATGGTTGCCTCTCACATGGTCCTCACTGGGGACCTGGCCCACAACCCAGGCATGTGCCCCGACTGGGAATCGAACTGGGACCCTCTGGTTCCCAGCCCGCGCTCAATCCACTGAGCTACACCAGCTGGGCCCCAAGAACACAGTATGTTTTATCAGTTGTTCAAGTCTTTTATATTTCACAGTAGTATTGTAAAATCATCAACTAAATCTTTCCATTTCTTCTTAAGTATATTCTCATGTACTTCATCTGTTTTTATTGCAGTTGGAAATAGGATTCTTTCCTTTCATTATATTTTCCGGTTGTTTATATATAGAAAGGCAATGGGATATTTAAGTTATGGACATTTCCGTTTCCTTCCCTGTGAACTCGGCCCATTTACCCAGCCACCTTCTGTGATTGCTCAAGTTGTTTACAAATCAATACACATTACAGCCATTTCTTATTGCGGCAGGTGCAGTTCCAGACAAAACCGCTTACACCAGTAACACTCTGATTTCTAAAAATAGACGTAGAAAAGCAATTCAACATCCAATAGTGGCTAAACTAGCACAGTGATCCCCAGGAGTACTTAATTTCTTATTCATGCCTTATGTATATATACAGTCAGCCTAGGAAAGGAGAGGTAAAGATATAAACATTTATGAGACCAAAAGTTTATCAACTTTTCTTTGCAGGTATATAACTACTGTACAAGCCTTTGATGGACTGATGGCAAGTAAATGTTTGGAAATATCTAGTCAGATCAATAATAAAATACCCTGAAACCTATCATCACATCCTATGGTTTTATCTCCAAAACAGAGAGCATGATCTTGCCTCGCTGCCCCATCTCAGCTGCCCATGCCCAACTCCCAAGACAGCCCCGGCCCCGGCCCGCTACACTGGCCGATGACCGCACTGGTCTCCCTACTTCCGCTTGTGCCCCACACCACACGACAGTTCCCTTTGGTCAGCTGCAATTAGTCACACTGGCTTTCTAGCAATTTCTAACATTTGACAAATTCTCTGCTGCCTGGAAAACCTGCAGAGGCTGGGGTGTCTCCTGCTTCAAGCATGCTTCATGTCACCACTGGAGAGACACCTCTCATGGCTCAGCCGTCCGAGGTTAGGCTCCCCATTTTCCTATCACAGCACCCCTTCCACTTCATTATTTACAGTTCCGAGAATTTACTGGTTATTTCTCATTCATTGTTTGACTTTCGACTAGAATGGCAGGGATGACACGCTTGCTTGTCTTCCTTTACATCCCCAGTGCCTAGCACAGCCCAGCGAGTTCACACGGTGAGCCTTAACTAATAGCTGTTAAAAGAATAAACCGAAGGAAGAGCAGGAAGGAAGACATACCTCAAAAATTTCAAATCCAGCAATATCCAGGATTCCAATGAAAGATGCTCCCTGGCGTTTGGTCCTGTCCAGAGCTTTATTGATACGGTGAACAAGCCAGCGAAAGAGCCGCTCGTAGGTAGCTTTTGCCAATGCTTCTACTGCGAAATCTGCCTATAATTACACAACACCAACCTTTTATTCTGAAAATGATCTCAACAAAGCATTAATGGCTGTTATATGGAGTTTAATGTTCTACAGCGCTAAAAAAATTGAAATAGCATTTAAGTGCTTAATCATAGCTCAATTTTACACATCAGTGAAGGATGTTAGTACAATTAAATGTAAACTAGAGATTATGAATTTAAGGGAAGGGTGAGGATGCCCAGTAAAAGCAAACCCCTCCCTATGTCCCTGGGGTTCTGCGCAGCATTTCTGCTTGGAGTCTTAAAGGAGTCCACCAGGAAATGGGTGAACCCCACTCCCGTACGCTTGGTGTATGCCACCCACGCAGAAACAAGGGGCAGGATCCCCCCCACCCCGCTGGATGGGCTCCAGAGGTACACAGTGTTGTCCCCCTGGAAAATCTATCTACCTGGGGAAAACTCAAGGTGCTATCTCAAATTTCCTTTATTAAAAAAATGTCTCCTTTAAATATTTTCTAAAAAAAAAACTATGCAAGAGAAAAAAATACTCAGTACCAAGAAACATCCATACCATACAGTGTTAATTGATTCAGTTTGTTACATGCCAATCGTGCAAACAAATGCATAATAATTAATGATAGCATACTTGTTCTTTGGTCTGGGCTTTCTGCACGTAGTCCCGGCCGACCTTGATGCGGGGCGTGAGGATGGCCCGGGTAAACTCCATCACGTTCATGCCGAGAAGATGGCAGAGCTTCTGTGCCGCTGGAGTGTAAAAAAACCTCCTAAATACTAGACCCCTAATTATTATCTAGTCACGGTATAGTGACAGATGCTGGAAAAACCTTTAATCATTAAATTATATAGTTGATACAATTTAATATAATTTATAATTTAATGATTATTCAATTATATCAAGAAATAAATTAGACTTCTGACAAGATGGTGGCATAGGTGAATGCGCCGTGCCTCCTTGCACAGCCAAACAAGGAAAAAACCAGAAATTTATCTAATCAAAAACAGCCAGATCTGACAGAAAATTGAATTGAGAGGAAGTCCGACAACTAAGGAATTAAAGAAGATACATTCATCCAGTCTGGTGAGCCGGGAGGAGCAGGGCAGAGGGAGAGCGCTCGGTGACCCCGCGGCGAGCAGGTGAGCAGACGGCAGGACCGCGGTTGGAGGGGCGGTTCCCGCGGGGCTGCAGCACACCAAGACGGGGGGCCTGACGGAAGCGCGGCCAGCGCCCGGCTCATCCGGACCCAGCAGGGCCGAGACAGGTGGACCGGGCAGGTCCGCATTCGCGTGCAGACAAACCGGGAGAGAAAGCAGAGCGCAACCCATCGGCGCAGATTGAGAGCGCCTGTGGGGGTGGAGTCCGCGGCAGGAGGAACTCCCGGCCTCACAGGAGAGTTCGTTGGGGAGACCCACGGGGGATTGGAGCTGTGCAGCCCGTCCACCGACCCTGGAGTGACCCCCGGAGCTGGTGCAGAGGGGCTCGAATTGCTTGCAGGAGGCGGTGTGGGTGCAGAGAGCGGAGCAGGCGCCATTGTGCTCTCAGGTCCCGCCCCCACAGGCTACGTCACAGCACAACTACCGGGAGTTTCCCTGCCCGGGTGAACCCCAAGGCTTCGCCCTCCTTACAGTAACAGGCTCACCGAGGGAAAAAAAATGGCCCAAAGAAAGGAACAGATCAAAGCTCCAGAACTAACCGACCAAGCGATAGACAACCTATCAGATGCACAGTTCAAAACCTTAGTAATCAGGATGCTCACAGAATTCGACAAAAAATTATCGAAATTGCTTGAACAAATGAGGAGAGATCTGCAGGCAACCAATAGGGATAAGAAGGAAACTGGGACTCAAATCAACAGAGTGGACCAGCGAAAGAAAAAAACATACAACCAGAAAGAATGAAAAAACAAGAATTCAAAAAATGAAGGAGGGGCTCAGAAACCTCCAGGACATCTGTAAACAGCCCAACATACAGATCATAGGGCTGCCAGAAGGAGAAGAAGAAATCCAAGGAATTGAAAACTTACTTGAACACATAATGATGGAGAATTTCCTGAAGCTGGTGAAGGAAATAGACTTTCGGGAAGTCCAGGAAGCTCAGAGAGTCCCAAAGAAGTTGGACCCAAAGAGGAACACACCAAGACACATTATAATTACATTACCCAAGATTATAAATAAGGAGAGAATCTTAGAAGCAGCAAGAGAAAAGGGGACAGTTACCTACAAAGGAATTCCCATAAGACTGTCAGCTGATTTCTCAAAAGAGACCTTATAGGCAAGAAGGGGCTGGAGAGAGATATTTCAAATCATGAAAAGCAAGGACCTACAACCAAGAATAATCTATCCAGCAAAGTTTTCATTTAGAAGGGAAGGGCAGATAAAGTGCTTCTCAGATAAGGTCAAGTTCAAGAAGTTCATCACCACCCAGCCTTTATTGTATGAAATGTTAAAGGGAGTTATATAAGGTATGGAGGAATATCAACAGGGGAGTGGTAGGGGGAGAGGGTGGGAATGGGGCACAGAATAAGTAGCATAAATGGTAGGTAGACAACAGACAGAGGGAGGTTAAGAACAGTATAGGAAGTGCAGAAGCAGAAGGACTTATGTGTATGACCTATGGACAAAACTAAAGGGCAGGGAAAGGGGGGGTAAGGAGGTGGGAGGCAAGAAGGGGGGAAGAGTGGGACAACTGTAACAGCATAATCAATAAAATACAGTTAAAAAAAGAAAAAAAGAAAAAAGAAATAAACTAAATGAAAGTTTTAGGTCTGAAGAAAAATACCTCATTCTTTCGAATTAATAACACTCATCTTAGGCTGTGAGAGATGCTTAGCCAATGATTACTTATTATGGCTAATAATGCAGGTCACTAAGTCTTAGAACCCACAGGTAACACACGGAATGAGAGAAATGGTGTTTACTATAGTTGAAATCATCATGTTACTAAGATAGGTGGTCATGTTCACATAATGATCCTAATAACATTTTAGTAGGCAAGAAATCTAAAAGCTTTTAAAGAAGTAATGATATGAATACACGGCTACCCATGAAGCGCTCGGTACAGAGCTGCGACTTCTGTTGTTGTTGAGTCTCGTCAGCATTATGGCACCTGCCTCACCAGAAGGTCACTGTCTACTGTGCCCAAGGTCCAACAAGTGTACAAATTATTACAATTACTTTTTTTTTTAAAGATTTTAGAGAGAGGAGAAGGGAGGGAGAAAGAGCAATGTATGGTTGCCTCTCACATGGCCCTCACTGGGGACCAGGCCCGCAACCCAGGCATGTGCCCCGACTGGGAATCGAACCAGGAGCCTCTGGTTCCCAGCCCGCGCTCAATCCACTGAGCTACACCAGCCGGGCCAAATTATTACAATTACTTTTGAATTAAGTGTTAAAACAACAATAAAATTTTTTAAGGGTAAGCATAATTTGCATTATATTTATTACCAGCGTAACCTACCCAGGTTATTTCAAAGCCCTAGTCCAGGCTAGCTGTCGGCACCCGGCCAGGTGCCCTGCCTGGGCTGGGCCTCGGCGAGCATTTCCTCTGCTTCGGGACTCTTCTCCTGCCTCACCGACTGCTCTGCCTCAGCTGCACGGTCTCTGCTCCTTCTAGTTCGTGTATGAATGCATGTGTACATGTATTGGATAGGAAGTTAAGAAATACGAAGAAGTGCCAAGGGAAATTGGCCACACCCCCTTGCTTTACACCATGGTAAATGCCATTTTAACAAGTAACAAATATACTTCACAGTGTGGTTATATCTTGGTTTACTTCATTCTATTGGATATTTTAAGGTAGCTCCCTTTTTGCCATTAAAATGCTGAAGCAGATATCTTTTGGCATAATGCATGTTCTTCTGTCTGCCTCTTATTCCCTTTCCTAAAACTATCTACTTCAAAGAGCCAAGCTTAGGGGAAAAAGTTCTGGAAGTAAAATAAAACACAATAATTAATGCCTAGGAAACAGAAAACGTACTCGTCATCTGGGCCATGGCAAGTACGCTTGGACTTTATGATATTATTATAAAGAAATGTGACTAAATGTTTAAACAGACGTTGGAACTTATTCACCTTATGGAGAGCTGGCACCCTGGGGGCTGAACACCTACTGCAGGACTGAAAAGTGCTGCTCACGGAAGAACAAATCAGCAACGAGCGAGACTGGCTCCAACGGGCGGGCGGAAACGGGGCAGAAAGAGTGGGAGGAGGGAGCGGAGTGGAAGAGGTGGCGGTTGGGGGAAACAAAATCAAAGAGAACTATGCATTTTTCTGTAGTTCTCTGACTTTTAGAGTTATTTATATGTTGCATATACTAAAAATAAGCAAAAAAAGGATGGTGGTGGGGGTGCAAAATGCAATACGAACAAATAAATGAAGCTACCTACAATACAGACGGAAACGCGTGAAGGCAGGAGGGAAGCGTGAAACGGCATTTTGACCACAGACTCTAATGCCGAGGAACCGCACCCAGACACTGCACACTGATCAGCAGGTTTGTTTTTCGGAGGGTTAGAGGTTAGTGATTATGAAGCTATTTTATGGGTATTCTAGGATCCAACAAATATAAACAAATATATTGTAGAGAAGCCAGATTTCTTACTGTCAGAGAAAGGAGTTTCAAATAAAGAAAAGGAGATGGCTAGAATAAATCTTGTAGTATTGGATCAAAACTGGAGGTATCAGTATAAGTCTGTGCATAAATATACACACACACAAAAATGAAAAGAGGATTGTGAGTCTATGTGTGTGTCCTCCGAGTGGAGTTAGACACGAACGAGACCCTAGCACCACCAGCACGCACACACCCGGAGTGAACTACCGTCCTTCAACACGCGGAGACAGCAGAGAGAAGGCCAACGCCAGGGCTGGGGCTGGGAAAATGCAAGATGACCCCGAACATTTTGTGGTGCCGTAAAGTACGAAACTGCTTTTTTAAAAAGTGAAGGAGTCGCGTCACAATAACCTCAGAGCTAACCTGAAGGGGCTTTAACGTCTAGTGACCTAATCAAAGACAAGGTTAAATAAATAACTATCAAATGAACTGCAAACCCACAGAATTATTTAAATAAGAGTCCATGTGTCTATACTGACATAAATAATTAAATGAATAAAAAAGTGAAAGCTCTTCCTTACAGCAGAATTCCAGGACATAAATATAAAAGAATGATGTAAATAGAAAGCTATCACTTCACATACACCTCAAGCAATACCGTTTCAGGTAAGAATCATAAATGGATGCTCTAAGTCAGGGGTGTCAAACTCATTTTCATTGGGGGCCACATCAGCCTCACGGTTGCCTTCAAAGGACCGAATGTAGTGTTAAGACTGTATAAATGGAACTACTCCTTAACTAGGGGCAAGGAGCTCAGTGCTCCTGCCGGGCAGAAACAAGGTTCTGGGCAGGATAAAACAAAGTGGAGGGCCCGATTCGGCCCATGGGCCCGTGTTTGACACCTGTGCTCTACCTAGTAGGTCAAAAAGTGTCTCCCTCCCTCGTCTCCTCTCCCAAATGTTTATTACAAAGGGGAAATAGTAATCTAATAGTGGAGAAACCTGGTAGACTCTACCTTAGACAAGCTAAAGTCCCAATAATGAGGCAAATTGACGCAGCCTCCTGATACAATGTATCAAGAAGGTCACAGCATCACTTCTGTGATATTCTTACCACGTGCATAACCCGAGTTTAATCAGGAAGAAACATCAGACAAACCCAAAAGCAGGAACACTTTCCAAACTATTGATAACTGGCCATCATTCTTCAAAAGTGTCAAAGCCACGAAAGACAATGATTGGGCCTCTGTTCCAAGGTAAAAGTCGGTCAGAACTCAGGAGCCACAGCTCCCTTCCGGATGAGCTGTGTGCTCTCTGCAGCTTCCGTCTCCTCTGGTCCCCCAATCCCTAACGCCCCCAGTGCTTCGGCAGAGCCTCCAGCACCACGTTCCATCCTGCACACACCCTCGTCCCCCGTTTATGACATCAGATTGGCCGTTACACAGGCACGTAGTCTTGTGGAAATGCTTCAAGAGTGCATTGTATGTTTGCACTAAAACACGTTCTAAGAGAACACTATAATAAACCATCTAAATAGAAATATAAAATCACAAAGCATGCAGAGGCCATTGTCCTTTTTCAGGGTCCTCCCCCGACAGAGCTGGCAGACAGGTGCCTTATGTAAGATTCCATCAACCTGGTTAACACTGTTTGACCCCCCTTGGAGGTCCCCAGAGGCTCTTCCCCACCCAATTTATGGGCCCACCCAAGCTACCTTTCCATGTGAATGGCTGGTCTTGGCTTCTGTTTCACAACTTCCTAAATCCTCTAAAACAAGCAGCAGCTGGCCTCCATGAGCCGCAGGCCTGGAACTAGCTGCCTAGATTCACAGGGGGCTATACCTGGAAATCTCCAAGCCCAGCACAAGTAGCAGCCACTCCAGATTGCTTTATACCTCAGGCAGGGTGGCCCCAGGCAAAACTCAGGTGGGAGCTGATCACCACCCAGGAAACCTCAGAGCCTGCGCACCCAGTGGATAGCTACAGACCACGTCAGAGCACCAACACCCTGCCCCTGCACAGCTGATCATCTACGGAGGGTGGAGGTTGGTGGTCAGTGGTCACAGGCAGTCCTTGCAGCTGACTGGCCTGGGTAAATCCCTCCCATTGATCTGCCAACAGCAACGAAGGCTCAACTACAAGAGGAAGGTGTACTCAGCCCACATGAAGGGCATACCTCGAGTAACCAGCTTGGGTGATGGGGGAGACTATGCCACTGGACCCTACAGGACACCTACAACATTAGGCCACACTGCCAAGACATGGAGTCAAAATAGCTTTGCCCAATACATAGAAACAAACACAGGGAGGCTGCCAAAATGAGGAGACAAAGGAACATGGCCCAAATGAAAGAACAGATCAAAACTCCAGAAAAAGAGCTAAACTAAATAGAGACAAGCAATCTATCAGATGCAGAATTCAAAACACTGGTTATAAGGATACCCAAGGAACTTAGTGAGGACCTCAGCAGCATAAAAAAGATCCAGTCAGAAACAAAGGACACAGTAATTGAAATAATGAAAAATTTACAGGGAAACAACAGTAGAGTGGATGAAGCTGAGGATCAAACCAGTGATACAGAACATAAGAAAAACAAAAAACAATGATTCAGAACAACAACAAAAAAAGAGAATCCAAAAAACAAGGAAAAAACAAGAACAGCGTAAGCAGCCTGTGGGACAACATTAAGCAATCCAACATTCACATCATAGGGGTGCCAGAAGGAGAAGAGAAAGAGCAAGAAATTAGAAATCTATTTGAAAAAATTATGAACGAAAACATCCCTAATTTGGTGAAGGAAATAGACATACAAGTCCAGGAAGCACAGAGAGTCCCAAACAAGATGGACCCAAAGAGGCCCACCCCAAGACACATCATAATTAAAATGTAAAAGTTAAAGATAAAGAGATGGGAGGGTAGGTGTGGGAGAATGGGTGAGAAGTGAGGGGATGAAAAAGTGCAATAGGTAGTCACAGAGGAAATGGAGCAGCCAAAGAACTCACAGGCATGTTCCATGGCCATGAACAAGGCTGGGGGCATTGCCTCAGGAAGTGGGGAGTGCTGGGTGGAGGGGATTAAGGGGGAAAATCAGGACAACTGTAATAGCATAATCAATAAAATACAATTTAAAAAAAGAAATGTAAAATCAGCAGTCATCAGTTTACCTGTATTTTCTGGCATGGAAGCTTGATCAGTGTTTCGCTCCTTTTTGAAAGAAATATTTCCAAACTGAAGGACTGAAGATACTACTTTAAGCATTGCTTTATTAAAAAGAAAAAAATTAATAAAAATATTACATCAACATATAGCAACGATACATTCTAATTTATTCTGACTAAAAATTAGCTGTACAAAACTTTTCAGTGAGATATGTCCCAGGATTTCATAAAATTACATGCAGTTCTCAGTTATGCAATCCTTTTCTAGTTTAGGTTATTTACCCCCCGTTTAGGTCTTATTTAAATGAGTATCATAATCTTAGAGAAATTCCACATACACAGAATCTCTTCATGAGAGAAGCCCATTATATGCATTGCTTCCATCGTCTCCTGAAAGTTATCTTTGTCTTGCTGCCCCGGAATGGGAATATAACCATTGGAGAGAAATCTGTAGTTATTAAATCCTTCGAGAAGCAAATCGGCTGAAAGAAAATAGAACGGAGCACAATGAAGTGAATGCGCAACAACAGGCCGAGGCAAGCCCACACCAGGCGGCCCTGGCGGCCCAGGAGAACGGCGGCTCACCACCCTGCCATCACCGCCACGTACCCCCCACGCTCTCTCTTCCTGTAGATATTCACGGTAAATACACAAACATACAGTTTTCCATCACCTGTATCAGGATCGGAGAATGATCATGTAAACTGCAAACATCTCAACTAGAGTTTGGGGGACAGTGGCTTGTATAATATTATATTTGAAATCAAATACTGGCAAAAGGATGTAACTTTTCCAGAGAACTAAAACCTTATTGTTTTCAGATTTAAATATGTATTTTACAAAGCTTTTAAACCCATATTCCTTATTCTTACCTTAGCAAGTAGTGAATAGCAAACACTATAGGATTGATATGAAGAGTATGTGGCTATAAGACAAAGATGCAGACACAGAGGGTGTGGAGGATGAGCCAGGCACGTGCCCACGCCAGTGAGGGGCAAATTTGCTTTTGAGTGACGCGCAACACACAGCTCGTATAGTATTATGACAGAATATTAGAACGGATACCCCCATTGCCTGCTTGTACTTTAGGGGCCACGGCTTAGAGAGAAGTTAACTTAAATTTTTTGATAAACATGTTACTTGAGAGCAGAAGGATGTTTCTCGAGGGATCAAAATAGATAGGGTTATTTATCCCTACAATGGATGTTATCTCGTGATCCCAGCTTTCTTTGTAATGCTCACCTGCAGATGATTTCTAATCACTCCCGGCCCTTAATTCTTAGCTACATCACATTTAATTAACTTCAACTGTGTACTGGTTGCTTTCTTTTTCTGTATCTTTAACACTTTGATTTTATTTTTTGATGATTACTATTGCAGAGTTAGCGCACCATCTGGACCCCTGAGGGTTTCTTCTCTTCAGCATCACATGCTATAATATAATTTTAGGGCTGTGTAAACGTAACTACTCCTTAACTGTTAAGGAGTTGAAATTACCTTCGACCCTTTGAAGGCAACCGAGAGGCTGATATGGCCCCCGGAGAAAATGAGTTTGACACCCCTGTGCTATATATATAATCTTATCTATGTGTTGCTTATTTTTTTCCTTGCAGGTCTTCTAATCAACTCCTGGGTTCAATGCTTTCACAGCAGAAGCATTTCATTGAGAAAGTCTACACCTCTGATGAGAAACGGAGAGCTGTGCATGTATCTATTTGTGAGATTTAGAGGATATACATAATAGTCATACAAAAGCACTGAATTTGAGACTCAGGAAAAATTGGGAAGTTGGGCATCTTCTCTCCCTCAAATACTCAGCAAATTTCTGAATCACAACAGAATTCTACATTTTACCCTGCTCAGGCCCAAGCTTCTAGTTCTTGTGACTCATGACAAAAAGAAAGAAAGAAAGAAACAAACAGAAAAAGGGAAGGGAAAAGGAAAACCCACCACAGGCTCTCCCTACTAGTGGTGGAAGCATAAATGTATTTAGTTGTTAGTCCAATAATACAAATGTTTATTCAACTTAATTTTCTAAATAAATTAATTTTTTCTTATGTTCACATAAATGTTGAAACAGAAACTTTATGAAAATGCATCATTTATCTTCTCAGTTAAAATGTTTTGAAAAGAAACAAAAGGACAAGAAATAACATAACACCACCATATGCCTGCCACTTAAAAGTATTTCCCCCTTGGCACTGAAATTCAATGTGACCAGCTAGAATTCTGAGAAACATTTTTTTCTCCCAAATGTTTCCCTCTTAAAGAAAAAAAAAAAACATTAACAAGGATATTCAAATGAATGTGAAATAGTAAAAACCTTCGTAACGTACACTTTAGGTGTTCTCCTGCTCCGGATAACAGCTGATAAAAGATATGAAAAGTACGCTCATCCTTTGCTTGACGAACAGCACGAGATTTTTCCAGAAGGTCTGAGCAAAGATGGTTAAGGGTTAAATTAAAAAGGCGGTGCTCTTCCCGTGTCTCTTTAATTTGTAAAACATTTTCTCTCTCTGATATACGTCGACTGTCCTGCAATAAGCTTTGTAAGCAAACAGAAGAAAATACACGCAGCTTATGTTTCTCACTGCTGGACTAACGGAGCGTAAAGCTCAGAGTGTTTCCCGCACCCACTCCGCTCCACGCTGCTCCTGACCCGGATCGTATTCAAGGAGCACAGCACCATGTGAGGGACTGTAAGAATCTATAAAAACTGATGTTGAGTTGTTTAAGACAGGAAAAGCCTTGTAATATCAGAATTATCACAATTTTACAAGTAAGGAAACCAAGACACAAAGAGATTACGTAAAATAGCAAAGCTAGTAAGTGGTAGAGCTAGGAATCAAAACTTGAACTCCAAAATGTACGTGCTTTGCCACTGCGCTACCCCCTTCATCGAAAGCCTCATAGAAGTGGTGCCAGCCACTTACCATCCATTGCCTCATGTACATTTTCTACATGATGCCTTGAGAGACCCATGACTGGATGATCTGTTGGTCTTCCTTCTACTTCTGTCACTGCCAGGACTCGGAGCCTGCTGCTGCCCACTCTGCCCGATACCCACTCTGCCCGCTGCCACGGTGCAAGCAGCCCCGCCCCGGTAGGCTCCTTCGTTCGGAGTGTGCACACCTGCTTGTGTATTTAAAGCACATGTCTGAGACCTGCTTGGGCTTTCAGTCCGCCCTGCTTTGCTGCTCCTGGGCTGTCTCTGGGTCAACAGTCACACTGGGCTCTCACAGACCCCAGTTTCACTGCTTGGGAAGATGACTGCCACTTCTGGGGCCACCAACTGATTTAATTCTGTTTGTCCCCACGGCCTAAATTTTAAATCACACTATACCAAACACATACTCCACATCTGGTAAAAAGTACATGCAGATGAATGACGCCACAGCAAACCAACGAGAAGAAACTCTAGCCCCATTCCCGTCATTTTCAAGTGTTTGCGTTTTCTGACTGAGTGTATTTAGAAACACGAAATATAGTTCTGAATTCCCAAGAAAACATTGATCTATCCTTTAACTGAGGGGCAGGAATAACGCATGTCTGTCACTGGAGGTCACTCTGACAAGCACCAGGACCTGTCAACGGCAGCCTTCCTACTGGCACAGTACCAATCCAGGATCATTTCTATTTTACTGCCTCTTCACTCAAATCAGTTCTATGCAGACCTATCCTTTCTTAGGACTAGTCTATATATTTATTTTCCCCCCTCTAGTTTTATTCTGCTTAACACTAACTGAAATTGCTTTAACTCTGTACTTTTATTGTATAAGGCTTGTTTCAATGGGTACATGCGCACCCCGCGATATCAGAAACATGCCGTAAAAACTAAGTGAACGCAACAATAACCGAAGAGTAGTTCCACGTAACCATCTTCAGGTAATCCCCACCTCGGTGGGGCTCTCCACCTCCCCTGCATGTGATTAGGTCACGACCTGGTGGTATAAACAAACAACAACAATTAACCGTCACTTTGGACTTAACGTTCAGTAGTTGGAAGTACCTGACCAAGTCACAGTCTCTCTGGACTAACGTCTGACACCTTGACCGTGGGAGTGACATCACATAGGGCTGCTCTGAGGCCACAGGAAGATTTGACGATTCTTTAGTTTGGATTATACCATTCTGAAAAAGGATACATGTTTCAATGTTGGCCCCAACGATGTAGCCAGTTACATCAAAGTTGATCCGAATAAACTTGCCCTGAAAATAAATTACAAAGAGGAAACTGAAAATAAATAAGGACATAGAGGATCTGAATACTATTATAAAATAATAAGCCCAGGTGCCCTGCAAAGTATCTATGAGTTGGTTACAAAAATGGACCTTAACTATTGCCTCAAATAAAAAAGAAAGAAGAAAAAGCTTCAATAAATTCCAAAACAGTAGCAGTAGGCCAGGCAACCTTCCTGGACTATATAACATAATAAAAATGAAACTCTAAGAATGAAGAACTTTTTAAAAATTGATGTCAGCCTTCGGAACTGGAAGAAAATTGAAACTACCTTAGGTATCTGTTGCTTAAGCCACCCCCCTAAAAAAGTAAATTTTAGCCCTGGCTGCTGTAGCTCAGTGGATTGAGCGCAGCAGGCTGGGAACCAAGCAGTCCTGGTTCGATTCCCAGTCAGGGCAAATGCCTGTGTTGTGGGCCAGGTCCCCATGAGGGCCATGTGAGAGGCAACTATACATTGCTGTTTCTCTCCCTCTCTTTCTCCCTCCTTCCCCTCTCTCTAAAAAATAAATAAAAATAAAATCTTAAAAAAAAAAAAAGTAAATTTTGTCTTTGTTGTTCAAAAGACCCTAAAAAGAATAGATAAAAAAATAATTAGGTCTTATTAATACTTGGAACGCCTCAAAAAAGAAACTCAGAAACTAAAATCGGGTCTTGATGTTATACTGAGCATTAAAATTCCTTACAAATTTTAAACAGCTGTATTATCTATACACTACTTCATCAAGTTAATAAAAAATTGCTATTTTAAGAGACAGTAGTCAAAAGACAATGTTATTACTTCAAAGTTGCAAGGAATACACTGCCAATGTAACTGTTTAAGGAAATACTTTCTCAAACTCATTTTAACACTGCAGAAAGGTTAATCAAAATCACATGCTATCACATAATTCTCACTGAAGAAAATAAAGAATTCATTACAGAGATACAAACTTTCAGATTTCAACATGTCTAACCTCTTTATTATGTATATATCAACATGCTGTTTAAGCTTTCTATTCCTCATACTATTTCCTATTCATTTTTCCTGACCACCTACATTAGATGTTCAAATTCATTAAACAAGGTAATATTGGGAAATAAGACAGAGTTATTATATTGATAACTTTGAACTCTAATAAATTTAAAATATAAAACTGAACATTACCCATTTTATATTTAGTGAATTTATTTGTTTTCCTTACTTCTAGAGAAATTATAAAATAGAAAGTCAAAGGAGAAGTGGAAGAAACAAAGGTTTTTGGCTTTTTGAACAGATAACCTAAAAAAGAAATGTCTCAAAATAATTTATACATGTGGTCAGTAATTGGATAAAAAAAGTCACCAACGTGCATCTAATTTCATTGTCAGTTCCCTAGTCAAGGCGGCTCCCTTTCTTCTCGTAACTGGGGCCCACCATCGTTCTAGCCATCACTGCGAGTGCAGAGGAACCTTTTGGCTAAATGAGAATGGTCAGGCAAACAGTAATGAAATAAAGGGACAGAGTGAGGACAGAAATGGGACGGTGGGAGCCTGCCGTGTGGAGGAGGGAGAGTGGATCAGGGTAGCCCTCTACCCTCCCCTGCTCTCCCCAGCTTCTTCTATGCAGACCCCAAAGAAATGAGTATCTTGCAAAACAGCGTATTTAGTAACTAATAAGTCCTGGTTATAAGCCAAAACTTCTATAATTGATTCTATTTGCAAACATTTTAATAAAACAAAAGGCTTACAAAGATGAAAACCATCAACTTTATGTTAAGTGACTTTCACACTCAGTTACATTAGGAGATCTATCCAAGCCCTTTGATAACACGACAAAGTGAAATTTCAGAACTAAAAAGAAACAGTTTACTGAGTATCCCCAAACATACCAGGATCTCAACTATCCCGACAAATTAGGTAAGAAACGGGCCATGGAATACAAAATCACTTCCTCCTTGGAAGGGGATGAAATAAAAATCTTAAGTTAAAAAGCCTTTTCCTCACAGTGATAAATATTCTTTCAGAATTACCATTTTTATTAAAATACAGATCTAGACTAAAATGGAAAACAAAGAGTTTTACTTTCAAGTGGGTCCTCTAATCTTTTAAACATTATGTAAACAAACTGGTGGTAAAAATGCCCCCTCTGCATATGATTTCCACAGGTCAGATTATGGTACTCAGAACATTCAACCAGAATCTCACCTATAAAAACAAAAAGAAAAAACCCCAAAACACGACAAATACATGATGTGTGAATTACAGAGCATGCATTTGATGGCGCACACATGTTGAATGCCAATCCGAGAACCGCGGAGGCTCCCTGCCAGAGCGCTGGGCAGAAAAGACGGCTAGAATCCCTCCCATGGAAGATAGAACTTCACTTAAAAGCTGCAGTCGGGCAGCTTGGATATATTGATACATTGTCAAAAAAATAATAAGAAAATGATCTTATTCAAAAAATTTTATTCCTTTTGAATCCACATTGATTTTCTGGGTGGTTACAATGTATCTGTAGTAATTAAACCTAGATTGTGAGCAATTTACTACAGGGTAATGTAGGTCTGTTTCACACTTTGAAAATATTTTTCTCCTTCCTAACTTGGTATTTATAGTTGTTATACAATAAAATCTGTAATTTCCTTTTTTTAAATCCTCACCTGAGGACATTTTTCATTGCTTTTAGAGAGCGAGGAAGGGAGAGAGAGGAAAACATGGATGCGAGAGAGAAACATTGATCGGGTGCCTTCCATCTGCACCCAGACCGCGGATGGTACGCGCCCAGGTTTGGAATTGAACCTGCAGCCCTTTGGCCACGGGACTACGCTCCAACCCACCGAGCCACACTGGCCAGGGCTGCAATTTACTTTAAAACACGTCAGCATAGTTTGCTATGTATGTGTGCTACCTGCTCCACTAAAAACCTACACTGTAGGCAACTCTTTACCGTAAGTAGGAAAACCCATTCTAGAAGTAATTAGCTAAGATTTAACCTAAAGACCAGATGACTATTTTATATGCTTTTGCTATCCTAATCTCCAAATTACCAGAAGCTTTGGTAATTAGTAAAATGAGTTTCATGTGAACTAAGTAGCCTTGTTACTTAGTATCATGGATATGAAAAATTCCTGGGGTAAAATGAGTGGCATTGAGAGACATAGACTGGTTAGAAACACACAGATACCCCCACTCCGGTGTGAACAAGGTGTTTAAGACTCTGGGAGGCCTGGAGTCTGTGGCGTTGGCAGGTGGTGTCGAGGGCGCCATGCTAAAATGACCCTGTGCTGAAATCCTATCCAAAAGCAGCAGCCAGTCTCAGTGGCCCCAGTCCCTGGACCTCTTGCTGAGTGGCTCCCGCTCAGCACTAGCAGCAGCCAGTCTAGATTCACAGCTTTGCTTCACTAGGGGATCTCCAAGCCCAGCACAAGTAGCAACCATCTCAGATTGCTTAATGGCTCAGGCAGGGTGGCCCTGGGCAGAACACAGGTGGGGGCCGACCTTGGTACAGCACAGGAAAAGGAGCAGCCAAGGAACTTACCTGCATGAGCCGTGGACGTAAACAATGGTGTGGGGACTGCCTGAGGGCATTGGGGGGGGGGGCGCTGGGTGGAGGAGGGCAAAGGGGGTAAAATGGGGACAACTCTAATAGCATGACCAATAAAATAAAATTTAAAAAAGAGAAAAATGGCTATGTGCAGCCACCGATTTGGAAGACGCTGGCTGCCTGGCACAGACCACATCCGTCTCTGACACTGTCCCGTTTGCCTCAGTGAATCTCCAGGGAAAGGCAGGGGAGAGCACCGACTACAGAGCAGGGCTGCATCCAATTTACTCTCAAAGCTTTTTAATGTCTGCTTGCTAAACAGTGTATGTGAGGGTGCAGAATTCTGACTTGCTCTCATTGTAATCTGGTAGCCACGTGGCAGGGAGCACACCTAGAGCCTTGGTCTAGCTGTAATGTAACTGTTGGAGGCTAATTACGAAAGGCACATACACTGGGGAATAACCAAAGTGGCTTACATAAGTTTGGAAGAAAAAGATTTGCACAAATACAGCAAATACTAAAACTTTCTGAAGGAAGATGCATCTGCTGACACAATCTTGTTGAAATTGAAACCCCTGTTTTTAATGTTTCATTACGAGAGATTCATTTTACATAAGATCCCCTCCATCTGGACTGCATTTTACTTCTCCATAAGCTGAGAACTGGAGTAACTGTGAACGATTATTTTCATAAGGGTAATGCTCTCCTAAAGAATCCCCCTTAATACAAACCATATGTTAGCATCTTTGAAAGAAAGATATTCTTCAGGAAATTACTTGTCTATTTCAGATCAAAGAAATGGAAACAAACGGATACTAAAGCTCACCCAGTTTACAGTTTCAAATATTTTTCACTGCAAGCATGTGGTTTGTAAATACTGAGTACATGAAATTCCACTGTACACCCAACTCACTGCCTCCCACACTCTTCTGCCAACCCCTCAAGCACTGGGCACGCACGCTCTCAGAGGGTCTGGCACACCAACGTGCTCCCTGAGCTCAGCTCTACCTTACGGCACGTCGTTGAAAGTCGATTAACGGTAAAACCCAAATAAAGGTGAGCTCTATGAGACTAGAGGCTCTGGGTTTTGCCCCCTGACATATTCCAGGGCTTAGAAGAGTGTCTAGCACTTACTAGGCAACCACCTTTCAACTAAAGGGATCCCACACCTGCTATGTACTTACGTGTGAGAGGCACAGACAGAAACTAAGGATCCAGAAAGCAAAGGAGACAGGTCCCTACCATCAGAGATCTTACATTCTCACAGGAGAGCCAGACATAGCAGAGGGATTAAGTGCAGGTTATGAGTAGGGCTATGAGGGAGATCAATGAGACTCTGTGATGGAGAACAGGGGAAACTCCTCAGATAGGGTTTTAGACTAACTAGAAGCGTAAGAGAGGGAGAAGGAGAAATGTGGGCAGATCTGAAATACAGGCTGGAAGTGGAACCAATAGGGTTTCCTCCTGGCCTGGACATGGGCCACGAGAAAAAGGCTGAATATTTTGTTTTTTTAGGTTTTTGTTGTGTTTATTTTATTTTATGCTTAAGCAACTGGGTGATTTGATGGTAGCACATATTGACGATAAGATTTAAACAAATCTTGAGCAGGAAAGACAAAGTTCCGTGTGGAGTACGTTGGATTTGAGAAGCGTATTAGACATCCACACGGAGATAACAAGCAAGCAGCACTGTGCCTGGCAAAGAATAGGTGCTTAATGATTAACTGAACTGCACAACAACTATAAATATAAATTACATAAAATTTAATTAAAAAACGAGCCAATACTGGCTATTCTCTGAACCCGAGGCCTAAAGTGTTGGCAGCGCCCACAGACGACCACTGAAGGGTGCTTTACCCGAACCCCAGTCAATCAGTGGGACCAATTACTTCACTAATTTTTACGGAACCACTAAAATCACTACTTGTCGTAGTCTCGTGTAGTCAATGCCTTAAGACAGCAGTAGCCAGCTACTACATTTTCTTTAAAAAAGATACTATACCTATTAATATAAAGTTGACTTTCTAAAAATTAAAGCCCAAAGTCAATGATGTAAAGGTACTTTGTTTCTTGGTTGAATGAATAGCAATGTCTAGCAACATTGCCTTAATCAAAAATATTTTTTAATGAAATGATTAGCTTTTAATATATCAGATTGAGCACACTTAAAGATTATGACACAGTAGAACGAGGACTGTGGCAGGTGGATCATCAACTGAAACAGGGCTTGCTGAGAATTTAGATTGGATGGGGGATTCTGCCTAGAATCGATCTTGCTAGAAAACAGTCTAAGGAATTCTTCCTACCAGTAGAACGTTACGAATTCCTACCAGAATTGTTAATCGTTGAACAAGATGTGTCAATAACAAGCATTAAGTAGACTCATGTATAGCAGTTATTTTGCAAATAAATTTGAGAACGATAACTACCCTAATTTAGACCATAATTTAAAGGAACAAGCTGGAGCAGGGTTTCCCAACCTCGACACAGCTGACACTTGGGCTGGATAACTCATTGCTGCGGGGCCCGTCCTGTGCACCACTGAGGTTTAGCGCCATCCCTGGCCTCTACCCGTGAGACGCCAGATGCACTCCACTACCCCCTGCCCAAGCTGCACAACCCAAACTGTCTCCAGACACTACGAATGCCCCCTGGGGGTCCCCAACGGAGAAGCACTGATCTAAAATAATGCAAATTAGAGATTATAACCTACATATGTCAACACGAAAATCTCACTCATGATTCGTGGCAGCCAATTTCCAAAATGAGTTCAATAATCCCCACCTTCTGATACCCATGTCACTGTGTAGTTAGTTCCCTCACACGCTGTGTTGGGCTGGTCTGTGTGACCAACAGAATACGTCACAGGGATGGCCTGTGACTTCCATGGTGGGCTCATAAAAAACACTGTGTGGCTCATGTCTTGCTTTCTTGGAGCACTTGCTCTGGGGGTGCCAGCTGCCATGTCAGGAGCACGCAACTCTATATGGAGAGGCTTTCAAGGTGAGGAACGAAGGCAACTGCCCTGAGGAACTGAGGCTCCTTGCCAAAAGCTACCTCAGTACGCTTGGAAGAAGCCCCTGCTGCCTCATCAAGTCTTCAGATGACTGCAGCTCTAGCCGACAACATCTGAAGACAACCCCAGGAGAGGTCCTGTGCCAGAACCACCCACCACACAGGAACTCTGTCTAAGTCACTAGGTTTTAGGGTGGTTGGTTATAGAGTAATGGTCCCTGATACAGAATTGTACTTCTGTCTCAAAAACAAAAACCCTGGCAAGCGTATGAACCCTTACCACTTAGTAACAGAATCACTATATTCTGTATCAAAGACACAAACCACCGATTAGTAGTGATTTATCTTTTTTATGCAAAAATGAGACAAACGGGCTCAAAACTGTTTCTCCTGAATTTAAAGTGTTGTTTAGGGGAGAAAATGGGAATAGACTAGTAACTTGACTTATGTGGTGAAATAAAATATTTTCCACTAAGTCCTTGAAAATCTTCATGGAGATTCACATACCTGAGCGGGTAGCTCACTGTTTCTTCTGTCTCATGACACAGCCACTAAACACAGGGCTGTCAGTAGGAAACATTTAAGATTTAATTGTGGCTCAGGCTCAATGGTGATGACCCACGGGATGACAGAAACTCTGTAAACAAAGTGCCGCTTCCCCAGATGTTCTGTAAATCTTAAAGTCACAGCCAGGTTCCTACTGCCACGGGCACATTCGTTATCTCACATTGCACATAAAAAAAATAAAATAATTACTAAATGAATGTGGATTAAGTGAATCTTCAAATCTTGCCTTACTAGGAATAAACAATATTCCAAGCAAATAGATCCCTGTCTGTCACACAGCTTGGAAAGCCTCTCGTACTTCCACGATCTCTGACGGTGTCAGGGACCGCACTTGGCCCCCACCCTCCTAATTCATACATTCGAGCCCTAACTCCCAGTACCTCAGAACGTGAGGATATTTGGAGATCGGGTCTTTACAGAGCAAATTAAGTTAAAAGAGGTCACTATGGAGGTTCCTAGTCCTATCCGAAATGATGGTGGTCCTTGTAAGAATAGACCACAGACACATAGGGAGGAAAGGCCACCTGAAGACACAGGGAGAAGATGGTCCCCTACAAGCCAAGGGGTCTCAGAAGAAACCAACCCTGCCAACACCTTAATCTGAGACTTCCAGCCTCCAACTGTGTGAACGTGAATTTCTGTAGCTTAAGCCCCGAGTCTGTGGTGCTGTTAGGGCCGCCCTGGCAAACTCAGAGGGTCGTCTGGCTACCTTTCTGTTTACCAGGCCCTCTGTGATCTCGAATCTGGTCACTTCCACTGAGGAAAGAGACCACATCATCAGAAAAGTAACATGCAGATCATGACTTTACATTCCCAGAATAAAAAAGTGTGTGACAATGACTTTAGATTTCCCAATACTTTTGCCAATACTTCTAATATCAGAAGAGGGAAAAAAACCAGAATTAACTCAAACAATTTAAGTAGAAATAACTGAAATTGCAGACCCTCTCCAAAACGACCAAAGAAATGGTCATTGAATCTTGATGACTATAATCCAGAGTAAAAGGTTACTGAAGGAACGCCCATTTTATTTTGTTGAATGTGTTTAGAGATGATTTGCCATTAAAGGTTGATTCTGAGCAGGTGGAATGGGGGGGATGGTATCTTCATACGAATACCAGTTTGGCTATCGCTTATGATAACATTCTCAGGCAAACTGTCATAGCTGATCATACTGAAGGAGCAAGTAAAGCTTTCAATGAATTAAGATAGTTGAACAGAATTTTTTTTTAAATCCTCACCCCAGGATATGTTTTTATTGATTTGAGAGAGAGAGAGAGAGAGAAGGGAAGTGAGAAACATCGATGTGAGACAGAAACATCAGTTACTTTCTGCACACACCCTGACCAGGGACTGAACCCGCAACCTAGGTACACACCCTGACCGGGAATCAAACCAGCAATCTTTTGGAGTACAGGGTAATGCTTCAAGCAACTGAGCCACCTGACCAGGGGAAGAATTTTTAAAGAAAAGTAAGAGTAATGACAAATTATTCTGAAGTCCATATGTCATAGAAACAGTAAGGTATAAAAAGGACAATTTACTACATTGAATACCAACCTTATTTGTTGAGCATTTATTATGCCCAGGGCTGTGTTTAGTAGAAAACATGCATCTTTAAATCTCCACACCAACCCCCTAAAGCATTATATATCATCTCAAATCAAAGGTAATAAATTAAATTCAGAGAGGTTATATCATTATATATCCATACTATTATATATAATTATATATTTATACAGAATAAATGTGACTACAATTATTTTCACATTTCTCCCCTTTTACTGCTTTTTAAAATGTGCCTACTAGAAAATTTTAAATTACAGGGGACTTGCATTATATTTCTATTAGATAGTACTGTTTCATACTACATTGATTAATTAGCCTCTTCTAAAAATCTAGAAAGTACAGTATTTAGTTAATCATAGTAGATATTTAACTAGAGATCCAAGGAATGAAAAGTTTCTGATACTTTTCAACTTACAAAACGAGATGAGTTATCATTTTTCACAGTCTTCGCATTTCCAAATGATTCCAGAATTGGATTGGCTTGCAAAAGCTGCCGTTCAAGTTCTCCCTAAAAGACATTACACACACACATACACATACACACACAAATAAAAGCAGATGCATGTTAATCCGGTGACTTTATCCCAGTCCTCAGGGAAAAAACAAAGCTAAACAAAACTGTTTCTTTCCCTCACTCCTGTCACTTATTTTGCTGTCCAGCAACCTTTGCTGGCTTCTTACTCTGGGTCACAAGAGGCTCTGCTGAAGGGAAAAAATTAGCATCTATAAAGTGACCACAAGGAGCAGAAAATGTCGCATTGAACAGAGAAGATAAATTGAAGGATGGCGCATAAGTTAGGCAGAGAATTCTGAAAATAAAACCAAGAAACTGACTCTCGTAAAATGAAATTTAGCATGACATTTCAATTAAGAATATATTAATACTTATATGTTATAATTACTGGTATAAAGGTTCCCATTTTCCAAGGGTTTCACATAATATTTTATTTTTAAAATTATATTTTACTGATTACGCTATTAAGAGTTGTCCCGATTTTTCCCCCTTTGCCCCCTCAAGTCCATGGGTCATGCAGATAAGTTCCCTGGCTGCTCCATTTCCTACGCTGTACTTTACATCCCCATGGCTATTCCGTAACTACCTGTTTGTACTTCTTACTCCCCTCACCTCTTCACCCATTCTCCCCCTCTGCCCTCCCATCTGGCAACCATCAAAATGCTCTCCATATCCATGATTCTGTCTCTGTTCTTGTTTGCTTAGTTTGTTTTTTAGATTCAATTGTTGACAGATATGTATTTATTGCCATTTTATTGTTTATAGTTTTGATCTTTTTTTAAAATAAGATCCTTTAACATTTCATATAATAATGGTTTGGTGATAATGAATTCCTTGTTTTTTCTTCTCTGGGAAGCTCTTTATCTGTCCTTCAATTCTAAATGATAGCTTTGCTGAGTAGAGCAATCTTGGCTGTAGGTCCCTCTCTCCATGACTTTGAATATTCCTTGACAATCCCTTCTGGCCTGCAAAGTTTCTTTTGAGAAATCAGCTGACAGCCTTATGGGAACTCCCCTACAGGTAGCTAACTTTTCTCTTGCTGCTTTTGAGTCTCTCTTCATAACTTTTGGCATTTTCATTATGATGTGTCTTGGAGTGGGCCTCTTTGCATCCGTCTTGCTTGGGACTCTGTGCTTCCTGAACTTGCATGTCTATTTCCTTTGCCAAATTAGGAAAGTTTTCTCCCATTATTTTTTCAAATAGATTTCCAATTCTTTTGTTCTTTCTCGCCTTCTGGCACCCCTATGATGCAAATGTTGGACCTCTTGAAGTTGTCCCAGAGGCTGCTTATACTCCCATTTTTTTTTGGATTCGTTTCCCTTCTTGTTGTTCTGATTGGTTGTTTTTTGCTTCCTTATGTTCCAAATCATTGATTTGATTCTTGGCTTCATCCACTCTACTGTTGTTTCCTTGTAAATTGTTCTTTATTTCAATTAGTGTATCCTTCATTTCTGACTGGCTCTTTTTTATGCTGCTGAGGTCCTCACTAATTTCTTTGGGCATCCTTATGACCAGTGTTTTGAACTCTGCATCTGATACATTGTTTGCCTCCATTTTGTTTAGCTCTTTTTCTAGAGTTTTGATCTATTCTTTCATTTGGGCCATGTTTCTTTGTCTCCTCATTTTGGCAGCATCCCTGTGTTTGTTTTTATGTATTAAGTAGAGCTGCTTAAACTCTTGATAATGTGGCTTAATGTGGTAGGTGTCCTGTAGGGTCCAGTGGCACAGCCTCCCCCCATCACCCAAGCCGGGTTATCGAGGTATGCCCTTCATGTGGGCTGAGTACACCCTCCTCTTGTAGTTGAGCCTTGGCTGCTGTTGGCACATCAATGGGAAGGATTTACCCAGGGCAGCCAGCTGCAAGGACTGGCTGTGACCAATGACCACCAACTTCCACTCTCCAGTGGATTAGCCATGTAGGGGCAGGATGGTGGTGCTCCAACATGGTCTGCAGCTGTCCAGTGGGTGCCCTGGCCCTGGGGTTCCCTGGGTGGTGCAAGCCAAGGTCAGCCCCCACTGTCTTTAGCCTGGGTCACCTTGCCTGAGCAGTTGAGCATTCTGAGACAGCTGCTACTTGTGCTGGGCTTGGAGATTTCCAGGCAAAGCCAAGCTGTGAATGTAAGCTGGCTGCTGCTGGGGCCAGACCTGAGTTTCACTGAGGCCAGCTGTTGCTTGTTTGACAGGATTTAGGAAGTTGTGAAGCATGAGCCAAGACCAGCCATTCATATGAAAAAGCAGCTTTGGTGGGTCCATAAGTTGGATGGGGCAGAGTCTCTGGGGATCTCCAAGGCAGGTCAAACCATGTTACCCAGGTTGATGGAGTCTCAGATATGGTACCAGCCTATTGGCTTTGTTGGGGGGAGAGTTTAGAAAAGGGACACTGGCCTCTGCTTGCCTTGATGCCAGACACTTCAGTTTCTCCCTGTATACCACTGGTGCCTTTCAAGCTGCTACTCCGGTGCTGGAGCTCAGAGGGAGTGAGTCTGAGTACGTGAGTCTGTGTGTGGGTTCTTTAAGAGGAACTGCTTCAGAATCCAACAGTTTCTTCTACCAACTCAATCCCCGCTGGTTTTTGCAGTCAGAAGTTGTGGGTATTTATCCTCCTGGCACTGGAACCCTGGGCTAGGGAGCCTGGGGACTCCTGGCTCCCAAGATATCCCTTCTGAATTTTTATTCACCACACGTGTTCCTCGCCTGTGCCCCTCCTACCAGTCTGGATGGATGTGGTTTCTTTAATTCCATAGTTGTCAGACTTCCATTCAACTCAATTTCTGACAGTATTGAGTGATGGTTGTATATTTTAGTTGTAATTTTGATGTGATTGTGTGAAGAGGCAAGCCATGTCTGCCTACACCGCCATCTTGACTAGAAGTCTCATAATATTTTAATAATGTAGACCAGGTGATGTCCTCATCTCTCTCCATGATCAGACATGACAAAGATGGTGATACTACTGACTTCTTGCTCAAATTTAAAAGGCTAAGTATATAGTGTTTGATAGATGTATGTTTTATTCAGTGTCTTAAATATACAAATTAGGCTATAAAACAGATTTTACAAAAAAAATGTGCAATTAATATGAGCTTTAATCATGAAATACAGTAGAAAGCTATATGAGAAAGCATGATGTCATTTCTACCATAAAAGCACTAGAAAGTGATGCTGTGTTCCTGGAATAGAATTTCAGAATTGTATTGTATGATTTCAATAAATCTGCTTTTTCCAAACACAAGTCTTAAGACTATGATTTAAAATACCCACAGTATTCTAGACCTAACAAAAGAAAGGGATAAAAACCACTAGGAAATGTGAGTCTTTAAGGAAAAAAAAGAATATAAAGAACCTCACATAAGATCTGTTCATTAATAGCCAGTTGCTATGTGATTAGCCAAAAAGTCTGCTTAGTTTTTTTCCATAAAGTAAAATACACATTTTTCATTTTCACCAATAACTTTATTGATTTGGATATTTTGAGTATGTCAGTTACATCCTGCATGGTAGAACATTGATTGTTCTCAATCAATGTCTCGCTTTGATCACTATCAATTTCAACTGGTTTACCCCGACTGTGGAGCCTCTTCAGCATGAAACTTCCCAAACCACTTTTGACACATTCCATTAGTCATAGCACCTTCTCCATATACTACACAAATCTTTTTTTTTGCATTTCAGTTGCATTTTTACCTTTCTTGAAATAATAAAGGCATAGTAAGCCAAAAATGTTGCATATTTTCTTGTCTTCAATACTAGAATGGCTACACAAAAATTCACCAATTTTGATAAGTTGTTTAAAATGCATGCTAATACAACAGCTGTCACAATCCAATCTCACAAAATTGTTTTCAAACGAAGTTAAAGACAACTAAGCGCTATTAGTCATCTTATGGGAAAAAAACCAAATGAACTTTTTGGCCAACCCAATCCATTCCAAAAACTACATGCCATGTATACAGTCTCGCCTCTGTTCCTAGTTTGGACTCCTGTACTCAGCTGAAAGGGCGAGGAAGTGTTCCTGAGGCACGTGACACAGTGAGGAGATGGGTTCCTTATGTCTACTCCCTAGCACATTTCTGGGCTGTCCAGGCTTTCACAGGTCTTAACTACAGTCTACGACTGTGTTCCATTGAGACCATCAGGCACCAGTCCTTTTAAGAACCCCAAGCTACATGAATTTCTCACTACAAAGTACTGAGTCACTTTCTTGGCATTAGGTGATATGCTCCCTTTACAGTGAATCTTTTCATTTATTAACTTCAAAGCACCAGGTTATTTCTGATGTAAGTTTTTCTAAATATTATATGCTACAAAAATTTCTTAAACATGGTACCCTGAACCAACTTTAATGACTGAGAGTCATCACTAAAAGTGTTAGTTATCATTCAGTGATGTAACAGAGTGCCTTTCCCCCTGAGGTCGCTTCCATCGGTGCCCATGGCTCACATCCCCCAAAAGCCCTGGCGGGTCGGCTCTGCAACACTGTTGCCTCCCTTGGGTACGTAAGCAGAACATAGCAGCCGTTGGAAAACTGACTTCTCATGTGCGGGGCACATTACCTTTACAACACTAAATATCTACAGTTAGGTCAAGGAATTAGAATACAGATTCCTCAAGATTGTATACTATCCTGCCAAATAAAACCATAATGCCAATACTTTAAGTAATAAAACTACATGCCGTATAGATAGTCTTTAAACTTTCCTAACTTTGGAGGTGAAATAAGTATTACATATCCCATTTTAATTTTTCCTAGACATGGCTACAAGAATACTTTGGGTCAAGTTTATTGATTCTTTTCCGTGTGTGTGTGTGTGTGTGTGTGTGTGTGTGTGTGTGTGTGTGTGAGTGAGAGAGAGAGAGAGATCTACTGATTCTAATCTTTCTCCTATTGGCTTACAGCAGTGATTTTCAACATTTCTCATCTTGTGGCACATATAAATCAATTACTAAAATTCTGCAGCACACCAAAAAACATAGTTTTTGCCAATCTGACAAAGAACAGGTATAATTTTGACTCATTCACACTGGACAGCTATTGCTGTGTTGGCTGTTGACATTTTTTTAAATTTGACAGTCTCAGGGGAAGAGGTCAGTGCCTCTGACTAAATAGTCAGGTATTGCACGCTTTAAAACCTCTTGTGGCACGCCAGTGGAAAATCGCCAGTGTGTGGTTACTGGCCGTAGCCCCTGAACCTAACTCAGTCAGTAGCAAGTCAAGATGATGTGCCGGGAATATTTGCTGAATGACTGTACAATCTGGGACCCTAACACATTCTAGTAGTGTTTGGGAAGGGACAGTGGGGAGCTGAAAGGAGGTAATGACGTTTGGGTTAAAGGTCCTCACAGTCACGGCGGTACCTGCAGACTTGGGCACGTCCACGCCCCTGCCGTGGGGCCACCGCATTAACTGTTGCGGCACAGCCTCTGTCCTAATGGGTCTGTGAAACTCACAGGTGAATCGCCAAGAAAGCGTGACACAAAGCTAATATTATAAAACATACAAAAATGGTCTTAAATTTAGAAATGACCACTAAATTTGATCACTTCTGTGTTGAGCAATTTCATATTTAAACAGCACCAAGATCTCTAAACCACACTATGAAGCCCTTATAAGCCATCGGGGGCAGTGACTAACTGTTAACCTTTCCGCTAGAACTGGGTGGGCAGTGTCCCTTATTTCTAGTCAAGGTAATGAGAAATGCCATTTGGGAATGTAGAAAAAAGCAGTATTAGTGTTTGAAGTTATTTTTTAAATTTTAAGTATTTAGAATTACATTAAGTGTTAAATACTAATCGTAATGAAAGCCCTGTGTTTTACTATATAGTGTATAATATACACTTGCTATGTGATAGACAGAGGATGAGTTTCAAATTGATAAAAAATATATACCTCTTTCAAAATTTCAGTTCAGCCACCAAGGGGACTCAGGCCGAGGTCACTCTGTACTGCTCTGTGGCCTGACAGGGCAAAGAGGCAGGTGTCTCACTGACCACAAGAGAAGGGAGGAGACTCGGTAGCAGCAACTAGCCGAGGGGATGGGAAACGGACTCTAGTCTCAACCAGCGGGCTCCCACTCCCGGACTGGCTGGCTGTCACATTTTTGTCTTAGATCAAGGCAGCTTCGACCAGTAGATACAAAGTGTTCCAGAAGCTGTCGCCTAGATTTGGATAACTCAACAGACAGTGAGGAAGGTGAGCTGGCCTGAAGGAGGCATTCCTAGGGAACGGTCAAGTTTTAGAAATCAGTCGTTTTCAAATCTTCTCTGAACTTGCGCTGTGCTCACGCTTTGGTGCGGCACGAACACCGCGCTGACTTCGCGGGTCTGTGACAGAAACCGACCAGAGGGCCGAGGGCAGGGACCCTGTGCTTTCAGGTGGCTGGGGGATAAAGCCAAATAAGATTTATTATTACAAAAACTACATCAAAAGTTTATAGGTAAATGTTTATTTAACGTTTACTTAAACACTGTGAGCTTAATTTTAAAAAATCGACGTCTCATATGTTCATATTTCCACAATGAAGATTAAGTGTCAAAAGCAGTTATAAAGGAGACTGATCACTTTACACTGCCAGGTTGGCTGTGATAAAAACACGGCGCGTGTTGGCAAGCATCCAGAGAAACTGGCACCCTCCTGAATTGCTGGTGAAAATGTAAAATGGTACAGTTGCTTTGAAAAAGTGTGGTAGTTCCTCAAAATGTTAAACAAATTACCATGACCCCTACCAATTCCACTCCTAAGAATACACCCAAGACCACTGAAAAATCTATGTTCACACAAAAACTTGCATGCAAATGTTCCTTGCAGTATTATTCATAATGGCCCCAAAATGGAAACAATCCACATGTCCATTAACAAAATGTGACATGTTTAATATAATGGAGTATTATTCAGTCATAAAAAGAAATGGAATATTTATATATGCTACAACATAGATGAACCCTGAAAACATTATGTCACAGGGAACCAAATATTATATGATTCTATTCATATAAAATACCCAGAACAGGCAAATTCATTGAGACAGAAAGTAGATGCGTGATTTCCAGGGGCCGGGAGGGAACGGAAGCTGACTCCTAATAGGTACAGTGGCTTCTTTTTGGAGTGATGAAAATGTTCTGAAATTAATTGTAGTGATAATTCCATATACTTAAAAACACTAAATTGTATACTTTAAATGAGTAAATTTTATAATACATGAATTAAACCTCAATAAATAAAGCTGATTGTTAAGAATAAGCAAATAGACAAAAAAGTAAATAAAAGACTCACAAAATCAGGAGCCTAGAAATGCTTTCCTTTTAGTTTTTACAATTCAGACCACTAATGATTAAATGCTAGAAATTTATACAAATGGTTTCTGCGAGCCTGAGTAAGTTTTGCCTATGAAGGTCAATGTAAATTCCCAAACCAGTAATATCAAACCAGAAGAAACACTGACTTACAATTATAGACTTAGAACATTATAATTATTAGTTTCATATATAATATTAAAATGGAGCAACGCAGTCATGAGTAGGGACACCCACAGCGGGAGAAGGGAGGGTGGGCAGAGAATTTCTTGATGGAACCCTCTCCAGGGTGTAACCACTCCCTACTACTCAGGAGTATCTCATGGTCCTTAAGTGTGCTGGGAGAGAACCATGAATTGAGAACCAGGGCTCTTCTCACGTTTCTAAAAACGTAAGCATAGGTACTCCTTACTGTTATTAAAATAAACTTTGGAAAAGCAGCACTGACGCACAGGAAATACATGCAGTAAGACATGCAAGTCAACAACGAGACTGAAGCGCGGCCCAGAGAAGCCATTGCCTTCTTTGAGGGAACTTGCCACCCAGGGATTGATGGGGCCCAAAGTAAAATCTAGGGGTAGGCATGCAACTCACATACAGCAAGGGTCCACGCGATAGTTTACAATGACATCGAAACAAAGTGTTAACAACGATTTATTTGTTCCAGAGGACTGGAAAACCTAAATCTGTACTTTATTGAAGCAGTGATCTAAGAACATATTAAAAGGTCAGTTAGCATGTACCTATAAAGCACAAAGACAAGCTGGTTTCTGATCCAGCGATTCTTTCTTTAACTGGAAAAGAAGCCTTTAAATATCCTATAGGATAATTATTTTATTAATCCTTCCAATTAGTATGAGTAGTCTGGTGTGCAGCTAAAAGAGCAAAGGAACATCACAGGCCTTCAGAGGCAGAGTATACTCTGGGAATTTCTTACAATGTTAAGAAAGATCTGAAGATCTTTGTATTTATGACTATTTCTTTATTTCTATTCTATTCTATTTAGAATGTAAATTTATGATGGTTTCTTTACAGTAATATTATGGATCGTTTCCTAATATCCTTTCTTGCTTCCTATTGGCTTTGTAGCATTGTTTGCGGAAGACAGACAAACGAACCAAACCCATCCCAGGGCTAGGGAAAGGATTAGGTCCTGTACAGATGACCGTTCTACCCCAGACATCTGGCTCCGCTCCGCCCGCCCCTCCCAGGCAGCGGCACATGCTCGGTCCACTGTCTGTTCACTGCTCTGCTCTGTGGAGCTCACGAAGTGGGCATCCGATGGAATGACACCACCCCACTACCTGCTGTGGATTAAAAAATTCTGACTTTATAAAATACAAGGAGGCCTTTAGATCAAAACACATATGGTTATAAAATTTTAATAGATTAAATATGTTAATCCAAAAGGTACCATCTTTAAAGTTGCAGACCTAAATTCAAAATTTAAAATATGGCACAAAGCCAGGCTTCCATGTGTTTAAGAAGTATTAAAATAATTCCACCTAGTACTTGGCACGTGAAACTTTGAGTTTATCAGCTTCATGAATGTGTGATTCAATGTCATGATAAAAGGGCAATTATTAAAATTCATCTAGAAAACAAAGTTAAAGCAAAACGGCATGCTGCTTCTCATGAAAAGAATAAGCATCTAAGCAACACATTTTCAAATTTTTTCATAATAGATTTTACTCACAACTAACAGTATTTGTTTCTAGTAGAAACTCAATCTAACAACAAAAATTAGTGCAAACACTCAAGACGAAGAAGCATACAGAAAAGCACTTGCCTGGTGTTTCACTGGTTTAGGCGATTCCTGCTGTTTGTTACAAACAGATAAATGCAAATGTTAGCACGACGGGGTCTTTCCTAGCGGTGAGCCACACCCAGCACCCCCGTCACTGCGCCAGTCGGAACTGGGGACGCTGGGCTGGTGGGCGTATTTTCAGGCCATACCGACTAACACTCTGTACCTCTACAAATTAAGGATAAATGGCACTTATATTCTAACCCCTTTTCTATCTTTAATTCTTCCCAAATTTCTGCCCTCCCCGCAAGCTGCCGTGGGCAGTAGCAACAAGCTGCCCTGTGAAGCTCACAGAGAACTGCTAAAAATATTTGCAGATCTTCTTTTGGTGAAAAATGAATCTTCACAGGCACTGCTCATCTACTTTTAACAATTCTCACCAAATCTTGGCAAGAAATTAGGCTTCAAACCACAACCACAATTCCAGTTTTCCCTGTTAGAAAAACTAGTTGATAGCAATTTCCTGATCAATTTGCTCCCTTTTCAGTGTGTGTGGGTAGGGGGGAGGGTTGTTGGTTGGGGAGTGGTGGGGACAAGGGGGCTGTCCCTCACAGCGGCACTGAGCAGACCTGCTTCCTTACTGTTTCTGAAATTATAAAAGAATAAATGTAAAATTTAAAACTACCACAGGACAAAAACTTACAGGAATATTATGGTCCTTTCGTCCTTTATGTGAAGAGGCAACATGAGCAAGGTACTGAATGACCTTCTTAGTATTTTCTGTCTTCCCGGCGCCCGACTCACCCCTGGAAAAAATACAACATAGGCTGCCTTTCAGAAAGCCTAGCACACCCATTCCAACATTATACTTGACAAAATTAAACTGAGTTGAAACAATTACTAGAAAATAAAAAGAACAGAAATAGAAAAAAACTGTCAGCAGTCGTTAGAAAATTATTTTTTAATGGTATTAAATGAACCCCAATATTTTTTTGGCAGAGGGCAGTAAACGGACACAGGAAAATGTTCATAACACTTTTTTTTTCTTGGCGTCGTGGGTGCTGCCGCAGAAGCGCAATTTATTAGTAAGCTTGGGAAGTATTTCCTTAGCACCAGAAGAAACATATCCAGCACTGGCAATGAAACTCCTAAAACACTTAAGTGGAGATAATTTAATCTGAAGGACCCGAGTGAACTGCAGAGTGCCCACCGATTACTGATATTCATCCCCTGAGCCGGTCCACACTCTCCCGGCTCACCCCTACACCCGCCTAACGCCTAACGACGGTGCTCTGCCCCGTACTGTTCACTGCGGGTACCGTCTCAGCTAAGCAGCCTCCCAGGGACTGCTGGCCCCGGCCCGGCCCCGCCCCTGCGGCAAGGCCCGGGCTCTGAGCGCTTGTTCCTTGTCTGCACGTGTTTGTTTGGGCTGGTTTCTGTTGGCTCCACACAACCTTGTGGCAACAGGTGGCCAGCACGCACTTCGTAGAGAAAATGAGTGAATTCCATGAATTCCATTATGAACTAGGCATGGCAAGTGCCATCATTTCATATGATTCATATTTTTAAACAGGACTCGCATATTTCACTTATTTCTACTGAATGCTAAGCTTGAAATGCAGGTAAGCTGCTAGTATGCAATGATACCTGAATTGTGGTCTTTCTGCTCAAATAATTAAGGTTCCCTAAGACATAATCTAAGCAAACCTACCATGACAATCAAAATCTCAATTTAGATCAAAATTTAAAATTTAATATATAATTAATTTCTAAAAAACCAGATACTCAAAAATCTTTTGACACATTGCCAACTAATAACCCTCTAAGCCTGTTTTAGCTTAGGCATGAAACTCTAATTTTTCTAACAAACTCTGACCCTGTCTTGGAATTGTACTTAGGATTATACTACTTGAACTGTCCACCAACTTAAATTTTTCAGCAGGTTTACTGGTTGCACTATCTTCCCAACTCTCTGCACAGACACCCACAATTTCAACTGCAGGGGGGCTGGGCAAAGGGAGCCCCCTACTGACCAACTAGCTGCATGGCTTTGACTAAGAAAACTACCCTCTCTGGGCCTCAGCATCGCTGCCATCTGTCAAGCGTAGGAACTGGATTAGATCCTTTCTAGATCCAAGATTTGATGATTCTAGATACAACCCACTTTTTGCTTTCTGAGAATATTTTATATATTATGCTTATTAACCATCTAAAATTAATCACCTTGTTTCGCCATGTAGAAGTTTCGACTCTTAGGTACTCAAATTTACAAACTTTGTTGCCAGGTTCCTGTCTGCTAGTCGTGCTTAACAAGGCCTTTTCTGCACAAAGATTATATCCATCTATACACTCATTTTTAACTATCTACTTTATTCAATCTATCTGTGTTTTCTTCCAGAACTCTGAGTGTTTCACTTTTCATAATGAAATCTTTAATCAATCTGAAAAAAAAATTATGGTTCACAAAGACAGTCATTATCCCAAAAAAGGAAATGTTATCTTTATCTTATACTCACTTCTTATACATATGGCTTATTCCAAAGCCAGTACCATATTGCAGTAGTTTTGAAATATGAGTAATCAAAATATCCATCATTTTTCTTCTTCAAGAAAAAAATACCAGGTAGTCTCTGAGGTTTATTTTTTCAGATAAACTTCATATAATTTTGTTCTGCTATGCCTCTCCCATTCCCTGCCCCCGCCAAATAAAAAAGAACAGGTGGAATTTGGAGTTAAATAATATTAATATAATGCTATTTTTAGGAGAAATGATGTCTTCATCTCTTGACTCTTGGGTAATTTTGTATTTTTCTAAGTTCAAAACAAGCAAGGGCCATTTGCCTTGTTCATCTTTAAAATCATAGTAAATGCTGTTGAATACATAACATAGCACAATATTTTTTGTTCCTGTCATTAATGTATTTTCATTACCATTCTATTTTCTACCTGGCTACCACTGGCATACAGATAATAATTTTCATTCATTCATTCCACAAATATTTACAAGTCAACTTCTATGTGCTGGGCATTAAGTGCTAGAGATATAGCTGCGAAAAAAACCGTGTCTTCATGGGAGCTCAAGTTGAGGAGAAGAGACAGAAAATAAACAAGAAAGGCAGGATGATCGCAGGAGGTGAGGAACACTACCAGAAGGAGGCGGAGAGGGAAGAAGCAGAGGAGAGCAGAGGACCCCGCCCTGCACGGGGGAGGGTCAGGGAAGAGCTTACCTGAGAGGTGAGTGGGAACTTGCTGGGGACGCAGGGTACAGGCTGATGGGAAGGCAAACACAAAAGCTCCAAAGCAGAAAAAAGCTTGGTACATTCTAGGAACCGGCAGTCAGAGTGCAGGAGGTGAGACAAATACCCAGCGAGGTGGAGAACGGCAGGAAACACTGAAGCAGGAACCGGGTGGACGTGATGTGCCCAGGAGTCATGGGAAATAATTTGGATTTTACTCATGTAATTTCTTAATAGCTATGGTAGTGGTTTTCTCCGCTTGTTTCTTAACTTTGCTCAACATACTTAGTGTTTCAAGGTTAATCATGATGTTGGCTGTCGGTTTTAAACTGGTAATTTTTATTATGCTGAGAAATGAGCCTCTCATTTAGACTGATGATGACTTGTCTCAACAACGGTTGTGCTCTGCTTGCTACTTTCAGCTTAGCTGGCCTCTGTGGCTTCTCAGCTAACCCCTCTCCACTGGACATGCGTTTGTCCCGAAAGCATCCTCTCGCCCCCATCACACTTTCTGGGCCATACACTTCAACAATCATTTGTGAACTCTGATACATTTTACATATTTTGGGTCTATGGTAACTTTGCTATAGAAAATATTGCTTTGAAGTTAGATGTATTCCAATACCTTACTGCTGAGTTCCCAAGAAGGGAGGATGATCAGCCTTATACTCTCCGTCTTAAAATGGGATAACAGCCTCTACTGTATAAGGCTGTTGTGAAGAAAAAGTACCATCCATCTAGAGCACATAATTATTATTCAATAAATATTACCATTATTGGCCCCTCCACTGCTCATCCACTAAACATGAGGTCATCTGACTAAAGTCCAAATTACTTTATGAATCGACAGTAGTAGTATAGTGGTTAAGAGTACGGGCTACGGTGTCAAAATGACCTACCTATATTCAAATCCTCTCTACCACTTCCGGGCTACGGGCCTTTGGGCAAGTTGCTTAGCTCTTTGGGCCTCAGTTTACACGCCTTTAAAAGTGAGATTAAGTTACTTTATAGGACTGAGATTGCGCGTGTGAAGAGCCTGGCCAAAAGTCTCTCAGTAAATAGCTGTAGTAGTGGTAACAGCTATGATGATGATTAACAATAGCGATGATAAAGATATTTATTAACAGAAGTCTTATAAAAATCTCTGACTAGAATGTGAAAGAGGTGGCCATATCAGAGGAATAAAATTCTTGGAAAAAAGAAATGTTTTAAAGAGGGCAATGGCACATCTGTCCCAGATGGGTGAAAATAAATCAGCTTGAACAAAAGTAACAGGGAAAAGGAACGAAAAAGAAAGCTCAGCAGACTTCCCTTGAAGAAAACTAGGAGAATCTTGAGAGAAGAGGACAAGATCTCAAAGAGCAGGAGGACAAAGGGAATCTGACCTCATTTCTACCAACAACGCACGATCTGCTGATACAGTACTTCTGTTCGTGAGCGACTGCTTGCTTCATTGCTGGTCTCCATGGTACAAGGGCAAGGGTAACAGGAGAACAAAGCAGGGAGCCTGCTGGTGCAGGGGGGGGGGCACGGGACGGGGGGGTTGCCCTGTGTCTGTAGCAGCGCTTTCAGAGATAAAAGATCAGGGGTTTCTAATCTGAAGGTGTCTGCATTTTCTAGAGAGGTCTACGGCTTTCATTGGCTTCTCAAAGGGATGTGCGATCCAAAACAAAAAGTAAGAAGCAAGAGCAGGAAGTAGCAGAAAAGCAGACCATCAGTGAGCCATCAGTTGTGGGATCCGTCTCTGAATCCCTCTGGACCAAAGGTGTTTCCCCAATTGGCCACCCTTCTCCCAGGTCTTAAGTAATTTTGTTTTTGTTCTCTCTGGCTATTTGTAACATCAAATTCAGTCTAGCTTCAAAAACACCCTTTGCCTGAAGTTCTTGCTTTAGATGACCTCAATCTGAAAAACAACATATATACTACACACATATATGTAAAACATTAGTCTATTTCTTCTAGTTTCTAACCTGTTAGAAAGCAGACTACTAGGAACAGCAGAAATTTTATGATCAAGATAGGCCTGGGTTCAATTTTTCCATCACACATGCAAACTGGAATAACTGGGGGATTGCAAAGATGAAGGGAGGTAGTATTGCAAAGATGTTAGTTCCCTTTCCTTGCAGATTTGCCTAGAATATCTCAAACTTAGAAATGTAAGTTGATTTGCATACTTCTTTTTCCCCCATCACATATCTATCATTAACTCACAGCTACAACAATCTAGAAATTCCCATAGTTTTAAGACTTGAGAACATCTAAAACAAAGAGTCATGAGAAAAGCAAATTGCTGTCTAGAAAAGCTGACCATCTGCCCGGGGTCACAGAGCTAGTTCACAGTAGAGGTATTACAAGAAAGAGTCCCCGACCGATACTAGAAAGGACCTGACAACACAGTGATATTTCCACTACAACCACACTTCTGCCTCAGCTACTTTTTTTAAATGAATTTTTATTTTTTAAAGACTTTATTTATTTATTTATAGAAGGGAAGGGAGGGAGAAAGAGAGGGAGAGAAACATCAATGTGTGCTTGCCTCTCACGGACCCCTCCCACCAGGGGCCTGGCCTCCAACCCAGGCATGTGCCCTGACTGGGAATCGAACCGGCGACCCTTTGGTTTGCAGGCCAGCACTCAATCCACTGAGCCACACCAGCTACAGCTGCCTTAGCTATTTTTTTCAAGACTTGACTTTTTAATAGCAGTTTTAGGTTTACAACACAATTGAAAGGAGGATACAGAGATTTCCCGTGTGCCCCTGTACCCTGCCCCCGGCCCCACCGTGCACAGCCCCCTCCACCATCAACATCACTCAGCAGAATGGAACATTTTCTTTTTAACCCAGGATGAGACCAAAGTTCATAGTTTACATTAGGGTTCACTCTGCGTGTTATATATTCTATGGGTTTGGATAAATGTAGAGTGACTTGTATCTACTATCATAGTGTAATGCAGTGTTTTCACTTGCCTAAAAACCCTCTGTGCTCTGCCTATTCATCCAACCCCCGCCCCGTCCCCCCAACCACGGACCAGCTTGCTGTCTCTATAGTCTTGCCTTTTCCAGAAGGTCACCTTGGCGGAATCACGCGGTGTGCAGCCTTCTCAGATTAGCGTCTTTCACTTGGTAATACACATTTAAGGTTCCGCTGTGTATTTTCATGGCTTGAAAGCTCATTCTTTTTAGCACTGAATGCCTGGATGTACCACAATTTATTTATTCATTCACCTACTGAAGGACATTGTGGTTGTTCCCAAGTTTTGGCAATTATGAACAAAACTGCTACAAGCTCTTCTGTGTGGACTCCTTCGGGTAAATACCAAGGAGTTTGATTGCTGGATTACATTGTAAGAGTATGTTTAGTGTTATATAAGAAACCACCCAACTGTCAAATGGTTGTACCATTTTGCATTCCCAGCAACAATAAACGAGAGTTCTTGTTGCTCCGCATCTCATTTGTTGTCACTGTTCCAGATTTTGGCCATTCTAGTAGGTGTGTAATGATGATAACATGTGACGTGAAACATCTGTTCACACGCTCGTTTTCTATCTATGTATCTTTTTTGGTGAGGTGTCTGTAAGGTCTTTGGCCATTAAAAATTTTTTTTTAAATATGTTTATTGATTTTAGAGAGAGAGAGGAAGGAAGAGAGAGACAGAGAGAGAAACATCAGTGTAAGAGAGAAACACCGACTGGTTGCCGCCCACATGTGCCCTGATGGGATCAAACCCCCAACCTAGGCGTGTGCCCCAACCAGGAACTGAACCCCTAATCTTTTGATGACACACCAACCAAATGAGCCACCCGGCCAGGGCTCTTTGGCCATTCATTTGGTTTTTTTCCTTAGTGTTGAGTTTTAAGAGTTCTTTGTATATTTTGGATAACATTCTTTTATGTCATCTTTTCCAAAAACTTTCTCCCAATCTGTGGCTTACCTTCTCATTCTCTAGACAGTATCTTTTGCAGAGCAGTTTTTAATTTGAATGAAGTCCGATTTATCAATTATTTCTTTCATGGATCATGTCTTTGATATTATTTTAAAAAAAAGCAGCTAGGTTTTCTTCTAGGAGTTTTATAGATCTATATTTTGCTTAAGGTCTATGATGTATTTTGAGTTCATTTTTGTGAAGGGTGTAAATTCTGGATCTAGATTTTTTTTTTTTGCATGGGGATGTCCAGCTGTTCCAGCACCATTTGTTAATGAGACTATCTTTGCTCCGTTGTATTGCCTTTGATCCTATGATAGACATTTACAGGGTCTACTTCTGTGTTGTCTTAGCTATTTGATCAATTCTATTGATATGATTATCTTAACATTTTAAAAATACGTTACTCATAGGTTACTCATAGCAAGAATCAACTATTCTATATCTAAACTGGCTTGGTTCTCACCATTTAATGTGATACTTAATATGATAGGTAAAATTCCTTAACAAAAAATATCTATTGTCACATCCTAGCCCTGGCTGGTGTAACTCAGTGGATTGAGCGCGGGCTGGGAACCGAGGGGTCCTGGTTCGATTCCCGGTCGGGGCACATGCCTGGGTTGCGGGCCAGGTCCCCTGTGGGGGCCATGTGAGGGGCAACCATACATTGCTGTTTCTCTCCCTCTCTTTCTCCCTCCCTTCTCCTCTCTCTAAAAATAAATAAATAAAAATCTTAAAAAAAAAAATCTATTGTCACATCCTGATAGAAGGTTGAAGTAACCATTGTTTCATAATTGTTGCATTATACTCAAATATATTTTAAAGGAAGTAACTTGAGTTAACCAGAAGTTAGTCATAAAATGAAAACAGAGTGTACTTTAAAAGGAGGGGCTTAACCAACAAAGTAAATTCACCACCTGGAGTGACTGTTTTGTGAATTTTAATTCGAATGAGAAGGAAATTCAACAGGATTATACTCTTAACAGGATCGCACTTTCAATGAGATGGAGTGCAAATGTGAAAGACTTGTTCTCTGACCATAAAGGAAATCCTGAGTGTCTTCACCAAAGCGCTTGTCAGGACACTAGAACAGTGACGAAGCAGGTGGCTTGGACCTGGAGTGGGAGCTCACACTGCCTGGCCCAAGTCTGCAAAAAGAAAGGCTAGCTGGGGAGTTTCAGGCAGATGAGGCCAGGGGGTAAATTACATGTTCACCATTTTGGGGAGAAAAGTAAACTAGAAAGTAAATGACTAAAAAAGTAAACCTTAATCAGAAGCTATCAAACAACTTAAGGAAACACTGCTTCCAATTGTATTTTCGCTTTATGATGCTATGCAAACATACATATTAGTATAAAATAACTACTAAATAAAATCGACTAAACAATTATTCTCATACAGAATACTTAATTAGGTTGGCTATGTACTCAATTTAAGAAGACCCTAGTTACACATTCTTAGAGTTCTTTATTTGGTGGGTTCAAAAAGGTACCACAGAACATATTTTTTGTAAACCTAGAATACATTTATTTCACATAGTCATATTTCTCAAGTTACAATGTAGCTTATACTAGATATAAACACAACAGGCAGTTATTAAATATCTAAAGAAGAAAATTCTGGACTTTAGTTAATGTTCTGTACACTGAAGTTATTTAAGGGGAAGGATACGGACGTCTACAATTTAACTTGAAATGCATCAAATTAAGGGATTAATAGCCCATCAAAGTGAGATGAAAACTGAAACTGAAAACATCTGAACAATCAGCAGCCACAGAAAGAATATTATCTAACCTTAAGTAGGGCCTCCTGAAAGCACAGCTGCCATTGGGTCCCCATCCCAGACAGTTCCCTGGTAGGAAGAGACCGACCCTTAGCGCCATGAAGTGTAAATTCAGCTGTCTATTAGCATCGTGAGGCCTATACTCTCCCCTTGAAGCCCTAATCATCCCACTCTCACCTTTTTGCCAAAGTTTAGTATGTTTTATACGTCTTTTACTTCCAGTTCTTCAGCAAGGTACTCATCACATGCATGTGTATATAAACCTTGCCTTTTGTCCCGTTAACCTGTCTGTTGTCAGTTAATTTGCAGACTACCCCCTCAACCACTGGACCCAAGTTGCAGAAGTTGTTTTCCTCTCACAAAAACAATAAAATGGATTGTTGGCTAGAGGAATGAACAGACTAATATATAATAAAGCATGTATAGAACAATATTAATGGTAGATGTGGATGTACCGGTCTTGAATTCAAAGTTCTTTCAGCTTTGCTTATGTAAAAATACAACAAGATGTTCAGAAAAGTTGAAAGAAAAAAGAAGAAAGGAAGAAGGTAAGGGAGGGGGAGAAGGAAAAGGAGGGAGAGGAGGAGCTGGAGGGAAGAAGGGAGGGAAAGCAGAAACAAAACAAACACGGTGCGTGATGGCTGCTACTTTGTGCCCAAGAGACACCCCCTGCTAAGGAGACTTACCTCATAAATCCAAGCCTATGAATTGAAGAAAAAGTCAGTCTAAAATAAAAATAACTTCCCTGGCTGGTGTAGCGCAGTGGATTGAGCGCGGGCTGGATTCCCAGTCAGGGCACATGCCTGGTTGCAGGCCAGGTCCCCAGTGGGGGCCATGTGAGAGGCAACCACACATTGATGTTTCTCTCCCTCTCTTTCTCCCTCCCTTCCCTTCTGTCTAAAAATAAAATAAATAAAATCTTTTAAAAAAATAAAATAAAAATAACCATCTGGGCCCGGCTGGTGTAGCTCAGTGGACTGAGTGCGGGCTGGGAACCAGAGGGTCCCGGTTTGATTCCCAGTCGGGGCACATGCCTGGGTTGCGGGCCAGGTCCCCGTGAGGGCCATGTAAGAGGCAACCATACATTGCTCTTTCTCCCTCCCTTCTCCTCTCTAAAAATAAATAAATAAAATCTTAAAAAAAATAATAACCATCTGATTATAAGTGTTAGTGCCTGTAATGGTCACTTTTGGTGACAAAAGTAAATTGGCGCTCACTGACCTTTCCTTCTGTCCAACGGCAATCTTTCCCTCCCCAAGTGTTTCCTGCTCCCAGACATCGCAGATGGCCGTCACGAATGGTCACCCACGCTCCCACCGCCCAATCAAGGAGAGCAGGCGTCCGCACCTGCCCCCCTGCTTACTGTGTGCGGCACTGCCCTGGCTGCGGGCTGCGGATGGGGACACACAAGTTCCATTCCTCCCCAGCTCTTGGGCAGAAATACATAGCTCACTTATGCTCATTTCATAGAGTTTCAGTGACTAGATTCTGGTTATGACTTTCCTCTATCAACTCATGCTGTATAATTAAAAAAAAATTGAAAAAAAGAAAGAAAAAGAAAGAGAGGGAAAAAATTTGGCTGGTCTTTGTCCCTGGTTCCTGGGAGGGAGCCTCTAAGTCCTAGGAATGTCTCTGACTCACTTGGGCCCTGACAGTTTATGCTAACAAGGTGACTCACAATGGCACCAAGACAGTTCCAGCAAGGAACCAGCTGGAAGATCAAAAGGGCGATTAGAGGTCTGGGCTGATGAACCGCATCAGCCAGGTCTCCTGGGAGGGGAGTGGGCTGGAGACTGAATTCAACCTCCTGGCCAGTGATTCAATCAATCATGCCTACAGAATGAGTCCCAGTAAAACTCTGGACCTGGAAGCTTAGTCTTTGGGACCCTCCCAGGCCTCACCCTCTGCGTCTCTTCTTTCGGCTGGCTGAGAATGACCATTCCAGAGAATTATTGAATCTGAAGGGGTAGTGGCAACCCCCAAATTTGTGTTATCTTGTCGGAAGTACTTATGGCCTGCAAACCCCTGAGCTTGCGGCCATTGCCTATAGCGTGGGCACCGTGTGGAGAAGTGTACCCTCGGAGGCTGGCAGCATCAGAACTGCATTGCAACAGACGATTTTTAAAAGATGTTTGCAGATCAGGTTCTCGATAAGTGACTTTTTTTTTTGGAACAGTCCAAGCCAAGGTAATTTTTTTTAAAGAAAAAAAAAAAGAGATTACTCTAGAAAATAGAATCAAAATGAAAAGGTATAACAAATGCAAGGAGTGAATCTTGACAGGATCATGGATTTTTGAAAGTTACAAAAACATGTTGAGGACTATCACAGAAATTTGAACATGGATTCTGTACAAAATGCTATTATTGAATCAATATTAATCTTCTTTCTTAAGTGTGATGATGGTCTGTGGTAAGGTGGAAACCCCCTTTTCCTTTGTTGTTAAGACGCCTGTTGAAGTATTTAGGGGCTAAGTGTCCAGATGTCTGCAACTGACTTGCAAGTGGTTTTTTAAAAAAGTGTTTGTGTGTGGAGCGTGAACTGACAAATTTAAGTGAAGGTTATATGGGTATTTAACTTTTCAGTAAAATTCACGTTTGAATTTTTTAAATAAAAACTTGGGGAAATGCATCAGCAAAGGTTAAAAAAGGAAAAATGAAGTAAAGAAAAGGCGGTAACAGTTTTTACATCACTGAAGCTGGAAGATGGGCATTTAGATTTGCCCATGCTACTATTTGCTATTCAATTTGTGTGTAGGTTTGCAGTTTCAAAATAACATGCCTTTTAAAAATGGTATCAGAAAGGTTTTACCCTTTGAAAATACATACAGTACCATTAGTTTATAAACTTTTCCAATTTACACCGAAGCCTGTTTTCTTAGTTCCTACTTAATTACGAGACTCATTCTTTTGTTTGGAATGTTATCCATTTTCTAAGTACATATTACTGTCCGCCCCCACTGTTTCCTCCGTACATTGTGCCAGGTTCTCAAGGGACAATTAAAAAGCAATCAAGGTAAGTCGGTTCCTACCTCACCAAGTGGTTGTAAAACAATGTACATTTGGCCCAAATAAGGAATGTGACCCAAATAAAAAAGGACCTGATGCGAGAAAAGCAGCGTGGGCTGGACTTCTTGTACAGGTGGGATTCAAATCGGGCACATTTCCTTCCTGGAGGGAAAAAGAGGCTAAAGACCAGGAAGTCAGCTGGGACCCACCGAAACGAGTGAGCCGCAGGGTGACGGGCCAGGCCAGGGGGAGGCAGGGAGAAGAAATGTCAAATGAGGTGACTAACTAGAAACAGGGCATAAAAAAGAGGGGAGTCAAAGCAGACTGCAAGATTTTAAGCCTTAGGCCCTGAAACACATAGGGCTGATGACAGAAATAAGAAAATTGGGAGACACGTCGTGTTTGTATAGGAATAAAGATTAATTCTTGGGCATGTTGAGTTTTAACTGGCATTGATGCCCTACTTCACACCTTATGCTCAGATTACTTGTAAGTTGCCTGATACTATTTCTTACCTGCTGTCCTCTATGCCTGGAAGGCTTATCAGGCCACCCTTGTACACCTGGCACAGCGATTCTTTAAAAAGCCACCAGGGAGTGTGACAAGGATGAGGGTCTGGAAGCTAAGCTGGTTGAGTGCCCGCCCGCCTGAGCTAGGAATCCATCAGAAGGCAGGAGGCACCAGCCACGGCTGCCGCTGCCCGAGGCCCGATCCCCCTCTTCTATCCACAGGGGCGCAGAGATGTAAACACTTTTGGGCCTCCTTCAGACTTATACCCCCACCCCATCCTTGTTCGCTGCTACAAATGTCAGTTCCTCTGGTCACTATTCATTCTAACACTCTGCTCTCACACCGTGTTTCCTTTCTCCTGATACCAAGCCGTTATTTTCTGCCCCCAATCCCCATTTTCTATGTACTCTCGGGGACCCCATACCATGGTGAGCAAAGTTACTCACATCCTCAGCCTTTTCACCAAGCTCCCCCTCCTCCTGCTGGCCCTACCTAGCCCTGGGGCTGCCCCGGGCAGCCTTCTCAGGTGGACACCACCCTTTCTCCCACACATGACAGACGCCCACATGCACATACACACACACACGAGTCAGGGAGAAAGTCAGCAGCATCCTTTTCATTCTCCGTAATGCTGTTTCCAGACCCTCTTATCATAAAATCTTCTCCCTCTTGCCCCCTCCTCCTGACGTCACATGCAGTAGGAGCACTGGTTCCCCATTTGGATTTACTTTGACTGGTAAGATCATTAAAGACAAAAAACCCTATTATTGTTTCAAAAAAGCAAGCAGTTTTCATTCGAAGAATGAAAAGCACATTACCTCGGAATAAAGAACATTCCTCCAAGCCTCATGAAGTGCTCGCCGGTGGCCGCTGCTCACGTCACTCTGTCACTTGGGGGTATTTGCCAAACCCCGCCTCTCCCCGTGAGAACGAGGTCCCATCCCCAGGCCGCCTGGCCCCTCGTGCCCTCCCCCTGTCCCTCCTCTCCCTGGCCCACTCCTGCCGCCACACACCAGGGTTACCCTCTCATCTTGTGCGGCCGTGCCGCCTACTCTCCCGCTCTGACACTCCAGGATCCCCGAGATTACCCATTCGTTTCCTCCAGGCCCCTAGTTCTTTGACCCATGTACTTCCTCCCTATCCATTCCCTCCTCTTCGCCCATGGCCCGTGGCCCATGGCCACTGTGGTAGTTTCTCCTGCCCACACCCTCAACCCCTGTGCCCCACTGTCCTCCCCCATTTGCACCCGTGCGCAAAAGCTGCAGCTGCTCCACCTTTGACGGACTGGACCTGGCTCCGTTCCACACCCTCACGACGGACTAAGCAGGGGCCCCGGCTGTTTCAGAGCCCGCTGTATCTACTCCGTTTGGCAGTGCTTCCCACACTGACCCTGGCCCTGGCCACATCTTTCTTGGGAAGGGACAGCAGTCCCTGTGACACGGCAGCAACCTGAACGGCCCCACATTCGAGCTTGCTCTCTTGTCGCCCTTGGAGCCCCGCTACCGTGGTGAACCGGGGCTAGGCAGCGGACACTGGGACCAGCCAGTCGTCAGCCCGCCCCAGGTCGCCCAGCAGGCGACCGCAGACGCAGGAGTGAGCCCCCAGTGAGACAGCTCAGCCTGGCCCAGGCCAGCAGAACTGGCCGGGTGAGCCCAACCCCATCGCCGCCGGGAAAACCGTTTTAAGCCATTAAATTCCTGGGTGGTTTGTTGTTTAGGAAAAGCTAAACGCTGGAAGAAATTTTATACAACACAGCGGACTAGTGTCAGCTATTTCTCCCTCTCCTCTCTTCCAACCCGTCCTGCCACAGCTTCCCCTGCTGTTAGGTGACACACGGTCTACCCTTCACAGATGAGAGAAACCGTTAGACAAGAACCTTTTCAGTTCCCCGCCTCCCTGCCCCTACTTACCTGTATCAGGACCTATCTGCCCCCCCTACCTGCAGGGGAGTCCTGTCACCCACGTGCCCGCCCAGCCCAGACCCCGTCACCCTCCTGGCTCCCTCAGCTCCCTCCTTCCCGCCCCTGCTCCCTCTCCTCAGCATTTTCTCTCCCCCGCATTAAGAACACCACCCATAACAACAACAAAACTTATCTGTTCGACTACAAGCACACTCTGTTTTATTGCACTTGACTTTTTTTGTGCTTCACTGGTGCCGAGTTTTTACAAGCTGAAGGCAAGACCCTCCCCACCAGGAAAATAATTAGGACTCAACTTACTGCGGTGGCCTGCAGCTGAACCTGCAGTATCTTCGAGGTGCGCCTGTACTGCTGCTTTCAGTTTCTCAACTACTCATTTCTCAGCTGTGATCTGGCTTCCACCTTCCTCCCCAGTCCAATGCCAACGCCTGTCACACTCATGGCTAAATCCTATGCACAAGTTTCTGTTTATCGCACTCAATCCCAAAAGCATCTATCTAATAACATGTTGACCACTCCCTCTTTCTTGAACTCCCCCCGCTCCCCCCCCACTGCTGTCTCGCTACACTCCCTTGCCCTCCCCAGGCCTCTGTGGTGGATACTTTTAGTTGTCTTTGCAGCTCCTTGTCCCTTAAATGTCACTTTTCCTCACAATTGGCATGCCCTGCCTTCTCTCTCAACACATGCTTCTGAGGCAGTCCCACCGGCCGGCTTGGCTTCCATGACCATCCCGGCTGCTGACTCGTCAGACCTGCATCCCCGCACAGGGCTCTCTCCTGGCTCCACGGCCACACACGCCATAGCCCGGCGGACAGCCCCACTCAGACGGGCCACAGGCACCTCAGAGTCAACGTGTCCTCAACAAACTCATTATCTTCCACTCCAAATCTGTTTTTTCTCCCACCTTCCCATGCCGGGAAACATCCTGAACTCATCATAGCTCCACCTTCTCCCTCAGCGCCTCTTTCTTAGGCATACAAATCACCAAGTCCTGGTGAGCTTCTCCTCAATTGAGTATGACTTAAATTCACCCCCTTTTCTCTAGGTTCATGGCAACTTCTCCACCCGAAGTTCCTACCTACCAACTCTTGCCTAAATAACTGAACAGCCAGCCTCCTTGCTGGTCTCGCTGTTTTAACTCTTCCTCCAATCCATTTTTCACACCAAAGTGGTCTTTCTGATACGCAAACGTAATCATTTCCTTCTATGGATACTGTTTTCTTCAATCCTGAGTCTCTAGTACTTAGCATATAGTACACACGGCACATAATAACCAATAATATCTACTGGGGAACATGGATATATTACTGAAACGCTTAGTAGGTCAATATTTGGACATAAAAACCAAAGATGTCACAGATTATGTGTGAAAAGCCCAGTGTGACAAACAGTAATACCGAATTTAAGTAACTTATATAATCTTAGTCTTAAAATGATAATGACAAGGTTTATATCAAACTCTTAAAAATTACCACTCTACTTTACCCCTTCCCTTCAGACAAAAAAGTTAATCGCTTTACTTTCCAACAGACTCAAAAACAAATCTGAACATTCAACATTTACTTACGTGCAAAGAATTGACTGGTCCTCACGATCTAGAAAACAAAACAAAACGAAAAAAAAAAAAAAAGAAGAGAGTGACCATTTGCCTGGTTTTTAAAATATTTGATATAATAAAGTTACAGTAATAGCCTATCAGTAGTAACTCTACACCTTGCAGGTCAAGTTAACCCTTCCCCAGCCCTGGCACATCGTCCAGTCAAGTTCACTTATTCTTTTGCCAGATTCTCTGGGAGTAAATAACAACCCAGGCTTAGAAGACTTTATATGCCTAATCAACCTTGATTCTTAAACCGTCATGCTTATCAAATTAAGCTCAGAATTCTGTGACAGCGTACTTCCTGGAGCTCCACCTTTGCTAAGTCCTCTTCAGGAGCTGTAGGAATCAGAAAATCCTGCTTTGATGCCCCAGGTGAGTCTGGGGCAGGGCCGCATTTGGAAAGCCAATGCCTTTCAGAACAGCTTCAAGAACACCCACCCGCAACCATTATTAATGTGACCTTAAAGGAGAAAAAAACTAGTATCAAACACTGACCAGAAAAGCTTGAAGGAGGATAAACATCTATATGAAGTTTTGCCACTATCAAGTCAAAATGTTACATATACTGAAAATAAGGAAAGAGAGCACAATGAAAAAAGTCTAACGTGATTTTAAAGTGATTCATGATTTAAGTATTCAACTCAGCTTTTAAAATGAAAAGTTGAAATTCAAATCCACATCTAGCCCATGGGCAAAACCACCAATGTAGGGTGTATCATTTCCAATCACTTTCGAGCATCACTATCTCTAGTTTACAGGTGAGAACCGGTCCCCGAGGAGGTTAGGTAATCCTCCCAAGTCGCACAGCCACTGGAGGGCAAGAATGCTGGGGTGACGACCAGCTAGGTCTGCTCCTAGCGCCTGTGTGCCCAACAAGCCCGGCTAGCTTTTTTGTCACCCCCTTATGCCGTGCTTGCTTTCCCTCTGGTGGACGCCATACCATGCCCACCAAAGACCTCACAGTAGTTCAGGCACAAATCAATGTCATCAGGGAGAAATAAATCATTCATCACTATGTCATACTGTTTTTATATAATATTAGCAAAATAAGCAAAACCATTCATATGTTCTATGTACAAACTGAGTCATATTACTGCCTGGTCCCTTAAGCCTAATTTAATTCCTAATACAGGCATACCTCAGAAATACTGTGGCTGGGTTCCAGACCACCACAATCAAACGAATATTGCAATTAAGCAAGTGGTTATCTTTTTGCTGGTGGAGGGTCTTGCCTTCAATTTGTTTAAAAAAAAGCAACGTCTGTGAAGCACAACCAAGTGCAATAAAACTAGCTTTGTCTATATCTCCTGCCCAGTCCCTCCCTTCCGGCTGCCGCAGCAGCCTTCGGAGCACACAGCTGGTGTCGGCCTCCTCTGCTGGTTCCCCTTCCCAGAGGTCTGCTGCGTCACTTCTTCAACAAGCCCCTCCCAGATCCACACACACTTGGGTATCTCCACGTGTCCTTTCCTTATCAGCTCAGCTGCATCTCCTCTGGGGAACCTTCCCAAATACTCTCCTTCTGATTCCTCGCTGTTGCCTTCTTTGAACCACATTTCAGAGTCAGTAGAATGTGCTGCCTGAGATTGGAAACTGTCTAATGTCTTCATTACCAGAATTGCCAGTTAGCCTTAGGTCTGCTGAGAGAAGTTCAGTGCTAGGCACCATGCTGGGCACTGGCAAAGCTGTGGGAACAGGAATCTTCTGTTCTTGTTCCAGCTCTGCCACAAACTGACCGATATATCTACAGTGAGGTGTTGATTCCTTGCTAACTTCTTTACCCATAAAACTAGGTTTTAACAAGTCTTTGCTTATTTACTCTAAACATGAACCATCGGATTGGTAAATTCTTCTGGTCTAAGCAATATCTATAGAATTCTATTACACCAAATTCTTTCACAAATGGCTTTTGTGAACTGGTTTACAGATTTAAAGAAACTGAAGCACAAAAAAGTTAAAGCCAAAATTAAATTGCCTCTTAGTTCATTCAGAATGGCTCTCTTCCCGCATCTGTACACGCTATTATCACGGTCCGAAGTTCGAGGCCTACACAACTGCAGTCTGCCGCATGCTTCATTCTCCCAACTTCTCAATCCCCCGCCCAACCAAAACAAAATAAAGTAACTGTCTTCAGTGAGACTTGTCTGTTTTCGTTATTTGTCTGTCTGGTCTTGTACAGACTGCGGGCCCCAGTGTCACTATCACTAATAGGGGACAGGCTTCATGACCAAGATTCCCTCCAACTATGGCTGCCCCACCCCCACCTTCTGCTTCACTCAATCCACTCCGTCCTTCAAGGGCCAACTCAGCACGGCAACAGTTATACAACGGTCTTTAAAACTTATCAATGTGACCCGATACAGTCTGATATTGACATTTAAGGGAAACAATTTCAATCTCAAAAATGCAACTTAGCGTTTTAAAGACCAGAGATTCATCTGATAACATATTTTCCAAAGCACCTGCACCAAATCACCTACCATTTATAGAGATATTTAATAAATCCATGACAAACTAAATCATATTTTCAACAGTGAAAAAACTTTCAAATAAATGACTTCAGTTCCTACTTTATATTATATTTAGGTATAAACCTAACAAAAACTGAATTTGTAATTTTTTAAAAAGATTTTACTTATTTATTCTTAGAGAGAGAAGGGAGGGAAGGAAGAGAGGGAGGGACACATCAAAGTGTGAGAGACACATCCATCAGTGAGTTGCCTCGCCTCTCGCACGTCCGCTACCAGCGACTGGCCCACAACCCAGGCCTGTGCCCTGACTGCGGGTCAAAGCGGCGACTGTTTGGTTTTAGGCCAGCACTCAATCCACTGAGCCACATAGGCCAGGATAAATTTGTAATTTTCATAATAAAATTTATGTCTAAGAACTTTACTTTCATTCATTCAATAAATGATTTCTCGAGCATTTTATTGACACAATATCCTCTAGGATGCAAACTTAAGAAAAAAATTAAGCTCTTTCTGTTTTTGCATTAAACAAACAAACTGTTCACTGGGACTGTATGCTCTGAAGCCTCTGCATGGTACCCTCTGTAGCTATAGCTTCTCTTTACAGGCCCAGTTATATTTAGCTACTTGCTCACATTTGTAACTGAAAGCCTAGACTGATCAGCACCGAAAGGTGGTATGAGCTTCATCAGCCGCTGCATGCATACCTGACCACCCAAGCAGATGTCTCAGCCCAACTGCGCTGTGTATGCAGTGCATGAGCCAGCAGCCCCTCATTACAGGCTGGAATACAGCCGAATTGTTCAGCGTGGTTTTTTTTTCTTTTCTGTATCAATTTTTTTAATTATTATGTAATCAAAACTATCAACTATTGTAATACTTTTTAACTTTCACATAGAAGTTTATTTCTGTTGGTAAGAATGTGTTACATTGTCTTGGTTTTGAATCCTCGATCATACTTCTTACTATTTATATTTTCTTGGTCAAGTTTTTAACTTTTTGTGCCCCATAAAATAGGGATAAGTGATCCTATTTACTTTATAGGATTGTTGTTGTGGATTAAATAATACATATAAGCAATTACCTCAGTGCCTTGCACACAGTAATATTCAATAAATGTTCATTGTAGCATTAATAATGATATTAATACTATAATATAGTGATAAGCCACATCTTCATTCTTTTTATTTTAAGACCAACAGCTATATTGAAAGATGAGGACAGCTGAGCCGCCTACCCGCAGGGTCCTGGCGACACCAACCTCAGGTATTCTACAGCCAGAGAGCCGCTCATTCTGAATCGGGACATTAACATTTATCCTTGCTAACTCTTCTGTTAGAGCTAACTCCCCATTCAACCTGTCAAGATACTTTTAAAATTCTGTTTCATCAATTGTATTTCTTTTCTCTCCCAGTTCTGCATCATCTACAATTTCATGGGCATGCATCCCACACCTTTAAGAGTATTGATAAAGGTGCTGAAGAGGGCGCAAACCCTGCGTGCCTTCGTGCAAGCCCTGCCAAACCCTGCCGGCCTGTCATTAGCAGCACTTCCCGTGCACCTTTGTAGCAGACGGCCACAAGGACGTCCCGGCAGACTATGCCACGCCACGCGCAAGTCCCAGTTCTCTATTTGCACAGTCTACTCTATTTCCCTTCCTGCTAAGCTGAAGTAACATGGTGAATGTTTTCACGTTGTTTTCAGACTGTTAACAATAGAGTCTAGAATCTTTCCTGGCAGGTGTGTTAAAGCTCAGTCGACTGGAGCTTCTTCCCTTTTAAAAATTAGAATTACATATGTGAGCCCACCCCAGCCTTCTGGAAACTCCCCTTCTGTTCACTTCAAAGACCGGGGAGTCAGCAATCTCAACAGTAAGAATGCATTTGTTTAGACGAGGAACTATGATTCAGTTAGAGGAGTGAACTCTCCGATTTCTTCTGCCATATAAGGCGAAGTTTGGTCATTCATACAAATGTTTTTCTGCACATAAAGATTATTCTTAACAGAGACACAAAACCAAAAACAAAGAAGCTGACAATGCTTCTTTCTCCATTCTCTAGTTTCACTGCCAGAGCCACTTAGTATTCTTTGGCTCTTAACTTAACAGAGGTTTTTAAGTCATTTTTTTTTTTTTACCCTCACCTGAGAACATGCTCATTGATTTTTAGAGAGAGGGGAAGGAGTGGAGAGAGACAGGGAGAGAAACATCAATCAGCTGCCTCTCATAAGGGCCCTGACTGGGAATCGAACCCCTGACCTTTCTGATTATTGGACAGCATGCCAACCAGCCAGGGCAAGAAGGTTTTTAAATTTAATCTTTTTTAAGCCTAAGCTGATTTTGGATATTGAACCTGTCCTTATCAATCTATGATACTATTCTATTCTAGTCCCGAAGTATTTATTTGTCTCAGAGGACCTGGGATATAAAAGTATCTGAGTAAAACTTGAAGTAGAAATGGGTAGTGTTTTCCCTCACATTCTCCCTCAGGCACAGTCACCAAGACAGCCTTTTCGTGACCTGCACGATTTGATGACAGGTGGATACAGCATATCCTCTATTCTTTTTTTTTAAGACTTTATTTATTTTTGGAGGGAGGGGAAGGGAGGGAGAAAGAGAGGGAGAGAAACATCAATTGGTTGCCTCTCTTACTCCTCCAACCAGGGACCAGGCCCACAACCTGGGCCTGTGCCCTGACCGGGAATCAAACCAGCGACCTTTCAGTTTGCAGGATGGCGCTCAATCCACTGAGCCATAGCAGCCAGGGCTGGCATACCCCATTCCCTGATGATCGTGGGACTACTGTATAAGAACCACATAGATTTTAATATACTTTATAGAATTTCTTTTTAAAAACATAAAAGGAGATAGAGGGGGGCCCGGCTGGTGTAGCTCAGTGGATTGAGCGCGGGCTGGGAACCAGAGGGTCCCGGTTCGATTCCTAGTCGGGGCACATGCCTGGGTTGCAGGCCAGGTCCCCGTGAGGGCCATGTGAGAGGCAACCATACATTGCTGTTTCTCTCCCTGTCTTTCTCCCTCCCTTCCCCTCTCTCTGAAAATAAATAAATAAAACCTTTAAAAAAAAAAAAAGGAGATAGACGGGGGAGTTATAAAAGACTTCACATAGCACTAGAAGTCCCATGTATAATGTAGCCTTTTTGAGCAATGTTAAATGCATTCAAAACTGCTACATTCGTCTTTTTAAAAACACATCCCTCCATAAACCATTGTGTCTAAAGCCATGATTCAAATGAGTGACTCTTCAAATTTATATTTCATTCTAAATCCAAAAAACAATCAAAACCAACCAATTCAACACATACGTTTTAACTTTTGCTGTCGCTTTTACATGCACTTAAATCAGAAATATTTCATAGTTTTTATTTCCCCAACAAAGCATTCACCTTTTCTATTATTCTTCCCGTTGGTTTTAAAACCTAAAGAGCTTTTATTATACTGGCTTGTGGCGAAGATCAAATGTATATAAAAACTAGATGCTTTTTTTAAAAAAAGTTCTTATTAGGTTATTACAATTGTCCCAATTTTTCCCCTTTTGCCCCCTCTGCCAGGTACCCCCCTTTCCTCCACCAACCACCCTCCCTTAGTTCATGTCCATGGGTCATGCATATAAATTCTTTGGCTTCTCTATTATCTATACTATTCTTAACATCTCTATGTCTATTTTGTACTTACCAATTATATTTAATCCCTGCACCTTTTCCCTCATTCTCCCCTTCCTTCCTCCAAGCGATAACCCTCCAAATGATCTCCATACCTACAATTCTGTTCCTGTTCTGGTTAGAACAGGAAGGCTGTCTTGACTAGGTCTGAAGGAGAGGGTGAAGGAGTTAATAAAAAACACTATCTGCTTAGTTTGTTTTTTTTTAATTCAGTTGTTGATGGTTGCGAATTTGTTGCCATTTTAATGTTCATAGTTTTCATCTTCTTTTTCTTAGGTAAGTCCCTTTAACATTTCATATAAGGGTTGTTGAGGATGATCAACTCCTTTAGCTTTATCTTGTCTGGGAAGTACTTTATCTGCCCTTCCATTCTAAATGATAGCTTTGCTAGATAGAGTAATCTAGGCTGTAGGTCCCTGCTTTTCATCACTCGGAATATTTCTTGCCAATCCCTTCTAGCCTGTAAGGTTTCTTTTTGAGAAATCAGCTGACAGTCTTTTGGGAACTCATTTGTAGGTAACTCTGCTTTTCTCTTGCTGCTTTTAAGATTCTCTCTTTAATATTTTGGCACTTTAATTATGATGTATCTTGGTCTGGTCTCTTTAGGTTCAACTTGTTTGGAACTCTCTGTGCTTCCTGGGCTTGTATGCCTAGTTCCTTTGCCAAATTAGGGAAGTTTTCTTTCTTTATTTTTTCAACTAAGTTTTCAGTTTCTTGCTCTTCCTCTTCTCCTTCTGGCATCCCTATGATTCAGATGTTTGCAAGTTTGGAGATGTCCCAGAAGCTTCTAATACTACCCTTGTTTTTTTTTCATTCTTGTTTTCTTCTTGCTGTTGTGGTTGAATGCTTATTTCTTCCTTATGTTCCAAATCATTGATTTGAATCTTGGCTTCCTCCCCTCCACTGATGGTTCATGTAGGTTTTTCTTTATTTTACTTAGTGTAACCATCATTTCTTCCTTTACGTTGTTGCCATACTCAATGAGTTCTTTGAGCATCCTGATGACCAGTGTTTTTAACTGCATCTGATAGACTGGCTATCTCCATTTCGTTTAGTTTTTTTTCTGGGGTTTTGTTGTTTTTTCATTTGGGCGATATCTTTATCTCCTCAATTTGGCAGCCTCCCTGTGTTTGTTTGTGTGTTTTAGGTAGAGGTACTTTGACTCACTATCTCAGTAGTATGGACTATTGTAGGAAAGTCACCTGTGTATAAATTGTGTGGGGCGGAGCCTTAGGTAATCGCCAAGGCAGGGCAACCTGCTTTGTTTGGTGGCTCTGCGTAGGGGGAAGGGACAATGCCACTGCCTGGTTTCTGGAGGTTTGCCTGGTACTTGCCCATTTCCAGTCACTTCTCTCACTTCACATATGTGACTGGTGCCAGCTGTCGCCCTGGTGGGGAATCCTAGAATGGGGTGGGTGTGCATATGTTCTAAGACAGTGCGGGTCCTTTAAGTTGAGTCTCCTGAAAATCTGGCAGTTTCTTCTGCAGCCCCAATCCCCACTGGTTTTTACAGTCAGAAGTTATGGGGATTTATCTTCACAGTGCTGGAACCCTGGGCTGTGTGGTCTGGCCTGGAACTGGGACCGCTGGCTCCCAAGATATCCCTTCCAATTTTTTTTTAAAATTTTTTTTTAAAGATTTTATTTATTTATTTTCAGAGAGAGGAGAAGGGAGGGAGAAAGAGCAATGTATGGTTGCCTCTCACATGGCCCTCACTAGGGACCTGGCCTGCAAACCAGGCATGTGCCCCGACCAGGCATGTGCCCTGACTGGGAATTGAACCGGGACCCTCTGGTTCCCAGCCCGCGCTCAATCCACTGAGCTATACCAGCTGGGCCTCCCTTCCAATTTTTATCCACCACATGTGAATATGGAGTTGCCTGTTCTGCCACCGCTGCCTCTCCCCGCCACATCAGATCTCCATCCTTCTCTGTGACTCCTCCTACCCTTCTGCATGAATGTGGCTTCTTCAAATCCTTGGTTGTCAGACTTCCATACAGCTCGATTTCTGACGATTCTGGCTGGGGTTTTTCTTTTTTTTGAGATCTACTTATAATTCTTTCTGTGGTTGTGCAAGAAGGCAAAGCTGTGTCTGCCTACACCTCAATCTTGACTAAATGTCTAAAAACTAGATGCTTTTTAACATAAAAATTAACATGGAGTATTTATGAACCAACAAACATACCAGCTTCCTATAAAAATTGCCATTTCACCCACTCTAATCTTAAGAATTCATACATTTTTACAGTAACATTTATTACTTTAATTTTTAATCTTTTTTAAAAAGATTTTTAAAATCTTAATCTTTTTTGAAAAGACTAGCATCTAGTAAAATACCTAACTACGTTTAAGAAATTTTAAGGATTTAGTGTTCTAACATTTCCCATTACCTTGAAGCATGCATCTGTAAGCAGATTCAGATATAGCATAGATGTGTGGAGGCATCTCGTGGCGCTTCTTTCCTCTGTACATTTCAATAATATTCTCAGAGTAAATTGGAAGATTCTTGTAAGGATTTATGACTACACAGAAGAGTCCAGAATAAGTCTAGAATAAAAATAAAATACAATGTTTAAAAAAATGCATACACTGGACAAACAGAAGTCACACAGTAATTTGAACAGGGAGACTCTATCCTCTGGATAATTAATCTAGTCCCAAAATTAAATCTAGCCCACAACAGGTACTTCCAAACCACAAGTAGTTCTGTCACAGAGAGATTATTAAGTGAGTCTCTCCTGGATTCAATCCCTCATCTGCAAAATGGAACTAATATATACTTCATGTCTTCACAGGGCTACTATAAGGTTCAAACAATGTTATTTGTCTTTTCACGTTTATTCTTTCCTGAGAGTACTAGGTATGAAAAGTTCATTCATACAGTTTCAGATTACACATTGTAAATAATCTTTAAGAAGGGAATAATATTTAACTTGGGTATTCTATCAAAAAAGAATATCCACAATTATCTGAAAAGACGATTATTAAAGACATTTATAAAATAGGAAACTTTTCACTCTTCTGATTTTTTTGAAAATATAGCTTTTTTCATAAAAATAATTTACATTAACTTGTTATATAGTTAAGTGAATTTATTTAAATAAATGAGTTAATGAATTTTTTTTTAAAGATTTTATTTATTTTCAGAGAGAGGAGAAGGGAGGGAGAAAGAGTAATGTATGGTTGCCTCTCACATGGCCCTCACTGGGGACCTGGCCCGCAACCCAGGCATGTACCCCGACTGGGAATCGAACCGGGACCCTTTGGTTCCCAGCCCGCGCTCAATCCACTGAGCTACACCAGCCGGGCGAGTTAATGAATATTTTAAAATTTTGCTCTAATTTCTAATATAGTAAATATAGATAAATATAACCCACAGAAACAAAATCTCTTTGGGGGTACTCAATAACTATCAAGAGCCACTTGTCTAGAAGATACGGACCTTTCCTGATCCATATCAGTACTCAGAACTGATACTTTGAACACTTTTGACTTTTGGGTGTAATTGCACATGGAATGATCTCTGAGAATAATCTGCAAAATTGACCCAGGGAATCACAGAAAAACAAGGTCAGTTAGGACTGCTGCCAGCTGCTGCAGTCCTCTGAGGGACGAAGGTACATGCAAAGCACACTCGGTTGCATTATGACACAGACCTTTTATTTAAGGTGGTTGGAGTAAACCAACTCTAAAAGCAGGAGGACACTAACCAAGGACAAGAACTGATGGCGTCCGGCTCCACGGCCGGCCTCCCGGGAAGCACTAAGGGAGTCTCCGACCAACAGCTGTGCTGGGAAGGGCTGAAACCCTGGGCGGCTGCCACCAGAAGGCACTCTAGAGACCACTCTATTTTGAATACTGCAGTTACTAAAGCTAAAACAAGAGGCTGAAAGCCTGCCAGAAATGGTTAAGTGTGCTCAGAACTGTCTCTGTAGCTATTCTCTCGCTCTCCTTAGCTCGTGATGGTATGCTCTAGTGTGGATCGCCCTGCCTTACCTCGATCAAAGGTATAGGAGAGGACAGAGGGCAAAGAGCCCCTGCAGAAGGTCACGGATTTGGGCCGTCTGCCTCACATCTGAAGCGATGAGATGGACATGCGTCCCTGTTTGCCTGAGCCAGAGTAATGATTGCACTTGCCCCTCCCTCACTGACCACTTAGGTCCTCAGACTGCTGGCTTTCTCACAGCGCAGCCCAGAGCTCAGACAGGCCCGGCTAATATCGGGCCTCTCACACCGTCGACTTGGCTCTTTCTCCCTAATCGAGTCTCTCACCTAACAGTCCAGCCTCTCTCCGAGGGACAATCAAAACAAAGACTGTATTAAGGGTGAGACAGCCGAGGACAAGCAATCTGAGTAAGTTGTTATTGGGTTTATTTATATACAGTACAGTTTATAAATCATAACTATACATCTTAATGAATTTTTATATATATATAACCTCATGAAGCTACAGATTTTGTACTTTACTTTTATAGGAAACAAATAATTACAGACTGGCAAAAAAGAAAAAAAGAAGCCCCCAGAAACATACATTCTATATGTATGACATGGTAACAGATTGTAACGATATCTTTATTCAGGAATAATTCTAACATGTGCCTACCATGTGTTGGGTACTTTTCTGAGGACTAGGATTACAAAAATGAGTAAGTTTCACAAATATGAGTAAATCATCAAAAAACAAGGTTAAATAATCATCAGTATCCTGCACTTGCCAAAGAGAGGCAGTAATAAATGTTTAAGTGGAGACACTAAATTGAAGTGCTTAAAGAGGTAACTTCTATCCAGAAAATGAGCTCAGATGTCAGGCTCTGCATAACTGATATGTATCATTTTGTCTGTCCCCAAGGCACATGGTAGGTGAGCAGCGTGTCTCAGTAATTTCTCTGACACCTTAAAGTTCAAAGTAAACTCCACTGAAGTATTTAAAAACATACACCCCAGAGATGAAGACAATGAATATACAGTAAAAAAACAAGACACACTATACGGCACTAAAAAGAAAGTGATACAAAAACAGAAAGATTTATACAAATTATAAATAAACTACTGAAGCAAAACACATAAGCCCCAGGCCCTGAAACCCATGGCCATCTTGTCAGAAACTCTAAGACTAGGTACAAAAATCCAGACCTAGATAGTCTTTGATGTTCTTTTTAAAGACTATGAGGTCAAAAGGTGGGATAACGGAACCCCTATTAAAATAGTAAGAGCATAAAACTTGGTGGTAGGAGATAGCCAAGGCTGAGTGAGAAGTCCAGTCCAGCTGAAAATTGTTCGTACAGTGGAATGTGAGAGGTAATGAGCCTAAAAGGTCACACCGAACAATTCGGGTGTTGTCCTCCATCAGTGATTAGGTATTAGAAGTTCAGCAGAGAAGAGCGATGAAAAGAAAGCAGCATTTCTGAAACTGCGTAAATCTGGCAGCCATGTGGAAAGCAGAGTGAAGGGCAGGAGGTGAGAAGCAGGAAATGGAGACTGCAGAACAGTCCTGGCAGCAGAACAGCCGGGATGAGAGAAAAGGCAATACAAGAACGGAGAAGGGATGAGTCATGGAGAAAGCTGGAGGGAGACTAAACAGCACTCAGTAACTCTGAATAGAGAAAAACTATTTAAGATACAAGTTAAAGACTTGAGGGTTTCATGCTTTAGAGACTAGAAAAGTTACTGTTGGGCAAGAAAAATAATTTAATTTGTGGGAAAAATACTGAGTCTCCTTTTAACATTTTGAGACTGCAGTATATTAAGAGAAGATTCATTATAATAGGTGAGGCCAGTAGAATACCTAGTAAGCAGTTGGAAATTCTGAATTGCTAAAGCCTGTGAACCAAAGGTCACTGGTTCGATTCCCAATCAGGGCACATCCTCAGTTGGCCCATGCTAGCGAGGCAACTAACTGGTCGATGTTCCTCTCCCTCTCTTTCTCCCTCCCTTTCCCTCCCTCTAGAAATAAATAAAATCTTTAAAAAAAGAAAAAGAATTCAGTGGCTGTGTATAACAGCAAATTAGATACAGCTGAGGAATTAGTTACTTGACATTTTAATTAGAAGCAAATATCTATGGAAGAAAACAGGACGGAAATATAGAAGAATGTGAGAGATATGAGGGACATGATAAAAAGGTCTGAAATATAAGATATTTGAGTCCAGAAAGAAGAGAAGAGAGGGTGGAATAGAAGCATATGTGAAGAGATAATGGTGAAGAATTTTCCAGAACTAACAAATGGCATCAAACCACAGATTCAAAAATACTACAAACTCCAACCAGAATGTATTAAAACAAAACTAAACAAAACAAAAACACCTTACCTAAGCACATCAGAGTAAAACAGTTTGCTGAAAGCCAAAGCAAAGAGAAAATTTTAGAAACAACCAATGGGGGCAAAAAAAAAGATTACCTTTAAGAAATAGCAATAAAACTATAAGCTGAATTCTCAACATAAAAAATGGAAGGGCCCTGACTGGTGTGGCTCAGTGGACTGAGAGCCAGCCTGTGAACCATAGGGTCACCGGTTCCATTCCCAAGTCAGGGCACATGCCTGGGTTGCGGGCCAGATCTCCAGTAGGGGGCGCATGAGAGGCAACCACACATTGATGTTTCTCTCCCTCCCTTCCCCTTTCTAAAACTAAATAAACGAAATAAAATAAAAAAGTGGAAGCGATAACACACTGCAATGGTATCTTTAAAGGCTAAAAGAAAATAATTGCCAGCTTGAAATTCCAAACAAGGGGGGAAAAGAACTGTAAAATGAAGATGAAATACAGACACTGCCACACAAATAAAACAATTCTTTCTAAAAGATGAAAGCTAAGAGATGTAGAAAAAAATTAAAAGCAGTAGAAAGTAAATGCATTAAGGCTAAGTGGGTACTGAGAAGGAATAAGTATCTCGTGGGTTTTAAAACACAGAGTGTTAAACAGCAGTGGTACGTAACTTTGGGAGGGAGGAGTAAATGGAGTTTAAGGGCTCTGAGGTCCAAGCTAATACTAATGCTTAGCCAGACAAAGGTGCACACTGAAAATAAAGATCATCACCCTGGCTGGTGTGGCTCAGTGAGTTGAGGGCTGGCCTGTGAAATGAAAGGTCGCCAGTGTGATTCCCAGTCAGGGCACATGTCTGGGTTGCAGGCCAGGTCCCCAGTGGGGGCCATGCAAGAGGCAACTATGTATCTCTCCCACATTGATGTTTTTCTGCTTCTCCTTCTCCCTCCCTTCCCCTCTAGAAAAAAAGAAATCATGATGATTCACCAGAAAGATATAAAAATTCTACATTTGTCCATATGTGATAACATAACTTCAGCAGTATATAGCAAAAAATTGACGGCACTAAAAAGAGAAGCAGAGACAGTACATGGAACAAGCAGATAAAAACGAAAAATCGTAGGAACATGCAAGAACGAATGACAACGCGCATGTGAGAGACACTGCATCCAATCATGGCGGCACATGTTTTTCAAGTGCGCGATGACCCCTTATCCAAACTGACCCTAAGATGGACCACACAGCAAGTCTAATACATGCCAAAGAACTCAAATTATTCAGGGTATGTTCCCTGACCAACGGGGGATTATATTAGGAACAACAAAATAAATCTGAAAATCATCTTGTGTTTGGAAATTAAGCAATTTAGTTCTAAATAACCCGTGAAGGCAACAAAGATATCCTCATTATTTTGAACCAAATGACAACAAAAACAAAACACATCAAAACTTGTAGAATACTGCTAAAGTTTATTACTTAGAATGAAATGTATAGCCTTTAAAGTACCTATTAAAAAATGACTAGCTGGAAAAAAATCAGTGATCTAAGTATCATCTCAAAAATTAGATAACGAACAAATTACCCCATAGAAATTACTATAAAAAAAAATACAGCATCCAGCACAAATAACGCCCTTTTATTACAAAATCATAAGGATGTAATTCTGTAACCATAAGAATATCACATGCAAGCACAGCCTATGACACTTTAGGTGAAATATTCAAATTAAAACTATAAATTATTACACCCATGTTACCCTACCAACCACACGGACGCAGACCTTCCTTCTGCTGGACTCTGTGTGCGCATGTGTGATGTGTGCGTGTGTGTAAACAGACCCACTTAAAGTGGAGCTGGACCTGCCTCCCAGAGGAACTAACTACCTTGCAGACTGTGTGCCTCAAACCTTCAGAACGTTAAGGCAGTGGAATAACCTTTGGACTGAACCTAAAAAGCACTGTATCTCAACTGTTTGCAAAGATGACAAGGAATCAGACATTATGACTACTAGACGCATGACTACCAGACTGAAAAATTAAAAAAGGTTTTTTAGAATTAGAGTCACTAGTTGGCTTATCTGCACCTATAGAAATGCCTTCCATCCATTGACGTGGTTGTTTCCCTTCCCTTTGTCTCCTAACGGGAGGACTATTTGGGCGTCTGCCTCTATCAGTGCTTTCCAAATAGCTGGGTTTTTTTTAAATCTCAAAATAAAGGCATGTTGTCTCTCACTTTGGCCCTTTATTTTTAGGTTAATGGTACAGCATGGTGGCCACTGATGAGAAGGGCACCCCAGGGAAACGCGGCGTCAGGTCACTGCGTCCCCGCGCAGACATCACAGGCGCACCAACGCAGACCGAGGTGGGACACCCACCGCACGCCGGGCTGCATGGTGCAGCTCCTGCTCTGCAGAGGAGGACAAATAATTTTCTCTCTGACTGGGCTCCTGGCTGAGACATCCTTGCGATAAAAGATTAACAGGAGGAAAGCAAATGGAAGCTTAGTGACAGGTATACTTCCCGTATACATGGGAAGACCCAGGAAAACTGAGTAATTTGCCAAAATGGCTGAAGCTACTACCTTAAATACCATCTTCAGCTGAAGACAAAAGAAGATTTGGGGGTGGGGGCGTCAGTTATGGAAGCTTACTAGGGAAAAGCAGCACAGTAAACACGGTAAGGTTGTTATGCTGATTTAAGTACTCTGAATTGATTGGAGTTTCCAGAGCCAAGGTCGCCCCCTGGCCCAGGTACAGGAGGGAGCACTCTGAGGAGCGGAGATCCCCCTTACAAATGTAAGTCACCTTTTACAAAGGGTAACTAACTGCTACGTGGTTTTCAGAGCTTCTCCCAAGTCTGCTGTTTCTTAAAAATTAATCAGCCTAAAAGAATCCTTAAGCCAGGGACATATTTTGGGGTGACAAATTCTGTTCCCCTAGAAGCTCCGGCTGCACACGTGTACAGCGCGCTACTGTACTGAATACTGTGGGCGACTGTATCACAATGTGAGCGCTCGTGCAATGCCTTGTGCTCGACAGTACCACTCAGTGGGTGACAGAAATCTCCCACTTCCGTTATAATCTCGAGACCACAGTCATATATACACAGTTCATCACTGACCAGAACATCATGCAGCAGATGATTATAAAAGAAATGAAACAACGGTATTAAAGGTAGACAGGTAAAGATAAGGTGGTTAGATGGAGGAAGAGAGGTAAGGGAGGGAGGGAGGGAGGGAGGAAGAGAGCACCGACAAAGTAAAAAATCTGTTCTTTGAAAAGACTAGTAACTGTCAACATAAGAAATGGCCAAACTTGTAAGAATTTTTATGAGTTTATTTGAGCCAACTAACAACAATTGCCAGGAAGCAGAACCTCAACAGACTGAGGAAATGCTCTGGAAAATGGCAGTTTGCACCTCATTTCATATATTACAATCAAAAGAGAAGACGTAGGTAGGTTCCACGGAAGCCACTGTTGCTGGATTAGGGAGGTGGAAGAAAGCAAAGTGGGGAGACCGGGGGATGGGATGAAACGCCAATGATGGACAGTGTTTTACGGAGGTGGGCACAGGGCGGTTAACAGTCAGCCGCGGACACAACAACGGAAACAGGGCGGAGACCTGGGGTCGGCCCCAGGACCAGAGCCTGTGCACTGGGGCGTCTGGGAAGGGGGAAGTGACATTCCAAAGGCATGTCATCGTAGATGCAGAAAAACAAGACGAGAGGCAGGCTCAGTTAAGGTCAAGATTGACTTTTGTCAGGGAAAATTCTAGCCCAGGACATGACTGCCTGCCATGACTTAATTTTAGGGACAAAGTTTTTCATTTCAGACCATCCTAAGTGACCACGCGGGTCTCTGAGTCTGCGAGGCCCTCACGCAGGCCTCCCTGAGCCTGTCAGGGTCGGCATGCTGCCCCTTTCCGTCCACGTAACGTGGATAAACCTCTGATGAGACTCACTAAAAAAAGGAAGAACAAATTATTAGTATCAGGAATGAAAGTGAACATCACTACAAATCCTGCAGAAAATAAGAGGGTATTACGAACAACTTTACACCAATAAATTTGAAAATTTAGATAAAATAGACAAATTCCTAGAAAAAGTTACCAAAACGGATACAACTATTGAAGAAAAACTTCCCCACCAAGAAAACTATATTATTTTAAAAGAAATAACATCAATCCTATCCAAACTCTTCCAGAGAACACATGAAGGTAAACTATTACTCAGTTCATTTTATAAAGCCAGCATAATCTTTTTTTTTTTAAAGATTTATTTTTATTTATTTTTAGAGAGAGGGGAAGGGAGGGAGACAGAGAGGGAGAGAGACAGCAGTGTATGGTTGCCTCTCACATGGCCCTCACGGGGACCTGGCCCGCAACCCAGGCATGTGCCCTGACTGGGAATCGAACCGGGACCGCTTGGTTCCCAGCCCGCGCTCAATCCACTGAGCTACACCAGCCAGGGCAAGCCAGCATAATCTTGCCAGCAAAATATGACAAGGACAGTGCAAGAAAGGAAAATTTTAAGTCAGCCTTGCTCATAAAAATGGATGCAAAAATCCTAAACAAAATACAAAACCTAGGAATCTAGTAATACATATAAAACATACATATAAAAAGAATACTTAGTCCTTGCAAGGCTAGTTTTAACACTAGAATTCACCACAATTACAAAATAACCAGAAAAATCACACTATCATCTGTGCAGGGTAAAAACTAAGAGTAGAATGAAACTTCTCTTAATCTGATATAAAAACTATAGCAAACATCATTTAAAACATTTGTCAAATTTAATTTCCAATTACAGCTGACATACAATATATTAGTTTCAGATGTACATAGTGATTAGACATTTATATAACTTAAGAAGTGACCATCCTGATAAGTCTAACCATCTGACACCATACGTAATGATCACAGTATTATTTATATTCCCTGTGTTGTATTTTACATCCCCACAACTATTATCATAACTGGCGATTTGTACTTCCTAATCCCTTTCACCTTTTTCACCCAATCCCCCGAGCACCCTCCCTTCTGGTGACCGGTTTGTTTTTTGGATTACACATATAAGTGAATCATATGGTACTTGTCCTCCTCTGTTTGACTTACTTCGCTTAGCATAATATCCTCTAAGTCCACCCATGTTGTCCTAAATGGCAAGAGTCCATTCTTTTTTTTATGGCTGAGTAATAGTTCATTGCAAAGATCACTCATTTTTTATTAATTTAACAAACCTTTATTTTGCATTTTTTAAAACACAGGTTAATGTTTTATAATATGTCAATTAAAATGGTAGAAATTAAGTAGTTAGTTTACATTGCTTTCTATTCTTTGTCAGTGACTTTCCATAAAAGTTACCCCACAGAACACAAGAGAACTCATCTAGAATTCTATTCTTACTAAGAAAATCTTTCATGGTCATCGAGTCTCATGAATGTTTCATAGATTACAAAAAGAAATATAAATAAGTTTTATTGTTGGGATGTTTTACCACATTGGATATTTGTTCTCATGAATGCCTCTAACATGTGAAACTTACACACAAAAAAGATGTTGTTGAGAACTGAAGAACAGAATAAGAATTCTCCAAATGGTACTTTTTAAAACTGAATGTATTGGAGTGACATTGGATAACAAAATTATATAGGTTTCAGGTGTACGATTCTATAGTGCATCATCTGTACACTGTATTGTGTTCACCCCAAGTCAAGTCTCCTTCCATCAGCAAACATCATCCTTAATGGTGAAATGTTGAAAGCTTTCCCTCCGAGATCAGAAATGGTATAAAGATGACTCCAATCAGTCCTTCTATTCAGCATGCATTTACTGAGGGTCCTGCACAGGACAACAAAGCGAGTTAAAGTGTGAATGGAAGAGAGGGGCTTTGTAGCAAGCCTGAGAAGGGCAGGGACCACGTAATCACACAGAGTGGTCTGATCGGAAATTTCCTAACTGGGCAGGTCATGGGGCGTAGTCACGTTCTGGGCCTATAGAAGCCTTAATAAAAGGTCAATCTTTGCCTTAAGGGAGCCCTGTCCGTTGTTTTTGTGCACCTAAGAGAACATACCCTTGGAATGTCAGTAACTATCTTTTCCGGATGTGCCAGAAGCATAACCACCCTCCTTCACAGGATGACCCCCAAACTCCTCGCTGTCTTCTTGTACCATACTCTCTCTACTTACTGAAAGTTCAATATTAACTATCCTCTACCCACTGATGTAAAACAAGTGCATCTCTCCATTTTGCTTTTTATCCAGTCCTGGAGACAGCTGTCCCTGGTTTTCTCCCACCTCCTTACTACTAATGGATTGCATGTAACCTCCTTTGATTCTAAATGTATAAAAACGCTTCTCTTGGTTGGGGGTCATCCTGTTCCTAAGGTGGGAAAATGGTGGCTGCAAAGAAGATGAAAAAGTCATTGGAGTCGATCAGCTCTGGGCTCCAACTTGTGATGAAAAGTGGAAAGTACATGGTGGGGTACAGGCAGACTCTGAAGATAATCAGACAAGGCAGAGAGAAACTGGTCATCCTCACCAACAATGTCCAGCCTTGAGGAAATCTGAAATAGAGCACTATGCCATGCTGGCCAAGTCTGGTGCCCATCACTAAAGTGATGATTGAATTGGGCACAGCGTCTGGAAAATACTATCGAGTACGCACACTACCTATCATTGATCCAGGTGATTCAGGTATCATTAGAAGCGTGCCAGAACAGACTAGTGAAAGTAAATCATGCAAAATTTTTCTTTAATAAAACTGGCTACAGCCTGGTTTAAAAGCAGAAAGAAAGAAAGAAAGACAAAACAAACTGCAAAATTGCCCTTCTCCAGAGAATTTTCTCAATCCTTTGGGATTTTACTCTGGGTCAGTCCTCAATTTTTTGGCTCAAACTCTTATAAAATGTATCTATAGATTTGGATTTACTTTCATCTACAAAAGAAATATGCAGCAACTGTATTTGCACATAATGATAACAATTAAAAAGGAACATTTAGGACTGTCATGGCAGGCTTGCTGAAGAAGACTACCAGCCTTGTGGGGTTGGCGGTGAGAGTCCGCACAAGAGGCCAAGAATACTGTGTGCAAAAATTCTTGATGTTCTTGAGCAAATCCCTAAAAGTGCAGCATATAGAAAGTACACAGAACAGATTACAAATGAGAAGCTGGTTATGGTTAAAGCGGAACCAGATGTTAAAAAATTAGAAGACCAACTTCAGGGTGGCCAAGCAGAAGAGGTGATTCTTCAGGCTGAAAATAAACTAAGCCTGGCGAGAAAAATGATACAATGGAAACCATGGGAGCCGATAGTGGAAGAGCCTCCTGCCAACCAATGGAAATGCCAATTAAATCATCAGCAAATGACTTGTGTGTTGAAGGGAAACTGATGTAATTAAATGTTGTTGTATCAAAAATATGTCCATATTATTGACATCTAATAATTAAGAAAACTGATGCAGAACATATTTAGGAGACTTGTTAAAGCTAATGATTATGGTAATAGGGACTTATGAATCAGTTTTTGTTAAAGCATTCATTCAAATTATTTCAAAGGTGGTATTTTATAAGATAGAGGTTCTGTAAGATTTGGAAATTAATTGGAAAAATTTCTGTTTCAATGCACAGGCCATGTGTTTGATAGGTGAAAGAGTTTTAGTAGTATCTCTGACACATTTGATTTTTTATTTATTCTGACGAAACCAGGAAGAAATTTATTATTGCTTAAACAAATGTACAGGTCACTGTTTGAAGTGAAGTAAGAGAAAAACCATTAAATTACAAGTCATTGTACAGCTGAGGAAATTGATTTTGTATTTGAAAGAAAGATTTCTTATTTACAGTGGTGGTTGGAAAATTAAAATTTTGTCTCATTTAAGGAAGTTAGCTGTCTGGCCCGTGATCAAACTACTCCAGGAGAGAGAGTTTCTGTAAAAGAAGAGATGGTAATAGTTCCTAAAGTTTATCTGGCAGACGGATAGGCTTTTATTAAAAACATCTTAGTTGTATGGTTATAACTTCCAGGTGGAGTCACTAAGTAGTTTTTACTAAGTTTCCAATGAGTTAACTGGGTATCAAGACAAAGCTGTTCAAGGAAAGAAACGATGGACAAGTTTAAAGTTAAACAAAAATAAATTTTCAGGTGGGGAAAAAAAGGAATATTTAGAACACCATTTTTAATTAGCATTGTCTACTGGTCCAAAGACAAGCACACAGAGCCATGAAGCAGACTGGGGAGTCAACAAATTTACGAACACCCGGTTTATCACGAAAGTGACACGTCAGAGCGCTGAGACAGGAGTTTCACTAAATAGCACTGGGTCAATTGGAGAGCCATTTGGAAAAGCAAATTAATCTTTCACTGAACACAAATTCAACTGCAAATGGGCTGAGGATGACCTAAAATATATATCATCAAATTCTCCTCTCCTCTGGCTTCAAACCGAGTTTGACCAACGAGAGACATTAGCAGGAGACTTAGGGTGGGAGGATGTAGTCAGGATACCTACGCCCGGGGTCTCCCCTGCCAGCTGCCCTGAGCTGTGGACACAGTTCCTACCAGGAAGCCCTTGCCACACAGCTATCCTCCTCTGGCTGAGGCGACAGCTCCTTGCTATTGCTCCTCTGAAGATCCAGTCGTAGCCAGGGCTCCTGGCTGCCACTAGAGCTGGACACCGTACAACCAGCATTTGTTTTCTAAACTCTACCCACGTGTTTATAAATCCCCTTATTAAACTCTCAGAATATCTAGATTGAGGGCCTCCTGTTTCTGGCTAGACCCTGACTAAATCAGGTATTATCTAAAAAAGCTCAAAACCTGAGTTAAAAATATGCATATTCCAACACCCAGGAATCCCACTCCTAGTTCCATACTTAGGGAAAGGCATGCTTATATGCACTAGGTGCATGTCCAATGCCGTTCACTGAAGCAATCAATGCTCATCACGTTCCAGTTTCCAAACTGGAGAAAACAAATGTCCAAAAACATTTGAATTTTTAAAAGTGGGTCAAAAAACCTTATAATGGGCCCTGGCTGGTGTGGCTCAAGGACTGAGTGCTGGCCTGCAAGGCAGAGGGTCGCTGGTTCGATTCACAGTTGGGGCACAGACCTGGGTTGCAGGCCAGGTCCCCAGTGGGGGACGCGTGAGAGGCAACCACGCATTCATGCTTCTCTCCCTCTCTTAAAACAAAACAAAATGAAACAAAACAACTTATAATGGAATATTACACTCAAACAAAAATGAACAAAAAACTCAAACCTTTTCATTTCAGGGCCCTTTTTACACTCTTAGAGAAAGATTCCAAAGCCATTTTGCTTTATATAACTGAGTTTTTAAAATGTATATTCATTTCAAATAACAAAGAATGCAGGTTAATGTAAGTAACATTTCTTGTTTTTAAAAAAATTATTTTCTAAAACAGAAGTAAGGAGAGTGGCACTGTTTTATGTTTTTGCAAATCTTTTATTATCTGGCTTAACAGAAAACAGCACAATTTTCATACTTTTTTGTACATTCAATCTGTTGTGATATTTTGTCTTGGTTGAAGCATATGAAGAAAGTCAGCCTTACACAGGTGTACAGTTGGAAAGGAAGAAGTAGTTGAACAGTCCTTTCAACTAACGGTGGATATTCTTCCTTGACACTACACCAAAACTCAACGACTGACAATTTCTTAAAGATCGGGGCAGTGTCGCTTCTGAAAACCTGCCGACGAACTGTTCATGCCGTGTTCATCGAAATCCACCATCTTATCTCGCACGCTGAACAAAACCCTTTACCCATGCATGATTTTGGGACATCTACACACATCACTTGGAAAACACTGATTCACTGAAGTATGAAAGTCTTCCAAATGATGACATTGCACTTGTAATTACATTTATTTGTCTCATCAGAAAGTCTTTTAAGTATAGATATCAAGTTCACAATGGTAGACACAAGTTTCTCCAAATTTTAACTTTCATGTGAAAACTCAAATTTTATCATTGGCCACAAATACAATCAGTTGTTTTCTTAAAGTGACAGGCTCATTTTGTTTATATTCAAGAAAATATCTGCCAAATACTGCAATGGAAGGAACCACAGTTTACCTATCAGTCATTCTATAAAATAACAATGGCATTCTGTTTAAACAGTAGCAAATTTATCTTGCAACTTAAATAATTACATGCTTTTCCTCAGGGGACCCCTCACAGTTCAACACGCAGCAGAAGTGCTTAATGCGTACTTTCCATTTCATCACATGGGATATTAAAAAGAGGTAGTCAAGGGTTGAGAATTAATGAAACCAATCATTTCTCTGCTTTATCAAAGACATTATTTTTTTTATTTTTATTTTGAAAATACATTTATGAAAGCTGGAGACAGTGAAACAAGGAAAAGCTCGGGACAGAAGCAGCAACAGGAAAGTCTAGGCAGGGCTGCTGTCAGCTCATGGAAAGTCAGAGAAAAGGGGCCTTAGAGACAAAAGGAGCCCAGGATGAGCTGCCAGAGCCCGTTGCTCCCCTGGTTGCCAGTCTCGTGGGAACCCTTTGAGTTTAGGAGATGCACCTGTGGGGGAAGAGAGGCGTGGGCGTGCTCCTGAGAGGAGCGCTATCAACGACATTCTCGAGTGAAACTTAATGAAAATGACCACTAAGTACAGTCTGGGGGTCACTGCCTTTCATGATAATGTGTCAACAGTTTTCCTGACCACTGCCTTGTCACAGTGGACATCATCACCAATGACAACAGTGGAAAGGGCAAATAACATCTTTGCATAATCATGGAAATACTTTTGATCTCACAGATCCCCCAAATGAGTCTTGGGAAAAAACCTAGGAGTCCACAGACCACACTTTGAGAACCACTAAATTATAACAACACAAAGCAATATGGATGGATCTTTAAAATGTAATGCTGAGCAAACAAACAAAAAATAGACACAAAGGCTATATAAGCCCTGGCTGGCGTGGCTCAGTGGACTGGGAGCTGGCCTGCGAACCAAAGGGTCGCCGGTTCAGTTCCCAGTCAGGGCACATGCCTGGGTTGCGGGCCAGGTCCCCAGTGGGGGATGTGGAAGAGGCAACCACACATTGATGTTTCTCTCCCTCTTTCTCTCTCCCTTCCCTTCTGTCTAAAAAAAATAAATAAAACATTAAAAAAAAGGCTATATAAGATTCGTTCATATAAAAATTCATAAACAGGCAAAACTCAATTGTATTGTTTAGGAATGCATACTTAAGTTGAAAAAACACCAAGCAGACAAAAATCAGTAAGGCTATAGGAGATTTAAACAATTAAAAATCTTAGTCTAAGGATCATGCACTCCCCACCCAATAATAACAGAATATGCCTTCTTGACCAACATATACAGAACGCTCATAAAAACTGACAATATACTATTGTCAGTACCAATTAATTTTGACTGCAATGCAATTAATTTAAAAACAACAAAAAGATAATTAAAAAACCAACATCTGGAACTTTTAAAAATATACTTTTAAATGTTTCATAGGTTAAAGAAGAAATCACAATAGAAATTTAAAAATATTTAGAACTAAATAATACAAATACAGCAGATCGAAACATGTGAGGTGATCTAAATCAGTATCAGGGGAAATATTCACAGCTTTTAAATTGTTTTATTAGAAAAAATAAATACTGGATAAGAAGATGTATGCTGGGGAGAATAAAAGAAAATATAAGGAAACTAAACCTGTGAATAACCAACTTATTTAAATGAACATATATTGTATCTTATCTATAGAAATATGTATGTCCAAAAAGGTGCCTCGCAAGTTATTAAGAGTGCTGATATTGTGGCAACTCAATTGATCAATTCAACTGACTGGTTAATTCCAAAGCCCTACACACATGCATCACAACGCCAGCAGTCATGGCTGTCCACAGCCCCGCTCTCTTAATACAGGATTTCTCTGGAGCCAAGCGCTCCAACTTGAACCTTAGGTTGAAACCCGTTCTCCGTCCCACTACCTGCAGACATGATGCTCGCAAACCCTCCCTTCTGCTGTGACCTTAATACTTCGAGAAAAACTCAGATTTTCCTTTTTTAAAGACCAAGGGGTCCATGCTTTTGAAAGGAAACTCAGAAATTCACTCAGGTTGTACCTGAGTTAAGTTGGAAAAACTCAAACTTAATAAAAGGTACTTGCAAAGAAAGCTGCAGAAGAATCATGAAGCCTGACGACAAATAAAATGTCTTTTCCCTCACCCCTTCTCCTTCACCCACAATCTCCTTCCCCTTTCCGTTTCTCCTCCTTTCCCCCGGTTGCAGGAACCTACAGGGTCCAAGGTGGGAAATCGAAGTGAAGACTGGCCGAAAGAGAGCCGGGCTCCTCTCCGCATTCCAGTCCTCCACAACTTTTCGGTTGCGCCATCACACTTCCAGCCTTGCACAGGCCGCCGCACCAGCTGTCATCCAAAATTGACCCATAGCTCAAATCTTTGCTGTCAACATTACGATCTGACCACACTCTTAATTTTCCAGTTTTCTCCCTCTTTCGCTCCCATTACCTTTGCTGCAGGCCCCTTCGCCTTGTTTGACAAGGGACAGGACAGAAAGGAACTGCTAGCAGTGGAGACAAGACAGTGAACGGGTTCCCTGCCTTCACAGACCTGGGGCAAGCCTACAAATCTGGCAAAACCACGCAGCCGGACAAAAAACGCGGTCCCTATACACATGGTGCCATTCGGTCTCAGCTGGATTCTCAACGCTGCTCTCCAGTTGTTTTCTTATCTTTGGCTTCTCTTCTTTTCCAAACCTCTCCCATCCCCTCAAGCCACCTTCCCAATCCTGGTGCCTCCTGCTCTCTCATTTTACATCCTACCTCATGGCAGGAGAGAGAGAGAGAGACCGACCACTGGGCTTGACTGAAACTTCTTTGGCAAAGGTCATGAATGAACTATTCATTTCAGATTTTCCCAAGGCTAGCTCCCTCCTATCTGTCATATTCTAGGTCAAATGCTACCTTCTCAAAGAGCCCTTCACTGACCTGCTGTGGAAAGTCGGCCTCCTATTCACGCTATCGCGTTTCATTTCCATACAGGATGTATCAGGAAGGTAGGGACCTGCCCTGTCCACAACACTCTCCCCAGCAGGAGGTGCTCGGTAAGTATTCACTAAATAAACTGATTCCTATGGTAAAGCTAGTGCTGATGCGTTGAAGTTTTGAGTTATACATGAGCTTCACTATCACGCCCTTGCATAAAATTCTTTTCCCAATTCCGACTATTACAATGTCAACTTTTCTCTACTTCTCTTCATTCTAAATCTAAGTTCTAGCTATAGCACCTTCTTTACATTTTGCCAACTATATCTACCATCCCTTGGAACCTGTTTTGTCACTCTATATTTTCAGTACCTGGCTTGCCTTTTTCCTCTCTACCTTATCCCGTATTTTCAATAAATTTTTTTTTTTTTAGAAAAAAAAATTTTTTTTTTTTAAGACTTTATTTATTTTCAGAGAGAGGAGAAGGGAGAGAGAAAGAGCAATGTATGGTTGCCTCTCACATGGCCCTCACTGGGGACCTGGCCTGCAACCCAGGCATGTGCCCTGACTGGGAATCAAACCGGGACCCTCTGGTTCCCAGCCCGCGCTCAATCCACTGAGCTACACCAGCCGGGCCCGTATTTTCAATAACTTTTACATGGTCAGTGCCACTATCAGTGACTGCCACATACGCATGGGGCGACCGCTAACCACAGGACAACCCCAGCCTCAATCTCACCCTGAACTGTTTCCTTTTAAAAACCTCAGGCTCATCTTTCCCGTTTCCTGTACCCAATGAACCTGTTCTTCCTCTTCACCGAACCTCTACGCTTGCAGCCCTTCCACTTTCCACTCCTGGGCATACACTGGATTTCCTACCCATTTGCTGCCTGTATCCTACTGTCAGTGCGACTCCCAGTCCGCTAGTAAACTCCCTGGTCTTTCTGCCACGGCTGCCCCCGTCTTATTATGCTCTGGAGCGATACCACAAAAGTCTTCACATACCATTCAGTCTATTTAATTGCAGACTAGGTCCTTTAAAATTACGTGTTAAAATTTAAAGCAAAGCAAGATTTGGGGTGAGCAAGAGACTATCTTTAATAGAAATAATGTTAAACAGAGACTGTGGGTAGTCCACATTCTCATTTGATTATGACCGTATGTATAATTTACATTAATTCCCAGTCACCACACTTCACATGTTTATTTAGAGAGCATACTTACATAGATCAGTCCTGAATAGTAACGATCCTTCAGATTATGTAAAACAGAAGCTTCATTCAAGCACGTCAATTCTGCCATATCCTCCACCTTGGAAAACTTAGGTGGGTTCATCTTCTGAATGTCATCTTTGTTGACCATTGCTTTCTTTCCATTCTCCGCCAACTCCACCATGACTTCATCTCCCCGTTCCTCCTTGATACTAGCTGCCTCAAAGCCGTGGCGTTCCGAGGGAATCCACACCAGCTTTTTGGCAGTCCAATCAGCCTGTGTGGCAGGGTTGTAGATGACAGCCCTGTCCACAAAGAGATACCTCTCCGGATCTTCAAGTCCACTTCTCTGTGCCATTGTAAACAGAAGGATCCAAGAGCAATCGCCTCTATGAAAAGAGGAGAAGGATAAAGTTAGATACTTAAAAATAGAAAATGATCCACAAATTTTACTCTTCGAAGAAACTGAAAACAAAACCTTTGGTAAACAGAAAGCATACACTTTGAGTAAAGACGCTGGGGTATTCCTCTTTACAGCCACACCAACCGAGTTTCCAGGGTAAATTTCAGGGGTGACCACAAATTATGCCTCTGGTCGCCTGAAGACCACTCAAGACATGCCCTCAGTTACTGAGGACTAAAAAACAAGCAGAAAGAAAAAGTAAAGTTCCAGTTTGACCTTCTTTCCTCTTCATCTCCTCTTTCGCCCTCACCACAAATCAAACAGAGTTAAGAAGGGAAAGGAGAATGAAGAAAAAGAAAACGATTCATAATGAAAGGCCTACGGAGTGGTACCAGAATTAGTCTGACCACCAGGACATAGCTACAGAGCCCATGAGGAAGGCCAGAGGAGTAGAGCACAGAGGCTAAAACGGGCCTCCCATTCTACCCTCAGACAACAGGCTCAAAGTCCTCCCTTACAAATACCCCCAGCAGCCCCCCCATAGCTTACCTATGGCCAACGTGGTCTTAATGTGATCAGAGAAGGCCACAGAGGGCCACCGTAACTTGGCTTCACACGACAGCCTTTCAAGTATGTGATGGTAGCTATTCAGGGCTCCACTCCCATCCTGCAGCTGCTCCTCCTCCCTGTCTCCTCTGCAGCATTCCATCGTTCATCAAGACTCATTCCGCTACCCTGAGCTCTCGCCTCTAAACAGACTCCATGTGCTTACGCCCCTTTGGAGTGTGGGACCCAGAAGCAAACATAATGTTCCAGATAGAGTCTCACCAGTACAGAAGAAAAAGGAACCGTTAACAACCATAGGGCCACACTAGGGAAAGCAGTTTCTGTGACTTTCACAATTAATGCATCTCAAGACCTAATTGGTATATTTAGCATTCATTCGCTGTTGGCTCCCAATGAACTGTCAGCCAAAGCTCCAACAGGCTGTTCTAAGTCACCTCCCTGCCTCTTACACTTATGCAATTGGCTTTTTGGATCAAATGACAGGAGTTTACATTCCTCACTCACCTTTCTTATGTGACTCATCATTCCTAGTTGACAACATCTTTTTGGAATCCAATACCATCATTAAACACTTTTGTTATTACTCCACATTACAAACTTCATGAGCGTGGATTCCATCCATGACTTCATCCAAATCAATGCGAGAAGCCAACCGAGTGCCCGCTCTTGCTCCATCAAATCCTCCCAACTTCTCCCACCCTCCAAAATGATGGGGACTCTCTGTAGGCGAGACAGAAAGCTGAGAGCTTTACCATAAAGTAGTCCAAAGTTAAGAGGTTCTTAACCGTGAGTCCATGGATGCATTTCAAGCTGAAAGGGTGTAAAAGTGTTGGGCACTGACTGTGCTGGTGTGCGCGCACTTAGTTCTAACAGGAGAAAACGCATGACTTTCTTCAGATTCTTAAAGGGATCTATTTGTGTCCTAACAGATTAATAATCACTGATAGCGGGTGCAGATACTACCTCTTTCCCTCTAGTAAGAATTTTCTAGAATCAAATAACTAAGAGTCCTCAGAAATGAGTTGTTACAATGTAATGCATCATGAAGACCCATGCTCTAGAGCAGCAGATTTTCAACCCGTGTGCGGGAAGCATTTTTTAAACATGCAGGTTGTGACCACTCAGTCAGGGGCACTGGCCTCTTGTCCCTTACTCCACAGCCAACACCACAAAGCCATTCGGTGTCAATGAATCAAAATTATGCCTATTATTTTTTGTTGGATTGACAAAAAAATATATTTTTTGGTGTGTCACAGAATTTTAGTAATTAGTTTACGTGTGCCATGAGATGAAAAACCTTTGAGAACCTCTAGAGCGTGGTTCTCCAACTCTGGCATGTACATCAATCAGCAGCTCCTACAAAGCTCATTAAAATACAGATTGCCAGGCCCCGTCCCCAGAATTTCTGATTTAGGTAAATCTGGGATGGAGGACAGTAACTTGCATTTCTAACAAATTCCCAGATGATGCTGACGCTGCTGGTCTGGGGAGCACACTTTGAGAATCACTGCTCCATAGTTCTCCGACTGCCATGGTGAGCCGCTGTTACTAACAGGTATTTGAGGTAGGGAAAAAAAGGTTGAAAAACCAATGTTCTAGACTAATTCATACCAAGATTTAAAGACTGTGCTAATAATGTTTTAAGGATAATGGAACTGGACAACACAAAAATCACAAAATGAAATGACAAAAAATCCCAAAACATGTAACATGAAGACTTCTACAAATAAAACTGCCATCATGTTTTTTAACCAAACTTGCATTTGCCTTCTTATAGAAAATATTCATGGACACACGTACAATCTGTCTGAAGAATGGTTTCAAAAGTAGTACCTCTAGGGACTAGTCTGTAAGATTATTAACAAGTTCTCTGTCTTTTACACTAAACACTGCTAAGAAGGAAGCATGGCTTTGAAGTGGGACTTATCCCAGATGAATCTGGAGACACTCAGACACACACCCTGCCTAAAGGACAGCCTAACAAAAGTGAAAATATCCGACTATAGTGAAACCCGATAACAAGTTAGTCTGATTACTCTCGGCAGGTATTAGCTGTGTATCCCCTGCAACTCTCAGGAAACTGTCCTGCTGCCAGCGGCCCACACGCAGCTCTTTAACTTGACGTTGGGTAGCCTACAGTTAGCAGGTGCTCGTACATTAGAATAACTTAGACGACTTCTAGAGCAGGTCTTTTTTAAGTTATGGATTTAAAATTGATTAAATCAGTACTGTTTTGGTGCAGAAATGCTTATAATTTAAGAAAAATCCAATAGATCACAAAAGTATAATCACAAAAGTTTTCATAGATGGCAATTACATAGATACACCTTTTATTTTATAAAGGAGGAACGAATTATTCATGGGTCTTCACTGGGTAGTGGGACTGATTACATATTTTTACCTTTCCAGAGTTTCCCTTGCTGTACGGTAAGCACTCAGTCTACTTCCTGGCCCCACGAGGGGACCGTCCCCACTGACCAAACATGATATAAGCAGTCCTTACCTCTCACAGTACGCTTCTCCTCTACAACCAAAAACCTGCCATGCCTTCAAGTCCTGACCCAAAGGACACCCTTTCTTTCAGAAATTCTTTTCAGGTCAATCTGGCAATTTAATCCTCATCCTTCTAACATTCTGTGCTGCCCTTCTGGCATTTTTCTTGCCCTCCCTTGCATTGTCCCAGAGGGCTTAGCGGTAGTAGGTACTCAAACTGTTGTTTAATTTATAGTGTTCACGAGGCCAGTGAAGATTTTTTTTTTGTTCATTTTCATTCTTCACTAGTGATTGCCAAGTATGTTGTATTTTTTTCATTCCGTTGTATATTTGGAACCCAATCTTGATAAAACTGGTATTTAACAGTGAACCACTCCCAAATGCTTTTGCCTTGCAGAAAGGATAACACCATAATTTTTAAAATAGCAAGTACTGCTGTTATATATCACTAATTATGGCCAGACATCATTTATTCTAAGCAATTTATATATATCAACTGAATCCTCACAATAACCCTATGAGGTAGGTACTACGTATATCTTCATTTTACAGATGAGGAACCTGAGGTACAGAGAAAGCCAAAAACCAGCCCAAGACCACAGAGCCAACAAGTAGCAGAGCTGGGACTAAACCCTGCCTTCCGCTCCTGGGCTCACTCTCCAATGACGGAAGGCGAGAGGGAGGAAACTGTCAAGGGCACAATGGACACCATGCAGTGCCTCTTTGCTAAATCGATTTAACCCTATCGATTATGGCTTCAAGAGTAGAGGCTCGGCCAATGAACACACCTGCACAATCTGGAAAATGCTTTATATTTTATAGAAAGAAAAACCCTTGTATTTGGGGGGCGGGGAATAAATAGGAACCTCTTTGCAGGAGACATAAAGATAATGCAAAGGTTCTTGGTATTATTCGAAATTACTGCCTAATTAGAGCTGAGTCATTTATCTGTGAAGTCCAAACCCCTCGCCCTCCATTGGTTTTAGGTGCCTGCACTCCTGACTCCCTCCCACTTCCAATGAAATGCCACATAGAAAATTTCTCAACTGCCTCCCAGCACCTACTACCCGTATGGATCCTGGAAAACAATTCAATTTTATGCATATCTTGTACAAAATGTCTAACAAAAATGATACATAAATATTCCATGATACAGCATCCATATAAGACAGATAAACTAAAACAGAATTGTTCCAATTGTGTAACACTACTGTTGAGGTCACTTGCACTAGAGACATCGTGCCAGTCGGTTCATTTATCAATATTCTGCTTAATCAAATGAGCTCAAATACACACCAAATGCGAAAGGATGCTATGGCTATTCACGGCATGAGCCATCTCTCAGTTAATATTTGTGTCACATATTTTTGAAATGTGAACCCAACACTAGGAATTTTAATTCATATATGATGAGAAAGTACATAAATCGCAGCAGCGTATAGTCTTTCACCACACAACATGCCCTTCAGAATTCCCTCCATCTCACCTTCCATGCAGTCTGTCTTCATTGTGACTATTTCCCCAAGGAGCCCAAATAAAAAGCCAGACTCCCGGGTCACATCCCTTTGCTGCAAAAGCTCCTGCTATATCGCACAATTACACCATATGCTTTCTCCAGATAAGCACGGGGAAGAACTGAATTTAAGATGCAGAAGTAAGGAGATGCATAAAATGGCCACTTTTCCAGAATCTGAGACAGACAGGGCATACGTAAACACCAAAAGCACCGGACTAAAAGAATAATTAATAGGGACAGACTGATTAAGGAAATAAAACAATAAATAGATTAAAGTTTTCCAGAGTGAGATACTATCAAGAACAATTAAGCCTGACTCCAGAATCTTCCGTTTCAATGTTAAAAGACAAAATCTCAGCAAAGCCAAAGTATTATATTTAGTATTATATTATTCAGCGAAAACAGCAGTCTTTGTTTCATTTGCAGACTGGATCCACCCCGCCTGCTCTCCCCTACCCCACCCCACCCCACCCCCTTCCACCAACCGCAGTGATCTTGAAGGGAGCTGCAGAGGCCCTAAGAAACAGATAACGGTCATAGGCAGAGGCCACATTACCCAAACCTCCCTAGCTGAGCTCAAACCCACCGAGTCGCCAACCTCCTTCCTAAGGCCCTAGTTCCCAGGCAGGCCAGGCTGGGGGCCTCCCCGGTCCCTGGGCCGCATCCGCCCACCACAGGCCCACAAAGCCCCCCAGAGTCTAGGACTCCGCGGCTTCAACTTCCCTCCGACCTCATTCCAGTTTGATTTTATGGGATCCGGTTTGTGACCCCAGATGCAAAAAGCCAGGAAGACTCCACGGCGAGCCATTCCCAGATCACTTACACAATAAAGGGATCCCGAAGCGAGGGCTGACCCTCCCCCTCGGCCGCCCTGCTGCAGCGCGCCCCCGCCACATTTCCCGCCTCGCCCCCCAAACCGCCCGGGCCTCGCCCGGCGTCCGCCCCGGCCCCCGCGGGCTACGGAGCGCATTGTAGGACGCCCGCTCCCGCCCTCCTTCCAGGGAACCAGCTGAGCCTGACTTTCCCTACGCTGGCGGCCGGCTCCTCGGACCCTCACCCGCCGCGCGCTTTCCCGGCGGTGCAGAGCCCCTGCCCTCCGGTTCCTGCAGCCCACAGGTCTGGGGCGCTCCGCCCGCCTTCCGAGCCCTCGGCGAACCCCTTAGCGTACCCGGAGTGCCCGATCTGGCCTAACCCCCACGAACCCACCAGGAACCCTTCATGTCCAGCATCTCCCCACCCCCAACCAGGACCGCGCTTTACAGCCCGCCCAAGGACTCCCTTCCCTCTTGGGGGGCAGACATAAGACTCGCGGGACACCCTCGGACCCCCACCAGGCACCAGGCCCCCAAATCCCGGGGCACTCGGACCCCACACAACGAGTACCAGCTCCCTACATCCCCACCCCCAGATCTCCATCCCCAGCCCCCCAGAGGTCGTCCTCCCGCACACCCAGGCCCTGATCCCTGCAGGGGTCTCACTCTCAAGGGCCTCATCCCCGGCCCTTCCAGGGGTCTCTCCACCCACTGGGTTCCGTTACCCCACTCCACTGGTCCCTTCCTGGATGAATCTGCGACCTCCGCAGCACAAATCCTCTGCCTAGAGCCCCTCTAGCTTCCCCCGACTCCCAGTTCGGCTCCGTTCCTGTCGTCCAGAGCCAACGGGCCCCCCAACCCAGGATCCTTCCCTCCCCGACAAACCGTCCCTCGGCCCTCAGCCGCCGCTCTCGCACCGGGACAGCCGCACCTCTCACCTTCAGCCGAAGATGGTGGCGCCGGCGCACGTTCCGAGCTGCGACCACAGATAAGGCGCCTCAGTCCTAAACCCACCGCTGCCTCCGCCGGGCTCCTTTAGCACTGCTGCTCGGGACTGCCCCACCCACCCCAGCCTCATTGGGCCAGCTCCACGCCCGTCACCGCCGCCCCCAGACCCACTGGTCCGTTTGCGCGCCCATCTCCAAGGGAAGACGTTAGCAACCCGAACGAAGCTACCTTCCCAAGGTCCGCGCTCTCCACCCACCTGAAATTATGCTCATTGGCTCCCGCTCCCAACCCTGGCCGCCGAAACCCCAATCTCATAGGCTGCTCCGCACGCCCGTCATAGATTCCGGGAGGTGCGGCCGGAGCAGTCCCGGGCGATTGGCTGGCTGGGGCAGAGATGGACAGCTGAGACTGGCAGAACGCCCGGCGATCCCGCGGGGCGGCGGGTGCGGACTCTGCTGGTGCCGCGGCAGTGCGGACAGTGGGGCAGGTGTGCCGCGGCGGGTGCACGGAGCTCCGGCTGACGCGTCTCACGTTGGCGTCGGGCCGCCGCGGCAGCCCACTTGAGCGCCTTGCTCTCTTCTCTGCGTGCTGCAGCCGGAGTGTCTCGAGGCAGGACCGGCTTCCACCGCGGAGTCGCGGCCCTTAGCGCTGCCGGCAGAGGCGGAGCAGGAGCGCGGTCCAGAGGCCTTACGTCACCCCCGGGGCTGCTGGGGGTGGGGACCGCAGCTCGGCCGCTCACCTGCAATGGGGGAGGGGAGGCAGGGCTCGGGGTACAGCTCTGCCCATGCGCACCGGCTCCGCCGGGGCCCCGACTGCGTTCCATTCTCGGGCCACTGTCTCAACTCTGGGATCTCGCGCCCTGCTCTGCTGAGCTCTGGACGCCGGACAGCTTCCTCCAGTGTTTTCGAGGGGAGGGGACTTCCTACCCGGCCTCCAGGCTGGGCTTAGATTCTAGAAGAATGTGAAATCAACCCGCCTTGGAGAGAAGAGTTGGGAGCAGGACTTAATTCACCTCATTCATTCATCATTCATTCATCAAATGGAATTTCCTTCCTGAGAAGGGCTATGAGAGGTTCTGCTGGGCTGTCAAATCCTCTCAGGGCCGATAAGCTTTTCAAAAGTCTTAGAAACGTTTGAGACTTGAAGAAAAAAATGGCTCCAAAATAAAGAAACTGGAAAATCAAAGTAAATAACTATTTAGTGGAGTGTCTGCAGAAGGTAGTCAACTGCCACACGACTCAAGTGATTATATATAGGTATAACAAAGTTTAAGTCACAAGAATAAAAATTATTTATTTTTACAAAAACTAAAAATTATCAAAATTCTTTGAAAAAAATTTACAGCAAGATATAGTTACTTCGTGTTGGATAAGGGTGCATTATGCATTTTAATACGTGTGATATGATGTAAGTGGCTAAACCCAGGAAACTTCCAGCCTCGTTTAAAAAAAAAAGTGACTAAAGCAAAAAACAAAAAGGCAGGAAATGATAAGGAAGGGTTAGTGGAATTCAGAGGAGGTTCCAAGGCAGCCAGTTGCAGCGACCTTCCTGGGGAAGTCCGAATCAGGTCCTGTATTGTCCTTTGTCCTAAGGCATTTGGTCTCCCACCCCCACCTGCCTGCTGGGTAAGCTGCCCCTTGTCCAGGTGTCTTGTGACTCGGCTGCATTAAAGAGATCTATCCTTAATGCAGTCTGCACATGGAGTACAAGTTAACTGTGCAAAATATGTGAATGATATTCCTATTCTGAATTTTAAAACATTTCTTAGAGAAAACTAAAGACTTTGTCTCTGAGGCCTGAATCTCAGCTTTGCTAGCCACCCAAGTCATTTCTGAATGCAATGTTCCATACTGAGAGCATCCACATACAAATAACCCCATTAGCCACCAAGCCTGTGGTTTCTCATAATTTTTAAAACAAATTCAGTGGACCATCAGAAGAGCAGGGCAGGAAGCTCACCAGAATTACACATCACAAAGATGTTAATCTTGATGAGAAGTCAGTAATAAAGAGAATGTCACTACCTGTATCACTGGACCAGGCATTTCTCCATCACTTAATCACTACATTCAACTGTCTACTACACACACATCTTTGCCTAGATGGCAGGGAAACCGCAAAAGCAGTAAGTCCCAATTCTATTTTCTTCCCACTTTCACTTTATCCCACCACCCAAAACACTCTCTCTTCCCAACCTCTTTTGTCTTCAAACCAGACTTGAAACTTCTTTCATTTTTTCTTTTCCCTTGCTCCTACATCATGTCTCCCTCCACCTCTATCATCCATCCAGCCAGGGTCTTCTGACTCACCCTGTGTAGCTTCATCCCAGAACCTGTTGCCATTTCAATGAAGAAAACACAGGATTTAAATCCAGATAGACCCGGCTTTAATCCACCTTTGACAAATTTCTCAATCTCATGTTTTAGAAGGGGGTACAAATATATACGTAAAGGACTCATTCAATGAATGTGTAACAGGATGATTCACTAGGGATAAAAGTGGCATTATGACTATATAGATAGAAAATTACCTCTTTTTTTCTAGTCTATAAGTTCATTACAAAAGAGTGAGAAAAATTTTCTCCCTCTCTATAGTAATTTTTGCTGTTAGTTTAGGCTGATTTTAGCCCCCAAAGGAAAAGTTCACAGTCCATTGTTTTTCAGAGTCTAGGTCAGAAGTCCAAACTTGTTCCCTTAGGGTAGGTCCCGCCCATGAACCTGTTTTGTTCCATCTGCACATGGCTGATATGCAACATTTAAAAAAAAAAAATTGAATGAATTCCAACATTTAAAAATGAAGGTCTATCCAAAATCACTAGCCATTAGGGAAGTGCAAATCGAAACCATACTAAGATCCCACTTCACACCCAGTAGTATGACTCTAATTAAAATGACAGACCGTAACAAATGCTGATGAGAATGTAGAGAAACAGAAGCCCTCAGTCATTTCTGGTGGGAATGCAAAATGGTGCAGCCTCTCTGGAAAATGGTTTGCCAGTTTCTTAAAAAGTTAAACATAAATTTGTTGTATGACCCACAATTCTACCCGTAGGCACCCACGAGAAAAACAAACAGTAGAACATGTATGCACACAAACGTTCCTAGGAGCACTATTCACAGTAGCAAAAAGAACAGAATGGCCGTCGAGTGGTGAATGGACAGACGAGATGTGCTACGTCCACACCCTGGAATACTATTCAGCAGTGAAAAGGAAGGAACCTCAGATAGGTGCAAATATGTGAATGAACCTTGAAAATATGCTCAGGGAAAGAAGTCAGTCACAAAAGACCACATATTCTCTGGTTCCATTAATAGGAAATGTTGATAAAAATCTACGCTATGGAGACAGAAAGGGGAATAGTGGTTGCGGGGAGAGGAGGGACAGAGGGATCTACAGTCAGTGTACATGAGGTATCTAACTGGGATGAGGAAAACCTCCTAAAACTCATTATGGTCATGGTTGTACAACTTGGTAAATCTACTTTATTTTTTTTTAAAGGAAGTCTTTTTTTTTTTAAGGTTTTATTTATCTATTTTTAGAGAGAGGGGAAGGGAGGGAGAAAGCGAGGGAGAGAAACATCAATGTGTGGTTGCCTTTCACGTGGCCCCCACTGGGGACCTGGCCTGCAGCCCAGGTATATGCCCTGACTGGGAATCGAACCAGACACCCTTTGGTTCGCAGCCTGCACTCAATCCACTGAGCTACACCAGCCAGGGCAGTAAACCTACTTTTAAAAAGTCATTGAATTTTAACTGTGAATTACATAATTTGCAAAATATACCTTCACAAGGTACATTTTTAGATAAAGAAAAAAGAGCTAGCACATGAAAATCCAAGAAGGAATCCCTGGAAAAATTGGAAGATCTGGAAATTTAGCAACAATTTGTTGATGCCTTACCTGCTGCTCCTTTTTAAAGAAAGCGTGTGCTCTCCAGGGTGCCACAGTTGCCACTACTCCCTGTGGTCTCTTAAAGCTGACTTGCTTTAATCATTGACACTTTTTGCTCGGTCTTTTTAGGCATTTAGTTTAGTGTTCAGCCCCCCTGTTGAGGGCTTTCATGTCAGTTTACTCCAGAGAGATAAGAAGAAAGGTGGTCTTTTTGAGGTGAAGAGCTCTTCCCTGACTGTGGTGAAAGCGTCGGAGGTTTGGAGTGTCCTTGAGAAGCATAGACAGGGCCCCTCCTGTCAACATGATTCTTGGGAAGTGGTAGGACCTTGGGGTGCAGACTGTGGTCACCATCTCACTGCCCATCCAGGGCAATCATGCCTGACCTATGTGAATAATAAATTGTGGCATCTTGAAACAAAAGGAGTAATGACAAAGAAAGACTCCGGTAAGCTGAGAAAGATGGAAACTTCCAGAATTTTCTTGTGCCCCTTAAGCTCTGGAGTTCGGGGAAAAAAACACGAGAAGTTCCTGAAAATTACTAATTTAAAACCTCTTGCGCCCTGGCTGGTGTAGCTCAGTGGATTGAGCGGGGGCTGGGAACCAGACGGTCCTGGTTCGATTCCTGGTCGGGGCACATGCCTGGGTTGCGGGCCAGGTCCCCTGTGAGGGCCATGTGAGAGGCAACCGTACTTTGCTGTTTCTCTCCCTCTCTGTCTCCCTCCCTTCTCCTCTCTCTAAAAATAAAATAAATAAAATCTTTAAAAAAAAAAAAAAAACCTCTTGCCAACCGTGTAGGATAAGACTAAGTCAGATTTAATTTGATTTAGAAAAAAATGAAGGTGTGATAGTCCTTGTGTCCTAATGTCTTAGGACAAGTCACGCCTGTGGCAAATGCTTATCGAGTGTACTTTATGTCTAGGGATTGTGTCAGGTGCTGAGGAAATACCTGTATCAACATAGGCATGGTCCCTGCCCTCAAGATTCAGGTAGGCTAGTGATAAATATAAGCAAACAGGCAGCAAATTATAATAAAGCAGGGGGGTTAAATATGGAGTCCATGGACACCTAGAAGTTTCATGGATTCTGTAAAACCTCTGAAATTGTATGCAAAATTTATTGTGCTAGGTCTTTTATTTCCAGGAGGATCTACAGCTTTTAGCAGATTCTCATAGAGACCTCCAATCCAAAAAAGGTTGAGAGAATGCAATACAGTATTGTAAGTACTACGTTAGGGGAAGTACAGCAAGATCCCGCGACACAGAAGAGGGACATTTCACCCTGAATGTGGCAGGATCGGGGGAAAGGAAGTTCCGCAAAGTCTTCTTAGAAAAAGTTATGTTGAAAATCTAATCTGAAGAGTAAGACATTGACCAGACAAACAGGAGGAAAAATCTTCCAGAAAAAGCAGCATACAGAAGGAAGAATGGAGGGCTTTTTCAAACCCAGAAAGAAGTTCGGAGTAGCCGGAGCAGAGAGAACAAGCACGGAGAAGTGGTGAAAGCTGGGACTGAGGGGTGTTATTGTATGTATAAACCACGAGGCAGAATTCAGGGTTTGTCCGGAGGACAACGGGGAACTATGGGAGGGTTCGATTGGAAGAGTAACATGAGAAAAATCACTCTGGTCACAATGTAGAGAATGGATTGAAGCGGGATCAGGAGAGAACAGTCAAGAGGCTGCTATAGTGAATGGTCCAGCTGAGAGATGAGGGTGAGTTGGTCTCAGCAGAGGACAGCGTACTGGAAAGACATTGTCAGAGTTTGGTGATTGGTATTGCAAGGGCTCAGGGAGCTTTAAGGTACCGAGCCAATGCGCAAAGATATTAAAGTGCCCAGCATAGCGCACAGCGATGTCTATAGTGCTTAGCGCAGCGCTCGGCACATCACAGATTGATTTCCTTTCTCCTTCTCATGGCCTTCCGAATTAAACATGATCCCTCACTGTGTCCTGTGTACACTTTTATAAAAGCTCCTATGAAAATTCCTTGCTTATTTTCAAATCCATCCCTGTACCCCACGTCAACTGAGTGTAAATGAAACAGGAGGCTTTGGCTAGAATTGAATGATAAAAATTTATTCAGGGGCCTTAGGGTTTTTAAACCAGAAACACAACTGAGCAATACCCAGAGTATTCTGTAAAAGAAAAAGAAGCTAAAAGTTCTTATAGAGAAAAGTTCATTCTTGACAAGAATCAATCCTGCATTCTTAACTTCTGAATTGGTCTAAGATGATAATCTTCCCCATTGCCCTGGAGAATGGATGTTAGGCAGTCTGGATGCCTGAACATTCTTTCCTAAGTCCTTCAGGGGACAACCAGGGGGTTATCTGTAGGATTTATGCGCATATGCATATACACCTCCAGGCGTAGCTGGACAGTTCAAACGCTTAAGTTCCCAAGTTAGTTAAAATAAGAGTGGACTCATTTCTTCGTGCCTCAAGCTACTTGACTTCAGTAATTTAGCAACTTGACTAAGTCACTTCATTTTATTTTTCACTCTTTTCTTACTCCCTTTAAGGCCAGTACTATCCCATAGAAGTAGAATGAGAGGTACCAAAACAAGCCACGTTTGTAGGGTTAAACTTTCTAGGAGCTGTGATTAAAAAGTAAAGAAAAATCATTGAAATTAATTTTAATAACATTAACCAAATATAACAAGAATATTACATTTCAACATGTAATCAATTGAAACTCACTTATAGAATGCTTTGCGTTCTTTTTCTTATGCTAAGTATTCACAATCAAATGTGGATTTTAGACCTGTGGCACGTATCACTTCACACCAGCCACATTTTCAGTGCTCAACAGCTGCGTGTAGCTGACGGCTGCCATTGAGGACTCCCGGGTGCTAGACTGTTAACTTCTGGCAGGCAAAGCCAGTGTGTTCAGCTTGTGTCCCAAGGAACCATCTCAGTGCTGCGTACATAGCAGCTGCCCGTTAAATGTTTGTCAGATAGAAAGATGGATGGGTGGGTGGGCGGGTGGATGAGGAGGCCTCTTCCAGATCTCCAGGTGGCATTTTAGCTGAGCCTGAAAAGTGAGCAGAAGTCCAGCACAGGTGACGATAGAGGACGGTGGGCTGAAAGGAGCCAAATTATGGGAAAAGGCGAGAAAAGTGATACCAGAAGTGGTGGAAAGTAACAGCGCTTGGTGAAAGTATGGTATGCACCCCGGAGGTTCCTGAAAGCTGACACCAAACTCTCTACACATTTGGGGGATTCTCAAGCTTCTAGTGCAATTTCCATCAGTAAAGATTTAAAGAACGAAGGAAAGGGGAAGTGAGAGGAAGAGGTAACAGAAGAGAGAAAAGGCTTACAAAAAGAAAAGAAAATGTCAGACAAGTGGTTAACGATGGCTGGTATTAATGTTGGCAAATAACAAACAATAGGAAAGTGTAGCAGAGGATCCAGGGTGTCATCATCCTGGTGGGTGACGGGAAGAAGAACTGGTTACTGGAGGCAGTCGGAGAAGTCTGAAGTCTGGTCCGTGGTTAGAAATGAAAACAGAGTCTGGGTCTCAGAGTGTCTGCTGGTCCCTGGTAGATCGGGCCTGGTGGGGATGTGGAGAGCCCAGTGTTGGGGCAGAGGGCCCGAGGTTCAAATGAAGCGTGACTGTTGTCATAGGGCACAGCACTGTTGCCACCTGGTCTTGAAAGAAGAGGGGCTGGTTTGCTTTTCTTTGGGTCAGTCCTACTCACCAGGTGGAGAGAAAAATCAAGAAATTGCCTTAGATGGGCTGAAAATAAATATAATTCTTCAGGAAAAAAAGTTCATGGGCATCTCATTGTTTTAAAAAATCTAAATCCATTGAAACATATTTTTTATCAAAGGCTTTCCTTATTTAAAATATCCTGCATGATATTGGGCAAGTCCTTGACTTCTCTGAGCCTTAATTTAATTGTGTGCAAAACAGGGAGAACAATAACACAGATTAACAGTCAGTACAAGTTACTCTATATTATTACTATTATATTCATCAGAATCATTACCTTTTCAAAAGTCTTTTGAAAAGGTCCTTTCACAGGAAATTCACAGTGTCCTTCAATTATTTTCTATCAGTGTATATGTGAAAAATACATAACCTGCAGAAGAAGTCACCTAAGGTTATCAAAGTTCTTATAAAGAAAATATAAGAAAAAGATACGATAGAAAAATAGGACTTCTGGTCACGCTGGTGACATAGGCAGATACGGCTTGCTTCTTTGCACGACCACATCAAAATTACAACTAAAGTATAGAACAACCATCACTCAGGAACGTCAGAAATTAAGCTGAATGGAAGTCTGACGACTACAAAATCAAGAAGAATGATGTCTGACAACTATGGAATTAAAGAAACTATATCCGTCCAGACTGGTAGGAGAGGCACAAATGTGGTATGGGCTGGTCCCACACCCATGTGGACAAAAATTTGGGAAGGACATCTCAGAAGCGAGGAGTACCAGACCCGCACTGGGCCCCCAGCCCAGGATTCCAGTTCCAGGAAGATAAGTCCCCACAACTTCTGGCTGTAAAAAACCAGCGGGAATTGAGTTGGTGGGAGAAACTTCTGGAGCCACAAGCAGTTCCTCTTAAAGAACCCACACACAGACTCACCTACGCAGACTCTCTCCCTCTGAGCTCCAGCACCACGGCAGCAGCTTGAAAGGCGTCATGGTTTACAGGGAGGAACTGAAGTGTCTGACATCAAGGTGAGCAGAGGCCATTGTCCCTTTGCTAAACCTTCCCCCCACAGAGCCAGTAAGCTGGTGCCATATCTGAGACTCCATCAACCTGATGAACACTGTTTGACCTGCCCTGGAGATAAATCTGAGGCTCTGCCCCACCCAATTTACAGGCCCACCCAAGCTGCTTTTCCATAGAATGGCTGGTCTTGGCTCCTAAATCCTATCAGACAAAAAACAGCTGGCTTCATGAGCCCTGGCAGCCAGATTAGAGTCACAGCTTGGCTTCAATTGGGAATCTCCAAGCCCAGTACAAGTAGCAGCCATCTCAGATTGCTTTACAGCTCAGGCAGGATGCCCTGGGCAAAGCACAGGTCAGGGCTGACCTTGGCCGGCACCACCCAGAAAACCCCAGAGCCAGTGCACCCAGTAGACAGCTACAGACCACGTCAGAGCACCACGATCTTGCCCCTGCACAGCTGATCCTCCACAGATGGTGGAGGTTGGTGGTCAGTGGCCGTAGCCAATCCTTACAGCTGACTGGCCAGGGTAAATCCCTCCCATTGATCTGCCAACAGTAACCAAGGCTCAATGACAAGAGGAGGGTGTACTCACATGAAGGGTGCACGTCGAATACCCCGCTTGGGTGATAGGGGAGGCTGTGCCACTGGACCCTACAGGACACCTACAACTTTAGGCCATACTGCTAAGACACAGGGTCAAAGCAGCTCTACGTAATATGTAGAAACAAACACAGGGAGGCTGCCAAGATGAAGTGACAAAGAAACATGGTCCAAATGAAAGAACAGATCAAAACTCCAGAAAAAGAGCTAAATGAAATGGAGATGAACAATTTGTCAGATGCAGAGTTCAAAACACTGCTTATAAGGATGCTCAAGGAACTTAGTGAGGACCTCAGCAGCATTAAAAAAAACCCAGTCAAAAATGAAGGATACACTAATTAAAATAAAGAATAATTTACAGGGAAACAACAGGGAAGCCCAGAATCAAATTAATGATTACAAACACAAGGAAGCAAAAAAAAAAACAAAAAAAAAAAAAACCTCTCACAGAACAACAGGAAGAAATAAGAATCCAAAAAATGAGGATAGTATAAACAGCCTCTGGGACAACTTTAAGAGGCCCAGCATTCACCTCATAGGGGTGCCAGAAGGAGAAGAAGAAGAGCAAGAAATTGGAAATCTATCTGAAAAAATAGCAAAAGAAAACTTCCCTAATTTGGTGAAGGAAATAGACATGCAAGTCCAGGAAGCATAGAGAGTCCCAATTCTGATGGATGTAAACAGGCCCACTCCAAGACACATCACAATTAAAAGGCCAAAGGTTAAAGATAAAGAGAGACTCTTGAAAGCAGCAAGAGAAAAGAAGTTAGTTATCAGATGGTTGCCAGATGGGAGGGCAGAGGAGGAGAATGGGTGAAGAGGTGAGGGGAGTAAAAAGTACAAATAGGTATGACAGAATAGCCATGGGGATGTAAAGTACAGGGTAGGGAATGGAGTACACATGACCCATGGGCACGAGTCACAGTGAGGGGATTGCCCGAGGGAGTAGGGGGCACTGGGTGGAGGAGGGTAAAGGGAACAATCAGGACAATTGTAATAGAATAATCAATAAAATAGAATTAATAAAAAAAGAAGAAAAAGAGAAATAATGCTAACTGGAAGTTATATACATACATAACTTCACAAAATAACCTTTCATAGAAAGGTCCACTCTGATAGACAAAGAGATGCCTCCATGAACTTAGCATTTGCTCTGTGTATCTAAGCAAGAGAAATGTGAAGAGTTGGAGGAAAATCCCAATATTCACAATGCACCTTGACTTTACAGAGAACCGGCATTCGGCAGGAGGTAGTATGGCACGGTGGATATATGTCTGGACTTGGCAATCAGTTTAATTGGCTCTACCTCTTACAGCTATGGGGCCTTGACCAAGGTTTTTTGTCTGAAAATTGGTGATGATGATAGCACAGACTGAGCGGGATTGTTTTAAGATGTAAATAAGACAGTGTTTGCAGAGGCAAATTGTGTCCTCACCTGGAGGAAAGGGGAAGGGAGCTCTCCGGAGTCTCTTTTATAAGGGCACTAATCCCATTCACGAGGGCTCCACCTTCATGATCTAATCCACCTCCCAGAGGCTCAACATAAATCTGGGGAGACAGAAACATTCGTTGCATTGCATTACTATTCTCTCTGCTATTTCATATATTCGAAATTCTCTATAACAGGAAATTTTAAAAATTATTTTTGTTGATAATGATCTCTACTGAGAGGAATGGATTCTAGGGAAATAAAATGATATCAAAGAGAAAATAAGAAGTTCCTCAGCTCGATTTTCACAATCGGCATAATCTGGTCTCAAATTCACGTTTCCGGCTTCTTCAACGCACCTGCTTCTCTTAGTCATCTCTCCTGTGTCTCTCCATCTGCTTGTTTCTTTCTGGCCTTTTCCTCAGTCCGTGCTAGTTCCTGTTGGAAGGCCCTTTCTTCACAAATTCGCCTGGCTGAGTCCTCCCCACCAGTAAAGGCTGAGCTCCAAGTTTACCTCCTTACTGAAGCTTCTCTAAACAGTCTAGCCAAAATGTCTGTCAGTTCCTGTTGTACTTAAAATGACTTTGTTTTCTGCCTGTGCATACTTTCCCCTCTAAATTAAAACAGAGATCATCCAGTCCTGAGGCAGGCACAGAGCAGGCCCCTGGCAAATATTTAATCAATAGCAAATATATATTTTAAGATTTTATTTATTTATTTTTAGAGACAGGGGAAGGGAGGGAGAAAGAGAGGGACAGAAACATTAATGTAGGGCTGCCTCTCACACACCCCCTACTGGGCACCTGGCCTGCAACCCAGGCATGTGCCCTGAGAGGGAATTGAACAGGCGACTCTTTGGTTCACAGGCCGGCACTCAATCCCCTGAGCCATACCAGCCAGGACTCAATAGCAAATACTGATTCAGTTTGCGATATCTAATCTACCTGTACTGCCCCTGTAGTCTCATCTGGTCCTTATCCTGATGACTCAGGAGACTGGATTAATCTCGATTCCTGGAAGTTACCCCATGCTTTTTCTCATTGCCACCAAAACTTGCTCTGCCAGGGCCTTCCCTAGGTCTCCACCTACTGAAATTCTACTGGTTCTCAGAGGCTCGTCTGTCTGCCTCTTCCTCCAAAGGGCCTCACCTCTACTCCCTATCTCACCTCCCGCCCAACCAAATGTAGTTCTTTTCTTCTTTTAATTTCTTAAACAGTGGATTTAATTTCGAACACAGTGTCGGCAAGAAAAATCACTGACCACTTTGAGAATCTCATGGAAACTCTGGATGCTCTCTCCCCTCCCCATAGGCACACAAACGTCACAGCTGCTTTTGTGGGGGACACTCATGGACCCAGGTTACTTTCCTGGCCAGGTCCCTTCCTTGTAACGCTGATCATAATCTTTCTAGTGCTCAGGTGATTTGTAAACGAGACGTGTTTTCTTCTAGATGTATGAGGACCCTAAAGGAAGAACCGTACCTTGCTTAACTCTCTCTGTACCCCCACGGCACTAGGCATGCTCTTGCAGACTGTATAGGTTCTTGAAAGACATCTGATGCAGAGTCAAGTTTGACTGCTTGGATGATGGTTGTGGACTCCTGTTTAATCATCATCTAATTAATCAGCCACATGCTTTCTAACAGCTGTTCTGGTTAGCTTTCCAATTTGCTTCTTCTTATCTACTGGGGACTTAAACTATGGCTGGGTCAAGGAACAGACTCAAGAGGCGGTTTTCAGATTTGGCGGCTGCCGAAACTCTTACCGTAATTGTGAGGCATCTGTGGCAGAGGCTGGGACACCAACTGGATATTTTATTAGACTGGACTCAGTCCTTGATATCCTCCCACCCTCACTCTTCCTGACGCAATAGTGCAGCGAACATTAGACCTGCCAGGGTGAGTAACACCCCACAGGGCAGGCAGTCTGGGATGCTGGCTGGGCGGTCAACAGTACTTGACATGAGGGTGGACCTGTCGACTGGAAAAGGGGACAAAGCATGTGCCCTTTTCCGTCCTTGCTCTCAGGAGCTAGTGCAAGGCTCTCTCTGTCCAGACACCCTTTTCCATGGACTTGCCACGGTGCTGCTCAGCCATCCGTCCAAAGCTTCCCACCATCCGAATGACTCTCCTGGTTGGAACCATAGCAATAGAGTGTCACCAGAAGAGGCACATGTCACCTGAGAGTGATTCTCTCCAGCATCCCATTTGTATATGAGCATGAATATCCCCGTCAGGTTAGCGAATTTTTTTCTTGGAAGGAGTCTGGCCACAGGTGGCTGGGGAGCCCCCGAGGGGACTGCTGGCTGCGGTGTGTCCGGCAGCTTCAGTGAAGCCCCGCAGCGTGAGAAACCCAAGTTTCCTCACAGCTGTGCCGTGTTGTTGGCACAATAGGACATGGTGATTCCTGCTCTGCCCATGAAAGGAGATCCCCCGATTTTCTTCTATGGAAAACATCGATTATCGTGAGCCCACTGATTACACCACTTTGCACTCCAGGCGTCTGAAAGCTGGATTGTGGGAGGGAGACGGAGAGCCTGCCCAGGAACCCGGCTTTATTGATGGAGTCCAGGCTCTGGGTCTGCCCTTCATGTGGGCACGTGGGCATCCCAGAATCTAGACTCCTACAGGAGAGGCTGTGGGAGCCCTCTGGGCATCACGTCATAGATGAGGGTCCAAGTGGGAGATTTGCCCAACAGCACCCAGCAAACCAGTGCAGAGCCAGGACTTAGCCCTAAATCACCTGCCCCCTCTCCATCCAGGGTCCTCCGTGTGTCCTCATGCTCAGCCACAGCGATGTTGTGGTGCTCCTACTGTGTGCGGAGCTCCTAGTATTTGTGGAGAAAAATAGCACAGATCATCTCAGGAAGAGTCTCTGGAATTCAGAAGATGCTGGTGTGTTTAGGGGAGGGGTTGAGGAGGAATGAGGAAGAATTCACAGAAACGGGCGGTGCTCAGCTCGGACACGAGTGTGGAGAGGAGGCATGGGGCGTCAGGATGATGCGGAGCCTGATCTGGGAGCCAGAGGGAGATCTAAAAGAAGGATGCCCATTCTTCCCCAAAGCGTCGATTTACAAATCACAGAAACCTCCAGTTACCTTCTCTTCCCACCAGGCTTGAAAGCCTGTGAAATGCCTAAGAGTTTTTCCAGGTCCCCAACGGGATAGTCAGAGGCTCTTGGATCATGCATGTTCCATATATGCAGGTAACATTCAGATAATGTCGAGTGCAGTGGTTGAACAGAGATGCTTTGGAGGTGGGCAGCCTGGGTTCAAATCCCAGCTTGGTAGTGCCTTGACCTAGGACGAGTTACTTAACCTCTCTGCATCTCCAATTTTCTTCCCACATGTTCAGGGCCACCATGTGGGTTTAGGAGCCATACAGTGGTGAGCACGGTGCCTGGGACACAGGCAACTCCTCAGTAAATGATGGCTGTGATCATTCCGGTACTTTGCTCCTCTGTCCCTGTAGTCCTGGCTCCTGAGTCAATAAGAAGTTGGCCTAGATAGACACAGATGAGCTTCCCCGGAACATACCTGGAGTCAAGACCTATTAAAAGTTCCTCTCTTCATAGCCACATCTTTCACTTCAGGGAGAATCTGGAAGGGCTATCCTGGGATCGGAAAATTTGCATCTGACAAGAGGTATGTGCAGACACATGTTGGCAAATGAGGTCAAGGTTTCAAAATACTCCTCTGACAGATGAGTCAGGCCTTGCACAGTGGTCTCACTATTTACTGCGCATGACGGCACATTCGCGACTGATAGGGTCGTTTGCCAGGGGTTATATTGGAGGGAGTTACTCATTGGAAAATGTGGCTGCATCGCCCAGACTGAGATCTGAACTTGGACTTCCAGGGATTTCACCCAAAATAAGCTGAATTCCTCAGCTATAATTGTTGAGGAACACAGCCAAGGAGTCCGGGTGCCAGACCAGCTCCGTTCCCACTGGGAAAGTGTGGGTTCAGGCAGGGGGTGCTCATGGCTGTAGGCGGGAGAGCAGCACAGGGCACCGGTCTGTCTGACCCTCATGGCCCTTATTGTTACCGGCGAGGACAGTTGCCAACGGGTCACTCACTCGTCCTTTGACTCACTCCCTCTGCAACTGTTTTATGCTCACCTAGTAATAATAACTAGCACTGGTTGAGTACTTATGTGCTAAGCACCTTGCGTGCGTTCCCTCCTGTCCTCCTTCCCACAGCCCTACGAGGGAGGTATTATAGTATGGCAGGGTCAAAATTTTTAGCTCAACTACAGCTGAGCTGTGTGGAGAGAATGTCAGTGTCTCATTGTGTCTATAACTCATCAGGCCTTCTTTCTGAGTCCCCTGTCCCCCCCCCCACTCACGTGGGATGAACTAAGTGGCTAATCCAATTGAAATCTTTGTCTCATCTTATCATTGAAATAGTCCTTTTAGGTATAATGTTAGTCTCTCAGATAGCTGCCCTCCCCCCGCCCCCCAAGTCCTCTCCTCCCCTCTCTCTCTCCATTGGTATTGGAGTGTGTGGAGGAGGGTGAGTGGCTCACTCCATCTCCTGGTTGAGAGGAAGTCTGGGAGTTGCTGGGGGAAGGTAGGAACCCTGGCCTGCGGGGCAATGTCCCGGATCCTCTCATTTGATATCTTAGCACGATTCAGTCTCCTTTTCCTATCGCCTTCCTAAGAAGACCACACTCCTGGACCCGGCTTGCAAGGCTCTTCCCACTAGAAGTTGGATGCCTACCTTCCAACTTCCTTTTTTTTTAAAAAAAAAAAAAAAGACTTTATTTATTTATTTTTAGAGAGGGGGGGAAGGGAGGGAGAGAGAGAGAGGGAGAGAAACAGCAATGTATAGTTGCCTCTCACATGGCCCTCACTGGGGACCTGGCCTGCAACCAAGGCATGTGCCCTGACTGGGAATCGAACCAGGACCCTTTGGTTCCAAGCCCGCGCTCAATCCACTGAGCTACACCAGCCAGGGCCCAACTTCCTTATATATGCTTGCAATTTGTTCTCGAAGACCCGGCTGACGTGCTCTGACTGCACCTTGGAGACGGCCTTCTGGGCCCCAGGGCCTGATCGCTCCATTTCCCTGAGCTTCTAAGCTCATGATACTTGGTAATTCATTCTGTACTCCTTGGACATATTTTCGTTTTGTTTTATATTATTTATATCTCTTGTTGTTATTTAATTTTTAAACTCCTTTAGAGCATGGGTGATGCCTTATATCTTGTTGGACTCACTGAAGCTAACCCGGAGTCCAGGGTAGAGAAGGGTCACGGGTATTCACAGAGAAAATGTACACATTTCTAGCATGTGAGGAGCCTCTAAAAATAGAGAGGAAAATAACCAGTAACAACCACAGAAAAATGGGTTAGAGATACGAACAGATAATTCGTTGAAAAAGAAATGAAAATGGTCCTTGCAATGCACAGCGGTTAGCAGAGGTGGGGGACAGCGAAGAGGAACACGTTATGTGATGACGGAAGGTGATGTGACTTGGGGCGGTGGCACACAGTGCAACACACAGACCACGTGTCATAGAAATGTGCACCTGAAACCCATCTGACCCGGTGAACCAATGTCACCCCAATAGTTTAATTAAGAAAAAGAGAAAATGGTCTTTAATCATATGAAAAAATACTCAAAGTTGCTCATAATAAGAACAGTAAAAATTAAGGCTACACAGACTCTATTTGTAACCTACCAGACTGGCCCAGACCCAGAAGTTTTACAGCACACTCCCTCTCTCCAGGTGGGAGAGAAACAGCACACTGGGTGTCCGGGGAACTGTTTCTCGTGAGGCGGACTCCACTGCATTTGTGCTGGAGGAAGGACGGGAGGCGGCTGCCCATTCATCTTTGCTCTAACCTGAGCTCAGATCCTCCCGTACCTCACAGCGGTGTCCAGCTCCAGTGCCGGCTGCAGCACGACCCACGTGCGTTCATGCATGAGACGCAGCCACCCTCGTTCCAAGGCTGTAGGACAAGAGACAAGAAGTGTTTCCCTGGGGCCTGCAAGGTATTGAGAGAGGCTGTTTGGGGACCTGCATATGTGGGCGCTTTTGCTGGTGTTTAATGCCTGAGGCACCCATATAATACCCCCTTTTTTTTTTTAAGATTTTATTTATTTATTTTTAGAGAGGGGAAGGGAGGAAGAGAGGGAGGGAAACATCAATGCGTGGTTGCCTCTCATGTGGCCCCCACTGGGGACCTGGCCCGCAACCCAGGCATGTGCCCTGACTGGGAATTGAACCTGCAACCCTTTAGTTCGCAGCCTGTGCTCAATCCACTGAACTACACCAGCCAGGGCCATATAATACACTTTAATGCGCGTATCATTGTGTTTGTGATATGTGGGCTCTCTAAAGCACTGGGTGCAGAGCAGGGGCCCCGGGTGGCCCTTTGCCAAGTTCTAAGGGAACTCCTGGTGTGGAGTCATCTCCAATGGAGACAGCAAGGTGGAGGAAAGTATGTATAGAATATAAGAAAGGATGTATCTTTTTTCAGTGAAAGCTAAGCCATACATATATATTTAAAAATATCTGCAGAGAGAGAATGGGGATAGGGTAGAAAGACAAGGATAGAAACTGGACTTCTCTCAATATATGTTGTTTTACAGATATGACTCATCAGGCCTGATGATATTTACATGGTTGGAACCATGTAAATATTTCATAAACTATACAAAAAATCAGCCCTGGCTGGTGTAGCTCAGTGGATTGAGCGTGGGCTGGGAACCAGACGGTCCTGGTTCAATTCCCAGTCAGGGCACATGCCTGGGTTGCAGGCCAGGTCCCCGGTGAGGGCCATGTGAGAGGCAACCATACATTGCTGTTTCTCCCTCTCTTTCTCCTTTCCTTCTCCTCTCTCTAAAAAAAATAAAAATAAAAATAAACTATACAAAAAATCAAAGTTTTAAAAAAGGATCATCACTAAAAATCTAAAGTAAGTGGGAAAAAAAAGAACCTAACTATTCAATTTGGGGCATACACAGACAGAGAAACACCATTCCAGGTGACTTTAAAGTGTAGAAACTTGACATTCCTAGTGGGATACAACCTAAGGACAAAAAGAACTCTCTGAAAAAATAAAATAAGAAAAAAAAACATTGTCTACAAATACCATTTCCCACTAATTAACCCGGATTCCTTGGACAAACTGCTGAGTCCAGGTTTGGGGCAGGAAATATACAAGATGAGCTTGGGACATGTTGTCAAAACAGAAAGCAAGGAAACAAAATATCAAAAACTACTCAATTGTGACAAAAGGGCTCAGGAACTAACTTGAAGAGGCTCCCCGTAGTGAAGATGGGAGGCACAGTGTATCGCAAGGATAATTATGGCAACGAATTGAAACATGTTAAATACGTGTAACGATTAAAACAGTTCGTAATGATTCAAACAAACAAAAAAAAATGAACTTACCAGTTAACTTTGAAGAGGGCAAGGGAGCAATCTCATTTTGAAAACAAGTAAAGAGAGGTTAAAAAAATAAAGCGAGCATTTATTTGCCTTTTCTATACAAACTGTGCCTCACAATAACCAAATAATTGTTAAGGGAGCAGTTTTCTCTATTGTCAACAGATGACAATAGAAAGATAGAACTGGGTGTCATCATTTTACAACCCCTGAAAACACTGGATCTAGACAATAATCGTCAATAGATGCTAACATCACGAAGAAAAAAAAAAAAACGACCTGATGAGTATCTCCTGGTGCAAGTATATGATCCAACTTCTGAGCTATTCTTGTCAAAAATCATCATCGTCATCATCAAACCTAAATCTGGTTGAGTCCCTAGATCTCACTACCAATTTACCAGAAAAACAGAATGCAGAGTACATGCTAAAAAACCATCACTATAGGAAAGCAATCTAAAAAATTCATACTGTAAGAAATTTTATAGGGCAAACAACCTGCTTTCCTCAACAGTAAATTGCAAGGAAATTAAAAAGAAGGGAGGAAGAGAGATGAAAGAGAAAACCGTTGATCAAGATGAAGAGACAGAATACTTATTTATTAGCCAACATAATGTATGAACCTTATCTGGGGCTTTAAACACACTGTTAAACATGTGTATCTCTCTATAAATATAGATATACATATATAATAATTGGGAAATTTGAACACTATATATTTGTTCATATTAAGAAGTTATTGTTCGTTTTTTGTTGTGATAATTATATTGTGTTTTTTTTTAAAAAAGGAATCTCTATCTAGAGATACATACTGTTATATTTAAGACAAAATAATCTGATTTGGGACTGAGTCAAAATAATCTGGGAGGAGCAGAGAGTGGTTGTTGAAACGAAACTGTCCCTGAGTTAAGAACTGTTGGAAGCTGGGTGGCAGGTCGTAGGGGAGGTCATCAAACTGTTCTTCCTTTTGCTTACGTTTGACTTTTCCATCATAAAAAGCTAAAATTAATATCTAAAAGGTATTTTTAGTTATAAAAAAGTACACGCATTTTGAAAAACACTAAAATAACACAGACGTGCAGGAAACCAGAGGCAAACCCCCCCCCAGCCCCGCCCCGCACGCCAGCTCGGGAGTGACCGCCAGGGCGGCGCAGCAGGCCTGCGGTGGCGTGTTGCATTGCTGCGCAGACGCCGTCGCTGCGCTGCTCCGAGGAGAGAATGTCCTCTCTCGCCCTGCAGCTTTCAGGCTCCGCCATGGGACTTGACCAAAACCTACCAGCAGAAATGACTAGAGTGACTTCTGAGGAGGCTCCTTAAGGGCCAGTGCGTGGCTCTCTTTTCTGTCACGATGTTCCAGAAAATCGGACCCCAGAGGGAAGACAACAGAGCCACAACAGCCGATGATACCTGGTGTGTGTGACAAATGAAGCTTGATAGTGGTGCACGCTGAAATTTCTGCTGTCCTTTGTCACTGCGACGTCCCTTACCTATCCCGATCCATCCAACGTCTTTCCGTACCTTCTGCTGTGCAACGATAGACAATTTTCCCCACAAATGTTGTCCATACTACTCGTCGATTAGCTTATTTTTAAAAATCTTAATAATGTATTGTGGCATTGAGTCTGTCTACCTTGAAACAAAACCAATCTGAGCTTCCAAAGACCCAAGAATAGTTTCCTAAAGCCAGAAATGTCTGTTGCTTTAAAACAGGGATCAATGGAGAGGTCCTCCAGGAAAAAACTCACGCGGGAAGTGAGCTGAGTGTGTCAGGGTGTGAATTCCTACCCTACAGCCTTCCTGGTTGCTGGAGTATAACTGGCAGGGAACTGTGGGCTTTCACACGATTCCCCACGCTTTTCCTGCCTGAGGCAGGCAGGAAATCTATGAGGCTGTTAAAGTGCTTTTCTTTCTCTCTGTAATCCTGCAGGCACTGCCTGTGGTTGGACGTGAAATCCTGGATTTCCTCAGCAGCTTGTAGTCGGAGGGCTGCCACTGTGGTTCTGATCACAGCTGAAGTGCCAGGAGAACTGAGCACTTAGTTACTTGGTTATGGTCTCAAACCTGAATTCAGATGGGCCTCCTGGGCTTCCTTCCTCTGACAACGGCTCCGCTGTGCTGTGCCAGGGACGCACACCGAAACCTTAGCACCGTCTTTCCCTCCCCCATCCACTAGACTGTGTGCTCTCCGTGGGGCAGAGGTTTTCATCTGTTTTGTTTACTGCCGTGTGCTTCTTGTCGAAACACTGCCTGACTCATAGTACACGCTTAATAAATATTTTATGAACGAATGAATCTAAACTGTTGTCAAGTCCTGTGACTTCTCCCTCTACGTTTTTTTAAAAAATCCTCATCCAAGGATATGTTTACTGATTTTATAGAGAGAGAAAGGGTGGGGAGGCAGGGGGGGAGGCAGAGAGAGAGAGAGAGGAAAACTTTGATTACTTGCCTCCTGTACACGCCCTAACTGGAGATTGAACCTGCAACCTTCGTATGTGCCCTGACCAAGAATTGAACCCACAACTTTTATTTTACTTTATTTTGGTGTACAGGACAATCTTTCAACCAACGAAGCCACCTGGCCAGGGCTTCTCTCTCTGTTTTATCTTCTATCTGTCATGCTTTCATTCCCATTGTTATTACCTGTGGTGGATTAAAGGTGGCCACTGTTTTTTGACAATGCCTTCATTGAGATGGGGTGTGTGTCCCTCACTCTTGAATCTGGGTGGGCTCTGTGACTACCTGAACCAATAGAATACAGTAGAAGTGATATCATGCCAGCCTGTTGGCAGTTTCTACTTCTTGTCTCTGGAAACTCTTAGAGCCCTGGGCTGCTGGATAGGCCCTGAGATCAGCCTGCCAGCCGTTTCTGCCGAGGAGCCAGACGTAAGAGGGATGCTGTCTTAGACCCTGGTCTCTCAGCCTGCCAGCCGAACACCACTGAGCAACTCCACCTGGCGATGTTCGGAACGGAAGGATCATTCAGCTGAATCCTGGGCCGATCTACACAACTGTAGCTGAGCCCAAATTCCTGAGCCACACAATCGTAAGATATAATTAAAATGCTGTCCTTTGAAGCCATTTAGTTTTGGGGGTGATTTTTTAATGCCAGAACATTACCACACTCAGGATCTTGTAACTTCTTGCCTGGAGAACTGACTCATACACTCAGTTTCCTGACATTCCAACCAAGCGCTACACCGCTCAGTCCATTTTCATGAAGAAACTATGTGGGGTACCTGCGTTTAAAAAACATCAGGTCACCGTGACTGGTGTGGCTCAGAGGGTTGCGAGCGGTTCCACAAAGCGAAAGTCGCCCGTTTAATTCCCTGTCAAGGCCCATGCAATGGTTTCAGGTTCTGTCCCTGGTTGGGATGTGTACGAGAGACAACCAATCAATGTTTCTGTCTCGCATCGATGTTTCTCTCCCTCTCTTCCTCCCTCCCTTCCCCTTTCTCTATAAACAAACAAACGAACAAAGTCATTGTCAACAGAATAGAGCTAATCTTCTAGCCTGGCCCCACTGGCCCTCCAAGATCTGTCTCTGAACTCAACTTTCCAAGCCCCACATGTCTCCTATTCCTCCCTCAAGTTTCCTGTGTTCCAGCCAAATTAAACTGTTGGCTCCTCCCCTCGGCACACCTGGTTTTGATCACGTAGCTCCTCCTCCCGGAACATCTTCGCCTCATCTACCTGTGTCCACGTCACATCTGCCTTCCACAGATACCCAACAATGCCGATCTCCCTAGGGGAGGTGATCTGTCTCTTCTGAATCTGCAAAGCGTTTTGTCTGGGCCTTTCAAAAAAATTGGCCATTTTCTAGAAAACATTATAATGTGGAAAGATGTCTTTACCAGTCCTCATAGCCCAGAGAGCCTTTGAAGGCAGAGTTCACATGTTATTATTTTAAACTCATTATCAAATATTGATTGGAAAACAGATGGATTAATGAATGAACGGGACCCAGTCTCACTTCTCTGTTATCACAGGTCAGCAGTAATAACGTGACACTCATGCATCTTTATAAACTATGGTCCAGTTTCCTAAATCTAGCCCTGTCAGATACGTTTGCTTGAAACATGTTGCCAGACCTCAGGTTCTCTCCATCTCTCAGCCCGGTCTGCTTCCATCCTGGTTCCTTTCAGATGCACGCTCTCCCAGGTGGTGGCACAGATGGTCCCCAGCAGCTTCACACTTACCCCCCAGCAGTTTAGCAACCCCCACAGAAAAGAGCACTTTTCTTTCCCAGGAGAAGTGTGGGAATTGGGAGTCACCAGACATTCAGGAGGCCTTTCCCTGTGGCCAAGAGGATGGACTGTCTTGATCACCCAGGACACCCCAGCAGCTGGAGCTGGAAGTGGTGGTGGTTGGGAATATCCTAAAGGAAAATAATGGAACAGGGGATGGAAGTTGGATAGGGAAAACAACAGATTCCACCCTACCCGTCCTGGAAGGAGGAACCGAGCTCTACATAGAAGGACTGCTTTTCCTCAAGCCTGGTGTTGGGTACCTGCTCTGTACTGGACGCTTTAAAAAGAACTGTCCCAGCCAAGCAACAGGGTGTCCAGCACCCGTGATAGGAGTCTCCACTCCTCCAGCACTGCCCTCCCCCATTGCTGTTCCTTACCCAAACTATTTTCAATTTGTCTCTGATTTGCCCTTCCTCACCAATCACAACTTGCTCTCATAGTTCCTGGCTCACTGTCCCTCTTAGCATCCAGGGGCATGAAACCCAAGAGGTGTTTACTGCCACTTCCCTGTCCCAACCCCATGCACTGTCACCATGCAGTTACATCTTTGAGCTGCCAGCAGCCACCAGGCAAAGAGCCCATCTGAACACTAAGGAGACAGAGACCTGATGATATTGCTTAAGCCCCTGAAGCCAGCCATACCTGAAGCCAGCTAACCCCTGGTACCTGTGAATGTGTCTTTATTTGGAAATAGGGTCTTGTAGATGTAATCAAGGTAAGATGAGGTTATATGGATATCCCTATAAAAAGACACCAGTCCTCAGAGGAAGAGGAGAGATGTAGAAACAGACACGTGAGGAGAATGGCATGTGATGAGGGAGGAGATTGGAGTGTGTCTATGAGCCAAAGAATGCCGGGGATTGTTGACAACACTGGAAGCTGAGGAAGGCATCACACAGAATCTCCCCTACAGCTGAGAGAGACAGAGAGAGAGAGGAACATCGACCTGTAACCTGTTGCTCCTTCCATCCACGCCCTCATTGGTTGCCTCCTGTGCCCCTGCTGGGGTTGATTGAACCTGTAACCTGGGTACATCGGGACAACGCTCCAACCTACTGAGCCACCCAGCCAGGGCCGCACAACACCTCTGATACCAGATGTGTGGGATGTTCCCCACATAAGCAGTTCTCCCACACCAGCTGGAATTCAACTGAATTCAACTGAATTCTTACGTAATTAACTTAATTAATTGTAAGAATTCAACTTAATTCTTACAATTCAACTCAATTCTGACGCTGTCTACCTGGAGATAGCTTCAGATTCCACAGGGGAAGGGCTCAATCCCACAAGACTGCCTTTCCCCCCACCCCAGAGCCAGTCACAGGTCCAGGCTGTCACCTGTGCTCCCGACTGACCCCCTACAGATTAGAAGTGCTAAGAACACCCTCGTTGGGTTTGATTAATTTGCTAGCCTGGCTTACACAACTCAGAGAAACATTTTACTCACTAGATCACCGGTTTATTGTACAAGAATATAACTCAGGAACAGCCAGATGGAAGAGATGTACAGGGCAAGGTGTGGCGAAAGGGCGCCGAGCTTCCTCCCTCTCAAGCACGCCACACACCCAGCACCCGCACACGTTCACCAGTCCGGGAGTTCTCCGAACCAGTCCTTTGGGTTTTTATGGAGGCTTCATTACACAGGCTGGATTGATTAAATCATTAGCAATGCCTGGTTGAACTCAGTCTCTAGCCCCTCTCCCCTCCCTAGTAATGGGGAGGTGGGGGTTGGGACTGAAAGTTCCAACCTTCTAATCGCTGGTTGGTTTCCCTGGCAACGAGCCCCCCACCCCTAAGTAACCTAGGGGCTTTCCAAAAGTCACCTCATTAATGTAACAAGACACCTTTTCTGGCTCTCGTGGCTCAGGAAATTCCAAGGGTTTAGGAGCTCTGTGCCTGGAACTGGGACAAAGACTAAATATATATTTCTTATTATAAATCACAATATCACAGCAGCCCTGGGAAACTAATACACCCTCTCACTCCTCCCCACCCCTTAGTTTTGTGAGCCAACAAAGCCCCTGTTTGCTTAAGCAAACTTGTTTCTATTACAGCTGAAGTCCTCAATAACACGACACGTTGCCACTCTACAGGACAAGGATGCAAAGACAGATTACACCCTGTCCCTACCTTTGAGTTATCCATCCTGTGGCACTAAGCCCAGCACCATCTAACATTACTGGGGCCAAAACCAGCAAGAAGGACGAGAAGAAACCCAAAGCTATACTGCAAAGGCAATTCCTTAACCCTGATTAATGAAAGTAAGTTATCTCAAGCACAATTCAGACTCCAAAACGCCAAGGACTTCCCATCCCACCACACAAGATGAAGGCAAACCCCTTTGCCTGGTGCCGGAGGCCCCAGCCTCTGTTTCCATCAGCTCCCCCTATACTTGGCTCCTCTTCCACCTCCTTTGCTCCAGCCACATCAAATTGCTAATTATTCCCTAAGGACACTGTATGGTTTCAAAAGTTACTCCATTCACTCAGCTCTGTGAACGCACAATGCTTTCCTCCATCCCAAGTCCTGCCCACCTCTATCGATTTCCTAGGCCGTCATAATAAATGACTACAGCTGGGTGGCTTTCACCGACAGACATTTATTCTGTCAAGGTGCTGGAGGCTGTGCCTGTGAGATGGGGGTGTCAGCAGGCCCATGTCCCCTCTGAAGGCTCCAGGGGAGGATGCTTCCTTGCCTGCCCTTAGATTCCGGAGGCTGCTGGTACTCTCTGGCATTCCTTGGCTTGTGGACACATCACTCCAACCTCTGCCCCTGTTGTCACATGGTGTTGTCCCTGCATCTGTGTCTGTGGTCAAATTTCTCTCTTATAAGGACACCAGTCACTGGGTGGGAATTCCACCCTAATTCATTGTGACCCCAGATCTTGGTCACATCTGCAAAGACCCAATTTCCAAATAGGCATAAGGACTTGAATAACACTTCTGGGGAAACAAGCACAGCTCAAATACTACTTCCTGCAGGAAGCCCTCATCACCCGCCTACAGCACGATGCCTCGTGTTCCTGAGCTTTGTTGCGTCCTTAGCACATTTGACCCTGCAGTACAGACACTATTGAGCTTACTTAGACTCATGAACAACAGGACTTTTCTGTATGGCCCAGATGCCTTGGTCCGTATCTGTTCTACGAGTCAGAAAAGAACCTATAAATGTTCCTCATTTTGAATTAAACCGATAAGGAGAAAAGCGATGAGGGAGAGGGTAGCTATATGGCACATGCTAGAAGATTTTTTTGAAAAATTTATTTATTTTTAAAGAAAGGGGAGGGACGAAGAAAGAGAGGGAGAGAAACACCGATCCGTTGCCTCTGGTACGCGTCTCCACCAGGGCTGAACCTGCAACCCAGGCACGTGCCCTTACTGGGAATCAAACCCATGACTTTTTGCTTTGTGGGATGATGCTCAACCCACCAAGCCACACTGGACAGGGCTGGAAGGGTTTTAAAGCCATTAGGAGGCAGAGAATTAGATTGAAGCTGCCCTAATAAGAACCGAAATGCAACTGCAGTTTCTCTCTCCCTCTTCTGCAGCTTCTCTTCAGTTACCCACTTGCGATAGTTTGGGTCTCTTGCATCCTCTAGGCGGAAGGGCTTTGAAATGCTCCAAGGGCCAAGACGAGTCTTTGAGACTAAGAACGGCCCCAGCGCGGTGGTTGCACTGGCCTCATGGCCCAAGCACAGTGAGAAATCCCCTCTCACTAAGATTCTGTGGCCACCTCCAGTCCCAGACTCTGCCTGCCAGGTGGGAACCAGAAACCAGTCACCAGGAAGACCTTCTGGGCCTGCCCAATGGGAAGCAGCCGTCTGGGCTCCCGTGGTGCTTCACAGAAAATTGGTGGTCCACGTCTGGGCCCAGATAGTGCTGACCCTGGCACTAAAAGAAAACAACGTGGCCCAGAGCCCGGGCTCCCTCCCTCCGTGCTCTAAGCACCCGGAGCCTGTGCAGTCTGCCTGGAGACAAGAACGGCACTGCAGCACCCAGCCGTCCTGCAATAGCCGAGAAAAGACTGCCTAACACCTTGGTGTGCGTCTTTCAGGGAGAGACTTTCAGAGAATGGCCCAGTAAAACACAGCTTTATTTATTCCTCTTCATTAGAATGTGTCCATTAGATCCCAAGCCAGGCTTTGGGGCTCAAGTTCCAGCAACCCCTTCCTTAGGGTTCCTCTCTGGTGGGTTGGTAGCTCTTGCTGAATCGGGCAGCTGATGTAGAGACTGTTTCTGTAAATCAGAGTCTGAGAACAACCAGTCTCCTTAGGAAAACTACCAAAAAATTCAAGAGGAAAAGAAAGTGTTAAAACCAGTCCTTATATAGCCTTATCAAGAATTACTTTATGCCCTGGCCGGTGTGGCTCAGTGGATTGAGTGCCAGCCTGAGAACCGAGGGGTGGCTGGTTCAATTCCCGGTCAGGGCACACGCCTGGGTTGTGGGTTGGTTACCGGGTGAGGTGTGTATGAGAGGCAACAAATCCATGTTTCTCTCCCTTTCTTTCCCCCTCCCTTTCCCTCTCTCAAAAAAAAAAATCTTTTTTTTAAAAAAAGAATTACTTCAAGAACATGAATGCATCAGTGACACTGATGAGAATAAACTAAATTCCTTCGTAAAAAAAAAAAAAAGAGAGTTACTTTAAGCATAGGTGGATACTACAGTAGACTGTATTATTGTCCCAAATATTCTCTGCCCCTCCTTATGGGAAACTATATCTCCCCTACCACATTGATGTCAAGGTTAGCCAAGGAAATGTAAACAGAAATGATACATGTCATTAAAAAAAAAAAACACCTCACCCAAGGACATGTTTCCATTGATTTTAGAAAGAGAGGAATGGAAAGAGAGAGAAATTTCGATGTGAGAGGGAAACATTGATTAGTTGTCTCCCATATGCACCCCCACCGGGGATCTAACCCACAACCTAGGTATGAGTCCTGACTGGGAATCGAACCTGCACCTTTTGGTGTATGGGACAATGCCCCAACCAACTGAGTCACCCTGCCAGGGCCATGTCATTTTTAAGAACAAGCCTATATGGATCTACCATTAACCATTCTTTTCCTGCTGCCCTAATGCCAGCAATGTTTCAGATAAGGGCTGTTTCTTTAGTCTTTTGTCCCAGGGGCAAGAGCTGAAGTGAACCTGGAATGGACATGTGATATGAGCAAGAAATAAACCTTCGTTGTTGTCAGCCACTGAGTTTTTGTAAGCCACTGAGTTTTTGTTATTGCAGCACAGCTTAACTTAAGCTGACTAGTATCATCATCCTCATTTCACGAATGAGGGAATAAATGCCCCCAGAAATTGTGTAACTTGCCTGAAGTCATGCAACCAGGATTCAAATCCAGACTATACTGCCTCTAATAATGTTGTTGTTTTCTTTCCAAACTCCTTTAGCTGGCAAGATCCCCATGTATGCTCTGTTTTTCTTCATTTCCCATGGAGGTAATTAAGAATAATCAGCAGATTATTTGGTCCTCAGTAAGTAGAATGAACTACGTCGACAGACTCCGTACAATAAAACATAACTGGTTGTTGAGTGAGCCGGCCTCATTGGTATGCACAGCAGTTAACAACTTAATTTTTTCCATACCACAGTCTTTCAGGAAATAACAAACAACTTTATCATTAGACGTTTAAAAACTGAAATAAAATCTTGTCTCAGAACTCCAATTTCTTAACCATTTGGAAGCCTCTCTCCTGCCCCTGTTAGGAAATTTGCCATAGGAAAGGGGCTCCTGAGTGGCTTCCTCCTGGTTTATTTTCCCTCCACACCTCCCCCACTCATCTCACTGCCTCAGGCTCTTGCAGAATTAGGGTTGGGGGTGGTGAGGGAGATAAGAGGTAGGAAAAATCTTACTTGTGTTTAGTGTCCTCTGGGTGTGGCAGATGGTCAAATGCCAGCTCTTTGTGACAAGGGCCTCTTTTATGGACAATAAAGGGCAGGATTCCCTGGAGTCTCCCACTGGGGACATCCCACAGCACCACTTTATGGCTCAGGTAATGTATTACCTGACTAGGCACTTAGGATGGAGCCCTTCTCCCCACTAGCTTCTGCATCCAACCTCTCTCTTCCAGGGTAACCTAGCTCCCAGCACAAGGCCCTCCTACAAGAGTGGAGTCCTTTTTTGGTTAAACAGCCTTGTTGAGACACGGTTAGCATGCAGTAATAAACTGTACATATTTAAAGTGTACTACTTGATAAGTTTTGATTTTTGAAGGGGCTCCATGGAGCAGAAACAAGATAAGAAACATTCCATCATTCCCCAAAGTTTTCCTTGTGGCCCTTAGTGATTTGTCTCCCCTGTCCCTCCCCCAACCCCAGGCAACACGAACCTGCTTTCTGGCATTGTAGGTAAGTTTGCATTTTCTAGAATTTTGTGTAAATGGAATCATACGGTATGCACTTTTGGGCGGAAGGGGCTTCTTTCACTCAGTGTAATTCTTTATCGGTTCATCATGGAGTCCCTTTTCAAGAGAATTTAGGCCTGGCCACTTCCCCTGGGTGCACAGGGCCCACGGGAAAGTCCACTCATCCGCGTCTTGTCACAGTGCAAGCGCAGTCTGGTTCTGGGCGGGTGCCCCAACGGCTCCACCTTTGTTTTCTGGGGTGGCAGGCTCCACTGCAAGGACACCCCAGGGGACACAGGCCAGGCTGTGAAGCACTGAAGGTCCAGGTCACCTGGCTTGAGGAAGGGAAAGGCACCTCTCCTGTCTTTTGCACCCCATCCCGATGACTTTGGGCAAATCCTCCCTCTCCGATCACCCTGTGGATACCACAGCTCCCACTGCACAGCCTCAGGTGGCTGATGCTGTGAGAGGCCCCAGGTCTGTTTTCTGGATCACTTCAGTGAGTTCTGTCTGCATAGAGAGTCTGGAGTCCTTCTTTAGAATTTGTGAGCATCTAACATAGTACGTTCTCGGCTGAAACAGAGACATCAGGAAAATGTGCATGCTAATAATCAGTATAATAGCTCGGAGGCTAAAGGGTGCCCTTGTGTAAAAATATCCCTGTACGGTTTTGCACCCAAATGCAACATGAATGTGTGTATGTGGGTGGGTGGGAGAATGGGAGGTTCCCCACACGACCAAGAAATTCTCTGACACCAGCCAGGTGTCCCACAGGTCAACTCAATTCTGACACTATCTACCTGGAGCGTAAGATAGCTTCAGATTCTGCAGGTGAAGGACTCAGTCCCACAAGACTGTCCCCTCCCCCTGAACTTCAGGCCACAGGTGCAAGCCTTGGTTATCTCCTCTGTGCTCTGACTGACCAGCTATGGTTTGGAGGGTCCAATGACCCCCTCCTTGGGTTTGACTAATTTGCTACAGAAACTCACAGAACTTAGAGAAATGTTTTATTTACTAGACTACTAGTTTATTATGAAAGCATATAACTCAGGAATAGCCAGATGGAAGAGACATATAGGGTACAGAGTGGGGAAGAGACACGAAGATTCCATGTCCTCTCAGAGCTCACCACTCTCCCCACATCTCCACGTGTTCACCAACCTGGAAGCTCTCTGCACTCCTCCTTTTGGTTTTCATGGAGCCTTCATTACATAGTCATGACTGATGGAATCATTGGTCATCAGCAATTGATTCAACCTCCAGCCCCTCTCCGCTTCCCAGAGGTCAGGGAGGTCGGACTGAAAGTCCCAGTCTTCTAATAGCAAGATTGATTCTCCTGGCAGCGGCCCCTGTCCTGAGGTCGACTCCAGGGTCACCTCACTAACGTGACAAGGAACACATTGACAGCGCTCCTTATTCGGGATATTCCAAGGGTTTAGGAGCTCTGTGGCAGAAATGAGGTTAAAGACCAAATATATACTTCTTTTTATGAATCACAGTATCCCAGTCCTTAACTATAGGAGACCGGTCTGTGTGGGGTGGGCCCAGCTCCCACTCGGAAAGGCCAGTGAGATGTGAGGTTCGGCACACAGGACCCACGCCCACGGATAGGTTCTCCTGTGGGAAATCAGGCCTGTATTTACCTAGGCCGCTTTGAGACTTGCTTTTTTTTTTTTTTTTTGGCTAAAACTCCCTCACCCTGAATTGAGGCAGCAAGTGTTTACTGCATATCTTTGAAGTAACTTCCTAAAATCCATGCTAAACCTTCCAAGGAGGAGTGTAACCAGTTCAACCACTTTCCCTTTACATTTGTAAATATCCTTCTTTCTGATGTAATTAGCAACATCCTCTCCTTTGTTTCCTGTAACAGGTGACTACCTAAAGCGAACCTGTGCATAGTAAATGAGGATCATCCTCAATGTAATGTGCCCAGAAAAGCAATAAAAGCCTGTCAAGGCTAGGATCAGGGTGCTCTTCTCTTGAGAGAGTGGCTGAGGTGCTCTGAGGCGCTCTCCCTTCGAGAGAGTGGCTGTGCCGTCCCTTTTCCTCCACAGGATTCAGTAGTCTGTGTGAATTTTGTCTCGTCTCAGGCACAACACCACAGACCCCACGAGCCGGGATCTGAATTACCTAACTCTGATGCCTCAAGTTGGACTCGTAACCCGAGCGTCCCAGACATCATCAGCTTAAGAGGTGGTGCTGCCCTTTAATGTCTGGAACACACTAGCCCTGGGTCCGGGAAGAAATGCTCCCAAGAGCCATAAATCTGCCCTGAGCTCTACTTCCACTCCGACCTCCACTTCCACCCCAATCAGCCCTGTGATTCCGGTCACTCCATGACTCTCTTCTCCCCCATGGACCCCTCCTCAATCTAGAGTCGGACTCTTTGGGCAATAGCTACCCCTCCCATCAGTATGGTTTCACTCCAAGCATGGCACAGACTGCTCCCTCAAATGCCCCAGCAAGGTTGAGCTAGGCTTATTTAATATTTAATCCCCAAAACTTGGAGGTAAGACCCCTGGCTGGTATGGCTCAGTGGATTGAGTGCAAGCCTGCAAACAGAAAAGTTGCCAGTTCGATTCCTGGCCAGGGCACATGCCTGGGTTGCGGGCCAGTGAGAAGCAACAGGTGGATGCATCCCTTCCTCTCTTCCCCTCTCTCCAAAAGCAAATAAATACAATATATTTTTTAAAAACTTGGAGGTAACAGAAAGGATAGTGTGGATGGTCTTAGAGGTTCCTTTCTTATGGTTGCCAGATCTAGCAAATAAAACTAAAGGAAGCTCAGTTCCATTTGAATTTCAGGTAAACAAATAGTTTTTTAGTGTTAAGTATATTCCATGCAATATTAGAAACCAGTCATTGTTTGGGATATACTTATGCTAAAATCTTATTTGTTGTTTATCTGAAGTTCAAATTTAATCAGGCATCAGCATTTTATCAGGCAACCCTACCCCTTCTAGTGTTTTTCTGGGGCCCTTGGTGTGCCCCCCGATGCAGAATCACACTCAGTCTCTCACTGTGGGAATATCCTGGGGAACCCCTCCCCTCCTGAGCCCAGGCTTTCCCATCCTCAAGACTCTCTTGGAGAGTCCAAGTCTCCTTCCAAGTCCCTGTTTCAGGCCCCAGGATGACTGCTCTTGGGAATGTACATTCCTTTCAGGGAAATCCCGTCCAGACCCAGAAAAATGTGGTCTTGCCCTTAGCTCCCAAGGGCACCAGAACAATATTCTCAGCACATTTCCCAGGTTGCACAGTTGCTCTAGAATTTGCCGGCATGAGGGAATGTCGGGGGAGTCCATGTTGCCCCAGCCATGCCAGTCAGGACGTCTCTAGGGGACCCAAGTCAGCCCACAGGGGAGACACAGCTCCAGCATCCCTCCGGAACCTTCGGATAACTGTTTCCAGTCTTGGACAAGACTGCATCACACATCCCCCCAGAAGAAACTGTAATTTTAGAAAGGAACGTGACGTAGCTCTGCCCACGGGGAAGACACCGTTTACATTGTCATGCAGAGACGTGAGCCACCCCATTCTGTGACAGGGTAGCACGGTTACTCTACCTTTGCAAAATCAAAGGCCCGTTAAAGGATTTTCCCTGAATCGAGGCTGTAAGCTGTCCTCAGGCTGGTGCCCTAGCCTCTGTGGAACTGGGAGGACCTTGGCTACTGTAAATAACACTGCCATGAAGACAGGGTCCGGCCCAAGTGCCCGTCAGTAGGTGAGTGGGTAGAAAAGCCGTGGTACATTTGCACAATGGAGTACTACACAGCAGTAAAAAGAAGGAAGTCTCACCTTTTGCGACAGCAGGGATGCACCCGGAGATTATTATGCAAAGTGAAATAAGCCAGTCAGAGAAAGACAAATTCCATATAATCTCACTCATATGTGTAATCTAATGAACAAAATAGAAACAGAGGAGGGGACTCATGAGACAGACTGACAGCTGTCAGAGGTGAGGGGGGCGGGAGGGCTGGATGAAAGAAGGTGGAGGGATCAGCCAAAGAACATACATGTGTGACCTGTAGACACAGACAGAGTGTGGTGGTGGCCACAGGGGAGGGGGAGTGGGGGCTGGGCGCCAGTGGGCAAAGGGGTGCAAATGGGGGCATTTGTAATTGTGTCGACAATAAAAATAAAGAAAAAATTAATTAATTTAAAAAGTTTGTTTTTCCTACTCAGGACCATCAAACTTTCATAAAATCTTGGCGTTCAGTGTTAGCCAAGACCTCACCGACTCTCCCACAGTGATCTATCCAGTTGATAGAGTTTAAATCTCTGAGTGCTTTGCTGGGCTTATTTATCCAAAACACGGTTATGCTTCGATGACATAGCTCTGCTGGCACTGAAGTCTTCCAAAGCAAACGAGTTTTCCTGATAACTGAGGCTTATCTCTAAAGATCCCAGCACTTTGTTTGGTGTAGCCATTTTGGTTGGAATCCATCAAAAACGTCACAGGGCAGTGCAGTCCCAGGTCTGCTTCTTTTTAGCTTATCTGTCTCCTTTGTCCTCGGGCTACCAGATGGTTTAACATTGCTGCTAACAGGTCTGTCTGTGGCAGCCCCCTCCCTGTGTTTTACTCACTGAGGAGAAGGATGTAAAAAAGAAAAGAGTCAATGGAATTTTGGGGTCTAAAGACTTTTCTCACAAATAAAGCTCTTTAGTGTGGGATCCTCTGAAAGTTATTCCAGAGGCTCAAAGGGTTTGGTTTTGCTTTGTGGCTTAATTTTCGATTTTCATCATTCTGAAAGGCTAAGATATTTTCCCCTTCTGGATGGCGGAGATGTTATTATCATAAAATCTGCAAGTTCCTTTCAAAGGAGCTCCGGCAAGCCATAAAAGTTAGAGCTGTTGCTAAGGGAACCGGGCAAAGCTTGCTTAATGTATAAACCTGGTTGTTACATTTAAAATTCAAGTAGCCACCAGAGACTCCTAATGGGAGAGGGAAGCCTCTGCTTTTGAAGAGGAAAGTGGGAATGACTTCTCTCTCCTGGGAAAGCGTAGCTCCGAGGGCTCGTTCTTTGTTGCCCGGAGACAAACCTCGGTGACTTCTCTTTCTCTGGTGTTTCTGACGGTGGAAGAGAAGGAGGGAAGGGAAGAGGAAGTGCAGGCCGCCCGCTTCTGCACTCGCCGTCGGGCCGACTGAGGGGGGAGAGGCGAAAGGGCCGGGGCAGTCCACAGCCGTGACCGCGGCTCCCGGGAAGTAAAGTGCGGCTCTGAGACACGAGAGCCGGCCGAGAAATGTTTGCACCCTGAAAGCTAAGGGTGAGGAAAGAGCAAAATATTGTTCTCCCCTATAAAAGGAAGTAGGTTAACAGAATTAAAATGTTGAGACGGAAGGACGAAGACATTAAATGGTCCCTAGTTGCATGCTAATGTGCTCCACCGCCTCCCCCTCCCCCAGCCCTCACCCTGCGCTCTTCATCCTGATGTCACATCACGCGGGAGGGGGACCACACGAGGTCATCTAGTTGTCGCACTTAATTAACTGTTGCAGAAAGTAAGACCCACAGAGATCCTCATCAGACAGAAATGCGAGTTCTAACTCGTAACCTAGGATGTCTTCTCACTGCATCAATTAAGGCAGAAATATCCCTGGAAAATTCAGGAATTTTCTCACTTCATAGTGCTCCCTCAGAGCGACAAAGAACAGTGTTTCTAAACTCTGTTCCACAGAACACTGGCCCAAGAGATGCTCCTGCAAGTCCACTTCTGGGCACACACCTAAGGTGACTGAAGCAGGGACCCAACCAGATGTCTGTACACTCGTGTTCGCAGACTTACTCACAATGGCCAAGAGGCGGAAACGACGCAGTGCCCATTGACGGAGGGACAGGTAAGCGGAATGTGGTATATGCATGTAGTGAAACAGTCAATATTCAGCCTTAAAAAGGGATGACATTCTGACACGTGCGACAGCGTGGATGAACCCTAGGGCGTCAGGCTAAGGGAAACAAGCCAGTGCCAACAGGGCAAATACTATATGATTCCACTCATGTGAGTTACCGAGAATGGTCAAGTTCATAGAGACAGAAAGTAGAGTGGTGGCCGCCAGAGACTAGGGGAGGGGGAACCGGGAGTTATTTAGTGAGGACAAAGTTTCAGTTTGGGAAGATGAAAAACTTCTGGGCATGGATGGCGGGGGTGGTGGCATACCCATGCGAATGTATCAATGCCACTAAGTGGAAAATTTTGTGTTAGTTATATTTTAACACACACGCACTCAGACGCTCCATTAATGAGTGGTATCAGCAAACAAGCCAGTCCAGGAGGTCTGGACACCAACCCCCCACCCCGCTTCACACACAGCCTCAGCCCTGGCCAGTCACAGAGCCCATTCAGTGAAAACTCAGGAAAGTCCTAAATCAAAGGCTGTTTAATTCGATTTAATCAAGCATTTCCTCAACTGAATACAGACCCTTTTTATTTGCATGGAACACTATTAATAGCTCACATCCACGGTGCACGCTTCTGGAAACGCTGACAAAGAACTTCATACTGTTCGAAGGATTTCTCGAAACACCTCACTGGATGCTGCCCACAAACCTAAAAGATAGTCCCCAAAAGTTAGACCTCAGTTATTGCTGTTGACTATTGACCAATTAACAAACTTATTAATTGTTCTTATTTACTGATGAAGAAGCTAGAGCTCAGAAAAGTTAAGCCCTGGCTCAAGGCCACGCAAAGCTACTCTGCCAAGATCAGTGTGGAGATGGGACGCATTGGGGTCCCTGTTGGCTAAGCCCTGGTTTGGCACGTGTCTCCACCTGTGCACTCGTCTCTTGTCGCCCTTTCTGGGTGCTCAGATGTGTGAGCAAGTCCACTGAAGACCCTCGGAGCCCCGGGGCTGTGAACAGCAAGTCAGGGACACCAGAGGGGAAGGCAGGGATATTGTCCCTGGTATCTGTTTCAGCAAAGGCCTGTGCTCCCAGCCGGTTTTCTCCTCCTTTCTCCAAAACAGGGCGGGAGCTGGGCGACGCCCCATCCCCTGCACAGTTCCTGAAGTTTCCTGACGCAAGGCTCATCTGGGGTGCTGATTAAAAAACACAGATTCCAGGGAGATAAGGCAGGCAGAGAAAGACAAACACTGTATGATCTCACTTGTATGTGGAATTTAAAAAAAAAAATGGAACTCAGGAACAGAGAACAGGCGGTGAGGGTGGATGGGGAGAATCGCTGAAGGGAGTCAAGGGGTATAAACTTCCAGGCACGAGATAAATGAGTCCTGAGGATGCAATGTCCAGGGTGGTGACCATAGTTTATAGTACTGCATGGTGTATTTTAAAGTTGTCAGGAGAATAAATCCTAAAAGTTCTCATCACAAGAGAAAAAAATGATTGTAACTATATAAGATGATGGATGTTAACTTTTTGTTACAAAATATAGTTACAATAACTTTTTTGTAACAGAAAGTTAACATCCATCGTCTTATATAGTTACAAAAATTTTTGTAATCATTTTGCAATATATAGGTAGTCAAGTCATTATGTTGTATACTTTATACAGTGTCGCCTGCCAATTATACAGCAATAAAATGATACAACTAAATAAATAACTGCGCTTCAGTAGTCTCACCGATAAGCAAATAGAATGAAATAAAGTCAGGTTCCCAGGCCCTTCCCCCAGAGGCTTTGACTGAGTAGGTCTGGGGCAGAACTTAGAAATGTTTTAAACAAGTGTTCCGGGTAACCTTAGCTTGGAGGAAGTTGGAGTACCCTTGACCTTAACACTAAAAGGGACCCTAACAGAACATCCTCTGGGTTAGTCCCTAAATCCACAGCTATTGCAGCCAAGGCTCAACAGAGCTAAAGTTAGTGTCCAAATTCACACCGTTACTTTCTCTCACCGCCTTTATTTAAAACAGATACAAATCCAAACACTCCTTTCCTTCAGGAAAGATGCAGGTCTGCTGGTTTTAAAACAGTGCTCTGCATGTTGCCCTCTGCTCATCCCAGCAAACCTACCCTGTTCGAACTCCCCCTGCCCAGCGGAGACCAGGTCCCCCCCCCCACCCTCCTGTTCTTTGGGCAGGTCCAGCCACCCAGCAAACGTCCCAGCTGTCATCTCCCTGCTCCAGGCCTAACTCTGACGGCAGTGTTGACCCAAATTGCTTTCTGAGGGTTGATGGAGACCAAATGGTGTTTGGCTTTGCTTGCCCACCCCGTTTCCTTCTGAGCTCGAAAGGATCTCAGGCTCCAACTATGCTGCAAGTGGGAGCCACAGCCTCTGAGTCTGCCTCCTCTAGGAGCTGCCCCCACCCACTGGCTGCAGAACCGGTGGCTCCAGCCCAGCAGGGGAGATGGATGACCAGTGGAGACAGGCTGGGCACACGCACAGCATTCCCTCGTCACTTGGCAGAGCCTTGTCAAAGAGCAGATGGAAAAGTCTGAGGACACTCAATTCCCCAGATTCCTTCTCTGCGCACTCTACCCCATCTCAGCTTCCGCGAGTTAGTCTGTTCAGAGGAGTTAAAACTCAGCACCTCCTTACCTACGCATCCACCGGTGATCTTGACTTCAGGTCACAGGCGTGGGCAGCTACAGACTGATGGGTCAGTGGGAGGGGTTGGCCCTGGGAGCTGTGTGCCTGCCTGCCTCCGCTGGAGAGGTCGCTGCTCCTGATCAGGAGGGACCCTAACAGAACATCCAGAGCTGCAGCTTCTCTGCAAGGTCTTACGGGCCACAGGTTCCCTCTGAGGGGGCGTCAATACTGAAGGGGGCCCCGGAGTCCTTGCCAGCAATGGGGTAATGCTTGGAGTCACCGACTCGGCTTCAAACCTGGCTCTCTGGCTGAGTGATGATACCAAGGAACCTCCGAGGGCTCTTGCTGGGCCTGTACAGTGGGACAATAGCGTCTCCTTCACTGGGCTGTGGTGGGAATGAAATGAAACGCTGTGTGTTCGGTGCTCGGCACACAGCTAAATGCTCAGTGATGATCATCTCCTGAGGTCTCAGGACACTGTCTCACCTTGCTGTGGCCCCCTTGCCACAAGGACAAGCAGATAGGACCTGGACTGCAGCCGTCATAGAGCCTGAATACTGGCCACCTAGAAATATTTGATTCAATTAAATAAAACTTTACTACACACACACACACACACACACACACACACAATTATAATGACCATCTTGGGGGGTGTCTTAATCTGTGGGTTTCATGTAAAATTAATTCATGTAAAATTTCACGGGGGATACAAGAATGTACAATTTGCTCATATTGCTGTATTGCTTTCTGGAAAGGCTTGTCAATGCACACTTGCACAGACAGTGTAGAAAAGTGCCTGCTTTCTGACCCCTCCGCAACACTGCCTGCAGCAACCCTGTCCGAGGTGTCGCCGCGCTGATGAATTGTCTCAGTTGTTCTGATGGGTGACTCTATGGTTGCTGGTGAAGGAAAAGGGCTTTTTTCCCTGTTTATTGGATATCTGTATCTCTTCTTTTGTGAATTTCTTATTCATGTCCTTTGCATGTTTTTCTAATCCTTCTTCATTTTTTAATTAAATTACAATATTCATTTACAATTGATTCATAGTTTATAACTTATAATCATATATCAAAAATGTAAACCTTTATCTGTCATCTACAAGGTAAATTTTGTCTGACTTTATCTTTTAATTCATTTCGTTTACATGTATTCTAAAGTTTAACATTTTTAAGTAGTTAAGCCATCTTTTTTTAAAAAATTAAATTTATTGGGGTGGTATTGGTTAATACAATTAAATAGGTTTCAGGTATACAACTCTATAATACATCATCTGTGTATTGTATTGTGTGTTCACCACCCAAAGTCAAGTCTCCTTCCATCCCCATATGTCCACCCTTTACCCCTTCTTCCTCCCCCCACCTCTCTTTCTCCCTTGTAACCACCATATTGTTGTCTGTCTGTGAGATTAGTTTTGCTCCATCCCTTCCTTTTTCACCCAGCCCCCGACTTGCTTCCCCTCTGACAGACGTCAGTCTGTTCTCTGTAACTGTGAGTCAAAACCATCTTGTCTTTTATAGCTTCACCTTTTGATAAAACATCAGAGACCTTCTTTACGCCAAGGTTATGTTTTTACTTATAGTTTATTCTAGCATTTTCTTATTCCCTATATTGACACGTTTAGTCCACGTAGAACTGTGCTGTTCAATACGATAGCGACCAGCTACAAAGGGTGGCTTCAGCGCACCTGCCCCATTTCAGGTGCTTAATGACCGCACGGGCCGGTGGCTGCCACACTGAACTCGGGGGAAGAACGCGTCCGTCATCACAGAAAGCTCTGTTGGACACTGCCCATCCCGTGTTCATTCTGTGAATGATGGGGAAGGGTAGAGAACCCAACTTTTTTTTTTTTTTCCAAAACAGTTCAGGTAGTTGTTCCAATGACAATATCTTTTGAAAAATCTGCTGCTTTTGTCCTGAGATGCCACATTTACATTTGTAAGTCTCGTGTTATAAACTTAGACCCATTTCTGTACTTCCTATTCTATTCCTTTATCTACCTTTCTAATTTTCACCAGGACCACACAATTCTCACCATTATGGTCTTCTAATATATTTTAGTATTTTACAGAGAAGTATTTTTTATTTCCTAATTATTTTTAAAAAATATTATTGGCAAATATCATACTTATTTTTCTAGACAAACTTCCTTTACTTCCCGGCACATTCTGGGCTCCCACTGGACTCAGCCGATTGCCGTTCCACAGCGTCACTGTGCCCTGTGTCCTCCTGCTGGAACTCGCTACCTGGTCCACTGGGAACGTGGCTCCTTCTCTCAGCTCAAGGCTCCCTCGCTCGAAGCCCTTTCTGATGCTCCCGGGCCGATGCAGGTGCTTTTCTCCTGCTGGCCTTGTACATTCCAGATTGGAACGATTAACTTAGGATTTTGCATTTGTTCACGAGTCTGTCTTCTCTCTGTGAAACACAATTTGAAGATGAGGATTATGACCTTTCAACTTGGAATTTCCATAACTTGACACAGCCCTTGGCTCAAGGTCGTCCCTCAACAAAAATGTCTTGAGTCAAAAAGCATAACCCAGGCAGTCCTGGACGTTGGCTGTGGCATGCCGTGGAAGGCCTTGCATGTAGCTCTCGGTGACTTTGAGCTGGCTCGGGCTAGGACAGAGCCACTCTGTGCCCGTTACACTGGCAGTGATGCAATAACTGAATTGGAGCAGAGAAGCAACAGAAAGCCAGGACACTGGTCAAGAGGCCATTATAGGAGTTCAAGGCAGAGTAAAGGCCTGAATAAGGCTGGCGGCAGTGGCTTGGGAAGGAGGGACATCGTTGGGGGGTGATGCATGCTTAAAGTAGTCAGGAGACTGAGGACCGAGGGAGACAACACTGTGACCAGCGGTCTAACAGGCTCTTTCTGCAACTTATTCTCATGGAATTTCCAATACCTGCAAGTGTGTTGTGTCATTCACAAACATTATAATGAGATTTTGTTATAAAGTCTAAATGAATGACTGTAATGAGAGCAACGATTGTTCTAGAACTAGCTGAGTTATCTCAGTCAAGTTGCTTAACCTCTTTGTAAAAGTGGTATCATCCTGGTACCCCCCTCAGAAGGCTTTGGGGGTTCATATTTGGGACGTGCTTAGAACAATACTTTGCACATAGTAAGCTCTCAGTAACTGCTAGCTATTTTTAAAATTACTATTCATACATTTCCATCCAGAGAAGCACCCATTTATCCCTGCACCTAAGGTAGCTCCCAACTTGTGATAAAAAGTGACCAGTCATTCATTCAATGACTCATGAAGCCTTACGAGGGGGGATTTGTCGAAGGCTTTTTGAAGGCTAAAATCCACATACAGATGTACGAACACAATTGGGAGAAAGAAGGTATCGTTCCCCCACCAAGTCAGGTTTGTTCAAGGATGTCCGTGCCTCATTCTTATCAGCTGTGTGACTGCTAAAAATTGGTCTCTGTCTCCCTTGAGAGGTGATGCAGGTGCAGCTAAGAAAAGAGCTAAGAAGTTCTTGGGGTGTGTAGAGTGTGTTCCGGGACATGTAGATGCAGAGGGAGGAGAGGCCACCCCAGTGAGACCCCCTCATGTCCCCAGAGCAGGACAGGATGGTATCTTCCCACATGGCTCCTACTGTCCCTGGGAGACCATGAGTTGAGAGGGAGGGACTGGAGGTTGAAGCTCTCTTTCTGCCTCCAGACAAGGCTGCACGAGGAGCTGAGATACCCTCTGTAGCCAGAAACTACTGCCGCCAGCAGATTTGGAAGTCAGAAAGGTTAGGTCCTTCTGGACACTGGCCTGGGGACTCTTTGGAGTCTACGGCCCGGGGCAGCTATTAGCCGTGTTGCCTTCATTTCGCCAGGTTTTACCATCAGTCCTGGTGTCTTGCCCATGAAGAGAGATGTGCCAATGTGTTTATCATAGCTCTTATCGTCTTTAGAGGGAAAAAGTGAACTATCCCAGGATGTCTGTTACAGATTTTATCATCTTGCTCACAATGAAAGGGAACACAGCATAGTGTTTATTTTTGAGTTGGCCCTCTTACCCAGAGCGAGGGTGAGCGGCACGGCTGTCTTCATCACAACTTCTATTAGTCCTCCTGGTGACTGGAGGTTAAAATGGAAATGCCCAAAGCTGAGTCTGTTGGGCTGTTCTGGAACTCTCTCTCCATCCATTCTGCCCTTGCCTTGGGACTGGCCTGTTTCAGCCCTTCAGGACGGGATGCTGATGCTGTAAGGCCTCGGGTTAGCACTGCCGTGTTTGCAAGGGGTCACACCAACAGTTAATGCCTTTGTGCTGGGACAAGGTCTCCACTGTGCCTGCCTGGGTGAAAACAAAATCCCCGAGACACAGAGCTGACTTCCAGAAAAGGCTCCCGTGCGAAGTCAGCCAACAGGCTCCAGAGCTAATCGGAACCAGATGTGAGTTCTTTCACTGAAATATATTGCAGGTCACAGATTTATTTTTTGAGAGCACCTATAATAACAATTAAAATCATAAAATGTGTTTTCCCTAGATATTTTCTCCTAGTCAACCAAGTAATATGTCTGATAAGTTGGGGCTAGCCTAGGCCAAAATCAACATACTTGCTTTGTTAGAAATCTGCAGAATGTGTCCGTCTGCGGAGGTGTGCCCTGGGCAGGCCAGGGACAGCCGCCAACGCGCAAACAGTTTCCTAAAATATCCCGTGCGCACAGGGACGATAAGCGGACTCTACGGCTGAGAGGTGGAAGGAGAAAAACCTGAGGGAGAGGCTTAGAATGAATGGCATTAAGCATAATTCATGTAACGTGGCAGATACTTCCTGTGTTTAAAAAATAGAGTGTACAAAGGATTCAGTGACTGCTGACAACTCTCTCCATACTAGCCTCACTGCCAAAGTTCAAGTGCTGGGCAGAGGTCCACCTCTGGGAAGCAGACTAGCAGATTCCTGGGTTGTTCTTTCATTTAAAGTCTTTTACCAAGACACATTTTTTTTTTTTTTTTTGAGATGTTGTCAGGCATTCCTAGGAGCTGATTCTCTGCCCCTGAGTGGCCCTCTCAGACAGGTATTGCCAACTGTCCCCACTTGGGTCCCACCCTCACAGAAAGTGGCCCGGCAGTCAGCATGCACGGGCCTCGCTGCCCCGTGATCACTCTCTGGCCCTGGGGTTCGTTCCTTCACTTGTTGGCAGCCATTTCCCTTCCAATCTGTGCCTTGTTTCCCAACACTTAGACTCCCAATGCCCTCTGGTCCTCACGTTTTTTCTGTGCTCCGTTGTTTTTGCATCCACTCTTATCTTTGATGGCCAGAGTCCATTCTCCCTATTTTTGGTAGCAGCCACCCATTTCCTTGTGGGAAAATATCCCTCTCCACTCTCAGTCCTGAGTTCCACTGGCATTGCTAAGCCCCCTAACACCTCACCACCACCTGCACCACCGCCACCGCCACCAGTCCCCCAGGTACCTAGGGTGGCTTACGCCCTAAACCCGGCCAAAGGATAATGGATTCAGTGAAGGCTCATGATCAGTGGAGATTTTAGAATTCGAATCCTTTCTTTACAGAAATTAGGTTTTTAAATAGTTAATCCACTCACATGTTTCCAAAAAAGTAAAGTATAAGAAGCAAAGTAGTAATAAAATAGGAAACTATGTGTCTAGGAGTTACAAAATGAATCAATTGGAAATTTGAGCTGGCCCCGGACAGTTACAGAGTCTCAGAGTAACTCCCCACAGAACACTCATTCATTACAAAGGGGGAACGAGTAACCCCACAGCGGAGAATCCTGGCAGACACCACCTTGACCAGGTGATCAACATTAACATCATCAGCAATGGACACCTCAGCATCGTGTGCTGCCTGACAGAATGCAGTGAGGTCATACATCCTGTCTGTGCTGTTCCTGCCCAAGATTCAGAACCTGGAGCGAATCACGAGGCAACAGCAGGCCAGCCCAAGCCGGAGGCGCTCCAGGACATGATGGTGCAGGCCGAGGACGCACCGAGGAACGGCTCCAGACTGGAGGACTCTGAAAAGACGTGACAACTGAAGGCGACTCGCGATTTAGAATTGGAGACTTTTGTTTTTGTAAAGGACATTATTGGGACACTTGGTGAACCTTGAATGGTGGGAAAATATCAATGTTAATTTTTCTGTGTTTAGACTTGTATTGTGGTGACGTCAGGGGAGGTCCATGTGGTAGAAAATCCACATTGGAGTCCTCAGGGGCGATGGGTCGTTGTATCAGGAACTGAACTCTCCAATAGTTCAGAAAAAAAGGTAGTTTTTACCATACTTGTAGCTTTCGTGTAAATTTTAGATTATCGAAAAGTAAATTGTTTTAAGTTATCGGAGAAAAACTTTGTCTCCAATTCCTGACCCCCATCTGCCCACACCCTCCCCAACCATCATCCCGGTGTATTCTTCAGAGCCCTTCTTTCTATGCACCTGTAACGGTGAATAAGCCACGCCCCCACCTAAGAGGCACTCATTAATATGAGGGTCTCCGAATCACAATCTAGAGGACCTGGAAACCTTGCCAAGCCTCAAGACACAGCTCTGGGTCCCTCCTTCTCATAGCTCTGGGGACCCGCAGTCTGGGCGTGCGGAGCGCCCGGCTGGCAGCTGATCTCCTTCAGGTCGACTCTCAGGCCTCTTGCTTCTCTCATCAGAAGCCAGGTGGCTTCGCAGAAATAGCAGGGCTTCCTGCTCGAAGAGCTCATCTGCCCGAGGCCACCGCCCTGTGGAAAACGGACACAGTTGACCCTTGCACAACACAGGTTCGAACGGTGTGGGTCTCCTTCCGCATGGATTTTTAAACATAAAGATGCCCGTGCTGTTTTCCATCTGTGGTTGGGAGTCCCCAGAAGTGGAGGGCGGATGGTTGGCACGGATCCACTCCGTCTGACACCCGGGACTTAAGCTCCCGTGCATTTGGTATCTGCGGAGGGCCCCGGAACCGGTCCCCGCGGATACTGGGGGACAGCTAAGCTGTGGGGGAGTCGAGCGTCCCCCGGGGAGTTCCGCGCGCGCTGCGGGTCCACGCGCGCGGGTCCACGCCCCTAGCGCCCGCGTTGTTCAAGGGTCAACTGCAAAATGTAGGAACATCATTTGGAGACATCAAAAGTTTGCTTTTTGAGAGTGATACTTCAAAATGCTGAATTTATCCAAACTTTGATTAACATCGGGTTACTTTAAACACATTCGATCACCAATGAGGGATGAGGGAAAGGGAGACCGAGAGAAGGGAAAAGGCTGAGAAGAACTTGCAGGCAGCCTGGGCGCCAGGCCGGCTGGGTCCCCGACGGGATGGGCCCCGGGGGACGCTTTCTGCCCGCTGCGAGGGTGCGGCCACCGGGGCGCAGCGGCCTCCCCAGCCGCTTCCGAGCTCCTTCCCCACCTGCCCGCGGTCGTTCTCACCCACCCGCAGGTCCAGGGCTAAGTTACTGCTCTCCAGGAAGGAATTCCAGGCGTAGGCATTCTCTGCAGGCGGAGGCCCGTCCCTGAGACGGACTCTCAGCTCCTACCCGGCCAGACTCCGAAGTCCCTGGAGGGGACTCCGGTCGGGCGCAGTTCCCCGTCCGCCTGGGGCCGCGCCCCCGCCCCGCCGCTGGCCCTTCTGCGAGCACGCAGCTGCCAGTCCCCGGCTTGGAATGAACTTGGTCTTCCAGGACCCACTCCTTCGGGAAGCAGGCCTCTTCCCTTCGGGGATTCGTGCGGCAGGTGGGTTCAGGACACCCGCTGCGGGCCGGCGCTGGCTAAGTGCTGAGGACGCCCTGGGGCAGCAAGATGACCCCGGGCCCGTGGCCGTTCGTGGAGCCTGGGAGAAAAAGACGTGGACTGTGCGTTTAATGTCTAACTGCATGGTAGCAAATGCCATGAAGTTAACATCCAAAGGTTCCCGACTTAGTTTGAGGAAGAGATGCCTGACTGAGGGAAGAAGGGGAAGTGCGGGTTAACCTGGAGAGGAGAGGGTGGTAGGACAGGGAGGTAAATGTGGAGTCGCTGAACAAGTTCAACCACAAAGGAAGTGAGCTGACCCAGTTCATGTTTATAACAGGTCATCCTTAACAAAAGAGCAATTTTACTTTATTTTTTGGATTTTATTTATTTATTTTTAGAGAGAGGGGAAGGGAGAGAGAAAGAGAGGGAGAGAAACATCAACGTGTGGTTGCCTCTCACAGGCCCCTTGCTGGGAACCTGGCCCACAACCCAGGCATGTGTGCTGACTGGGAATCGAACCAGCAACCCTTTGGTTGGTAGGCCTGCGCTCAATCCACTGAGCCACACCAGCCCCCGCAAAGAGTAATTTTAAATTGAGCAGAAGATTTCAATAGACCCTCTCCTGAAGAAGCTATTTGGATAGCAAATGACCACATGAAAGGATGCTGAACATCATCAGACATGAGGAAAATACAAATTAAAACAAAGAGGTACCCTATTAGAATGGCTATAATTCAAATTAAGTGTAGAGAAGGATATGAAGAAACTGGAACCCTAGGTCACTGCTGGTGGGAATTTAAATGATGCAGCTGCTTTAGGTAACAGTTTGGCAGCTTCTTAAATTTTTTAACATAAACTTACCATATGACTTAGCATTTCCACTATTACTCAAGAGAAATCAAAACACACGTCCATACAAAAACTTACAGCAGAGGTGCAAAGCAACATTTTTCATAATGGCCCCAACCTGGAGACAACTAAAGTATCCATCAACTGGTGAATGGGTAAACAAACGTGGTATATCTAGACAGCAGACACTATTCAGCAGCGTACGAACATGGTACCAGTGTGAAGTACTGATATACTTTACAACGCGGATGAGCCTCAAAAATATTATGCTAAGTGAGCCCTGGCTGGTGTAGCTCAGTGGATTGAGCGCGGGCTGGGAACCAGAGGGTCCCAGTTTGATTCCCCGTTGGGGCACATGCCTGGGTTGTGGGCCAGGTCCCCATGAGGGCCATGTGAGAGGCAACCATACATTGCTGTTTCTCTCCCTCTCTTTCTCCCTCCCTTCCCCTCTCTCTAAAATAAATAAATAAAATCTTAAAAAAAAATTATGCTAAGTGAGAGAAGCCAGACTACAAAAGACCAAATATTATATGGTTATACTCACATGAAATTTCTAGAGAAGCCCAAAGCAGAGACAAAGCAGACCAGTGGGTGCCTGAGGTTGGGGGTGGGAGCACGGACTGACTGTAATAGGCACGAAGGAAATCTTTGTGGTGATGGGAATATTCTAAAGTTGGATTCTGGTGATGGTTGCACAACTGTATGAATTATTGAAACTTGTCTGACTGTAACTTTATTTTTTTAAGAATGTTTTATTGATTATGCTATTACAGTTGTCCCATTTTTCTTCTCCTCTGCCCTGCACCAGTGTCCCCTGTCCCCCAGTTCATGTCCACGGGTCATACATATAAGTTTTCCATTTCTTACACTATTCTTTTTTTAAGATTTTATTTTATTTTTTTTATTTTTAGAGAGAGGGGAAGGGAGGGAGACAGAGAGGGAGAGAAACAGCAATGTATGGTTGCCTCTCACATGGCCCCCGCTGGGGACCTGGCCCGCAACCCAGGCATGTGCCCCGACTGGGAATCGAACCGGGACCCTTTGGTTCCCAGCCCGCGCTCAATCCACTGAGCTATGCCAGCCAGGGCTCTTACACTATTCTTAACCTCCCCCTGTCTATTTTGTATCTACCGATTATGATTCTTTTTTTTTTAATTTTTTAAAAAATATTTTATTTATTTTCAGAGAGAGGAGAAGGGAGGGGGAAAGAGCAATGTATGGTTGCCTCTCACATGGCCCTCATTGGGGACCTGGCCTGCAACCCAGGCATGTGCCCCGACTGGGAATCGAACTGGGACCCTCTGGTTCCCAGCCCGCGCTCAATCCACTGAGCTACACCAGCCGGGCGTGATTATGATTCTTATTCCCTGTACCTTTCCCTCCATTCTCCCTCCCCTCCCTGCTGATAACCCTCCATGTGATCTTCATTCCTGTGATTCTGTTCCTGTTCTACTTGTTTGCTTAATTTGTTTTTGTTTTTGCCTTTTTTTAGTTGGGTTGTGGATTTGTTGTGACTTTGTTGTCATTTTACTGTTCATAGTTTTGATCTTCCTTTTCTTAAATAAGTCCCTATAACATTTCATATAATAAGGACTTGGTGATGATAAACTCCTTTAACTTGACCTTATCTGGGAAGCACTTTATCTTCCCTTCCATTCTAAATGATAGCTTTGCTGTATAAAGGATTCTTGGATGTAGGTATTTGCCTTCATGACTTTGAATACTTCTTTCTAGCCCTTTCTTGCCAGCAAGGTTTCTTTTGAGAAATTGGCTAATAGTCTTATGGGAACTCTTTTGTAGGTAACCGTCTCCTTTTGTCTTACTGTTTTTAGGATTTTCGCCTTGTCTTTAATCTTGGGTAATGTAAGAGTGATGTGTCCTTGGGTCCAACTTGTTTGGGACTCTCTCTGGGCTTCCTGGACTTCCTGAAAGTCTAATTCCTTTGCCAGATTGGGGAAGTTCTCCTTCATTATTTTTTCAAATAAGTTTTCCTTTTCTTGCTCTTCCTCTTCTCCTTCTGGCACCCTTATGATTCAGATGTTGGAATGATCAAAGTTGTCCCAGAGTTTCCTAAGCCTCTCTTCATTCTTTTTTTAATGTATTGTTTCTTCATTCTCTTCTGGTTGAATGTTTATTTCTTCCTTCTGCTCCAAACCATTGATTTGAGTCCCAGTTTCCTTCCTGTCACTGTTGATTCCCTGTATATTTTTCTTTATTTCACTTTGCATAGCCATCACTTTTTCTTCCATTTTAAAGCCATACTCAACCATTTCTGTGAGCATCCTGATTACCAGTGTTTTGAATTCTGTATCTGATAGGTTGGCTATCTCTTCATTGCTTAGTTCTATTTTTGGAGCTTTGATCTGTTCTTTCATTTGGGCCATATTTTTTCATCTCAGCATGCCTGTTACATTATAAGGGACGGAGCAACACATGTAATTGCGTTGTGGTGCTGTATGTGGGGGAAGGGTCAGAGAGGGAACAATGCCTCTTGCTCCGCTTTCTGCCTGGGTTTCAGTCACTTCCCCCACTACCTACAAGCAAATTGGGCCCTTCTGGTGCTGATTCTGGGGTAGGTGGTTTTGTGTACATTCTAGGACTCTGTGGGTCTCTTCCGTGAGCTCTCCTGCGAGGCTGGGCATTTCTCCTGCTGCCGCAGGCCCCACAGAATTTTACAGCCAGAGGTTTTGAGGCTTTATTTCCCTGTGCTGGAACCCTGGGTTGCATGGTCTGTCTCGCTCCCCAGTTGCTCCTCCCAGTTTATCTGCACACAAATGTGGGACCACCTAGTCTTCCAGCTGCTACCTTGCCACTCATCCTCTCTGCCCTGGCTGCCCCTCTCCGCCCCTCCTACTGGTCTGGATGAATGTTCCTTCTTTAACTCTTTGGTTGTCAGACTTCCATACAGTTTGATTTTCTGGCAGTTCTGGTTGTTTTTTGTTTCTAAGTTTGCTGTCCTTCTTTTGGTTGTGCAAGGAGACAAGGTATATCTACCTACGCCTTCGTCTGGGCTGGAAGTCCTAACTATAACTTTAAAATGAGTGAATTTTGTGATATGTAAATTATGACTTAATAAAGCTACTTAAAAAGAAAAAAAATCATTCTGTGAGGCAGGGCAAGGATAAAGAGAGAAGACCACCTAGAAATCTCAGAGTGCCTTCTCTTGTGCTTTGTTTCTTGGATTCCCACCTCTAGAAATTAAATCTCCTTTAAAGAAGAAACATGAAATCACTCTCCATAGAAAAAAGCAGAGCAGTGGCACATTCTGACACTCTAACTCAGCAGACACCAAGACTGGCACGAGAGCACCAGCACAATTAATAAATGCGTTCAGGTGGTGTGGACTTCGCAGTTCGTCTAAGAACAATGGATGGGAACCTGCTTTGTATTTGTTCAATAGAGTCAATTTTAGTGTGTTTTCCCAAAACAGACAGGATAAAAAACACTTGGACTTAAAGATACATTGAAAGCTCCATCTTTAGTGATAGAAAAGTGCTCCCAGCCTTTAGATTGCAGACTCCACTCTCACCCCCTCAAAGTTTCAAAAGTCACAGGAGCCTTACACTGGTATTCCTCGCCCCGCCTAGCAGAGGGAAGATGTTGGTAAGCATTTGGTAAGGACCAAGTGATTGAAGTTTAGAATGTTCCCATTTCCATCTTCCTCTCCATTCATCTTTCCAATGTCCTTTCTATTTTTGGTACCATGCTTTTTTCTCCCGGGTCCTATGATTGTTGGGCTGCTCTTAAGCATTGTGGGGCCTGGGCCCAAAGTAAAAATGCAGGCCTGGCCTGAAATGGTTCTAATTATTTGAAATTGCAAGCCCAAATGTCACACTGTTAAGTAAAATTGTTCTTGTCTCCTACCTTGACATTTGCCTTCATAGCAACCCAGAAGGCCAAATTTGAATTTGGAAATCTTATTGGAATACGGAAGCTTGGAGAAAGCCTGCCCATCCCCAAGCCCTGGTGGCAGCCCACCATCCTTCTTTTCTCACCCCCACTCCCGTCCCACTCCAGGGGCACCTCATGTGCACAGCTGTGAACGTGCCAGCCCACAAATCCAGGCTTCACCCTACGGCACTGTCATCCCCCACAAACAGCTTTACCTTGGTCACACCTTGGGCTTCGGGCTGCGTGCTACTCAAGGGGCATGATGCACCCTGAGGGGATGGAACCAGGGAAGAGGCCAGGGTAGGTTCTGGAAGTAGTGTTGGGGCCATTGGGCAGGCAATTTTGGAGTTCTAGTGCCCAAAACTTGGCCTAATAGGGAGGAGGGACCCAGGACAAGTCTTCTTGGTCCAGAGGAATCCTTTACCATTTGGGAAAAGTGGGCCTGGAGGGGCGCCAGGGTGGTTGGCCCGGTTGCCCAGGTCCAGGGGCAGTGCTGATTGTTCTGATAATTTGTCCTAATTGATTTCCTGATATCCATCCATCCCTGTGATTCTGGAATAAACCCTGCTTAGTCATGGGTTTTATATACTGCCGGATTCCATTTGCTAATGTTCTACATAGGAATTTTCCATCCATATTCCTAAGTGACATTAATCTCTTCATCTTTATTTGTGCTAATGTTGTTAAGTTTTGATATCAGGGTTATGTTAGTTTTGTAAATCGAGTTGGAAAGCTTTCCATCTTTTTCTACATCCTATATTCTATGTTATTTTACTCCTTCTGTCTATGAGGCATTTATAAAAACATTTTTTTTGTAAAAAATTCAAACCGTACAGAAAAAACAAATATTCCCCTAGACTCTCCCTTCAAATTCTAGTCTCCTGCCCAGAAACGAACATGTTATCCATTTGCTATGCATTCTTCCAGAACTTTTCATTTCTATACATACACGTGCATTTATACAATTTGCTACTTTTCTTTTTGACACAAATAGGATTAAATTCTACATACTGAATTGCAAGGTTTTGTGTATTTTTTATTTTGGTTTGGTTTTACTTAGCAAATTTATGTCTTGGAGAACTCACCATGTCAGTACATACAGAACTATCTCATCCTTTTAAAATGCACATCATAGTACATAGTATGGATCGATGTATTTAAAACTATTTCTCATTGGAGGGACATTTAAGTGGGTTCCAAATTTTCTTCATTATTATGCTGAATTAAAATCTTTTCATAGTACTTTTTACTTTCTGATTTTATCCTATTCAAACACTTGTTTGTTAGAATGTTCATTTGTTCATTGTTCTGTCTGCCGGCACTAGAACTTCCGCTTCCTCAAAGAGAAACCTTTTGCTGCCCTGTTCCTAGCGCCTAAAACTTTACCTGGTACATAGTAGCCATGGAGCTCTCAGTCAAAAGGTGCAGGCGTTTGAAATTTCAACATGGACAGTCAAGCCGACCTCCACTCTGACCCATTTACACTTCCACAAATAATACGAAGGCGAATTTACTCCTTCACACTCTTGCCAACGTTCACCATTAACAAACACCTTTTTATCCAGTTTACGAGAGAAACAACGCGTCTTCCTGCTGTTCAAATGTGCTTGTCTCTGGATTCTGCTGCAGTCGATCATGCTTTTGTTTCTTGGCCATGTGGACATCCTTATTTGTGAATTTATTTTTTCTATTTTTTGTCCCATTTCCTATTTAGTTACTTATACTTTTCTTATTGATTTGTGGGAGATTTTTATTTATTTTGGAAAACAATTGTTAAATATATGGCCATGATTTCTCCTAACCTGTTGATTTTGACTTTATGGTGTCATTCTAGTCTGCATTAATTATGTACATTTTGATTAATCAAATTTATTCTTCTCTTTCTTTATGCTTTTTTTCCCCATTTGAATCTTAATATCTATCAATTAATCTCTGTGAATAATGAGAAATTTATCATACTCAATCATAAAGAGTACCCTTTCAAATTGATACTCTTTAAATATTTGTTAGAGTTTTATTTAAGAGGACAGAACAAAAGCTATTTTTAAAATTATTGTGGAGCCCTGGCTGGTGTGGCTCCGTTGGCTGGAGTGCCGTCCTGTGCACCAAAAGGTTGCGGGTTGGATTCCCGTTCAGGGCACACACGTGGGTTGTCACTGTGGTCCCCAGTCCAGGCACATATGAGAGGAAACTGAATGACATGACGTTTCTCTCTCTCTCTCCCTTCCTCTCTCTCTAAAATCAGTGAATGTATCCTTGAGCCAGAATTAAAAATAATAGTAAAATAAAATTATGATGGCTTATGGCTTCTTTATATGCCAAAGAAGGAATTTATCCCCTGCACTGAATGTCACAAAGAATTTTAACTTATTGACATTATCTTTTATTTAGTCTTTTTCTTTTTCACAAGTGGACCCACAAAAAATGAAAATGATCTGCAGTACTAAGTGAAATCCCACTTCAAGGAAGGGATCCTAGAATACAGAACAAGATGGGTGCCCTGAGGGGCCCACAGAAGGGCAGGCTCCCATTCTGGGAGCACTGTCTGATTTTCACACCCTCCTTCGTCCCACGACTTATGTTTGCTCTGGGGAGGCGGCAGGGAGTTAAAATATGGGCTACACCTTGGACTTGATGTCTGTTGCGTATTTATGGTTAGAGATTTGGTTTCCTGGTCTAAACTTTTAAACTAGTAAATTGAGCCTCTTCTGTTTCTCAACAACACCATGCCAACCTAAGTCAGGGCTCAGTGCTCCGTAAGTATTTGTCACCTCGTTTCCCCCTTCCTTCTCCTCCCTTCCCTCCTCCTGGGTAGTCAGTAGCCTTTCCGGGAAAAGCCCAGCCATCACAGTCAGTGGTTCTCAACGGAAAGATGCACATCAGCATCACTTGGGCAGCTCAGAAAACTAGCCTCCTGGGCTCTGACCCAGACTTGCTGAATCAGAATCACCAGGGCTTCTGAAATGTTTACAGTTTCCCCAGGTGATACTGATGTGCAGCGGGGGCTGAGAATACCCACGTCTTGATTTTTAACACATGGCATCATCCGTGAAGGACAATTAAACCACCCAATGAAGATAAAGTCAGCCAATGGGACTAATTCTATAGGACAAATGACCCAGTTTCTTCACAGATAAATGACATGAAAAAACAGAGCAGGAGAGTGGAAAGTGTTATAAATGAAAAGACTTGAAACGTGTCAACCAAAAGCAATGTGTAGACTTTATTTGGGTCCTGATTTGAACAGACTAAAAAGTAGGCATTTTGAGATACTTAGAGAAAACTGAACACAGATTATTTTATACTAAGGAATTATGATCAGTTTTGTTGGATGTAATTGGAGGAGAGGAAGAAACTTTCCTTTACCCTTCTAGGTTTTTCTCTTGGTCATCTGTCTCAAATCAACATGAGGCAGACGACCAAGAGGAAATAACCAAATCTAATTATATGGGTTTGTATGGGAACCCCCCGCACACAAGAGGCTCAGAAACTGAAAGTTAAAATGCGGTGTACATGACATTCCGAGCTGAGGACGAAGTAAGACGTTGGGAAGGAAGGACAGGAAGGGCGTTTGCGGGCCGGTGAGCAGAGCAGAGCAGATGCTCAGTGAATAGATGTTTGCCCTGCCGGACAGGATACATCATGGCAGTTACTTCCGGTGGTAGCTCTGACTTCAGGCGAGACCCCTGGTTCAAATTCTTTCAGGGAGAGGTAACACTGTTCGCGAGCCCCCAGGTCTCAACGGCCCGCAGCTCAAAATAATTCACGTGCCAAAGTGGCGCATTTTGGGGAGGCCTATTTTGAATCCTTTCATAATATTATTTATTTATATTTAATCCTCACTTGAGGACATATTTATTGATTTTAGAGGAAGGACCAGGGAGGGAGGGAGAGAGGGAGAGAGAAACATCGATGTGAGAGAGAAACAGTAACCGGTTGCCTCTCGGACACGCCCTGGTGGGGGCTGAACCACAACCGAGGCCTGTGCCCTGACAGGGAATTGAACCTGCCACCTTTCGGTTTACGGGACGATGCTCAGTCCACGGAGTCACGCTGGCCAGGGCTAAAGCCTTTCATGATATTAGTGTGATAGTTGTGTTAAAAAACAAAGTCCTTACCTTTATCTTTAGTCCTTACCAGTTAGATATAAATACTGATGTATTTAAGGGTGGAATAATACATCTGACATTCGCTTTTCAATATTTCTGGGGGGAAAACGTGGGCAAAAACAATGAAACAAGAATGGCAGAGTGTTGCTAATAATTGGAACTGGGTTATAGGTACAAGGGGTTCTTCGTATTATTTTCTGTTTTTGTATATATTTGAAAATTTCAGTAGGGAAAACATTTTCAAAGAACGACACTACCTGTAAAGATTTGAAGACCGGAGCTCCACCTTAGCCTTGATTTCCCTTGGATGGTTTCTTATTTCCTCTGGAATCTACTTGATCGGATCAAGAAGCTCTATCCAAGCTTTTCCTATAGTTCCCTCACCGGCTTCTCCCCACTCAGAGGGAAGCAGATAATGAAAACCAGAGGGGTGCTTTGCTGCCGCTATCTCGCATCCTCCTTAATATGGCAAACCCGTGTCCCACCTCCTTAATATGGCAAACCCGTGTCCATACTGGAGCAAGGGGCCTCATCATCAGAACCACAGTGAGTGGCGTCCCGCTTTGACCTGCAGACCTGACCTGCCTCGCCCCTCCGTCAGCCCCTTTGGTGGTGCCGCAGAGAGAGCAACAGAAGGAGGGAAAGAGAACAGGATCGCTTCATCGATCGTTCAACCTCCGTTGTCCGCGGTCCAGAAGTTCCCGACCGTATCTTGCTGCTGCTGGCCAGGAACAGGACTCTGATCATTAGCTCCCCAATAGTTACCGAGAATTTGAAGGATCACAGGGGTGGGGGCGGCGCTGGGAGTCAGAACGCGAAGGCCAGGTCTGTGTCCCTGATGGTGCTGGCGTGCTGACGGGCCAGTCCCCGGCGCACACCTCTGGACCGCCTCTACGTGGGAGAGAAATAAACTTTTGTCTTAAGATGCTGTTCCTTACTTTTTTTTGGTACTATAATACATGTTCTGTTATATGACACAAAATACACATTTTGTTCTTTGAAAAGGATAATAAAATCGAAAAAGGGAGAAAGGAGCAATAGAAATGTGAATTCCAAGTGCAGCTGTAGATCTGAGCCTCTCTTAGGGGAGGGAGGGAGGGGTGTGGTCATCAAATCAAGCAGGTGAAACAAAAAGGCAAGGCTGCCTCCCCCCAGCCCCCTGAAATCAACAGAGGAGAGATGCAGGGAACACTGGAGTCTGGCCTTAGTGGAAAGAGAACCACGGTGCACCTGGGAACCGGCTTTTCTATATTTCGTCTTATAGAGTTACTGTTTTTCAAACTTGGTTTTCTTGATTTTTAACTGGAGTTGTGTGTGTGTTTAATTAAAATGGTGAGTGGGCAGGGGTGCTAACTGTACCCAGTTTACAGCGCTGTGACTGCAAGCAGACTGTCCCCACACATGACGCCGTTCTGCTGGGGACAGCATAGCCTAAATCCAGGCGGAGCTCCTCAGAGGCAATAAGCAACCTCTCTCGAAAGTCCCATATCTCAAGTCCAAGTTCCGGTAAGGACTGTCAACAATGAACACACGAGCACAACCCTGTCTCTCTGCTGTCTCCCACTCGGCCAATTGTCTTTTCCTGGACTCACCATTTCCAGCTCCCACACCTCGGTTTTCTGATTCAGGCTTCACTCCCTCGCGATGCTAACCTCGTCTTTGACCCTTGTCTTATGAGCTCAAATTCCCCTTCCTTTTGATTTTGCTCAAAAGAAGGTGAAAAGTGGAGAGGCAGGGCGGGGGGAGACCTGAGTCCGCCTGCTTCTGGCTTTCCAGGTTGGAGCCAGGCCCCCTGTTCACTCAGCCATCCTCTCGTTCTTTGTTTTTATTTCCTGCTGGGCAGAGAGGGGTTGCTGTTCTCACTGGGCTGGCTGATGTCACCTCACCTTGGGGCCAGACATGTTTTGCGCTCTTACTAAATGAAGAAGCGAGTTTGAAAACCACTCCTTGGCGGCTCGTGATGAAACACCATGCTGCCTGTGTCAAAATCAAGGAGCGTGCCAAGGGCTTTCTCTGTGCTACCTGTCTTGCCGGGTTTAACCTTGACATCCTGGGAAGGACAGCCAGCAGTGAGTCCCTTCATGTCCGTCTGGTATGTAAAGCAGTGGTGGTGCTGAGGCATGCCGCTCTGGACCTGAGCTCCAGCCCCCCACGAAGTGGTTGTGGGAGTTGGCAAAGTGATGTGTCTTCTCTAAAGCTCAATTCTCTCATCTTTAGAGTGGGCTGAGTGGCAGAACCAAGTGAAATGAACAAGTCTTCAGCATCCAGCTGGAGCGGGTGCAGAGCAATTGTTTAGTAGCATTAGTGTATAAAAAATCTAGTTGGTCTTCATTAAAGTTCTTTAGCTTCTGATTTTGTGTTTAAAGAAACCAGGATTTTAGGAAATTAGGAGCAATAAATAGGGCGCTCCGAAAATCCGGGGCAGAGCCAGGCGGGAATCAGGACCCTGATTCCCAGGCCAGCGCTCGTCTGCATCAGCCAGCTAGACCTCTCAGCCTCCTGGTCAGTGCCTTTGCTGGGGGACCTGAGGCTGCCCTGGGTTGGGGAATCAGGGGCAAGTGGGTCAGATTGCCCCAGAAGGAGCCCACCTGACTTGCAGCTGTGCACGCACGCATCACCTGGGGAGCTTGGGGGAACAGATATGTATCACATCACATGCCTGAGGCCTAACCCAGATCAGCACATAGGAATGTCCTGGGCCCAGACACCAGCAGTCTGTGAAGGCATTCCCGTGTTTCTCGTGAGCAGTGGGCTGAGCTCCCCCTTTGTGTATCAAATGCGTAACGTGCGCAAGGTCCACCCACTGGCACAGAGGGTGCCATGCTAGAGGAACCAGTCCCTATTATTCGGAGTAAATTAGAAGTCAGGGACCACCACAGCCACATTTTACCCACTGCATTCTCTCGGAGGATGGCTTCTAGACACCTGGTGAGAGGCTGACTACCTTCCTCGCCCTTGACATAGGTGGTTTAGCTGCTCCTGAGAACACCCCAAGCTTGTGCCCCCACTCAAGAGTTCAGCTAACACTGCCCCATCCATCTTTGCTTTAGGCTAGCGCCACCATCTGGGGATAAATTCAGAAGATCTAAACTGGAGGTGTAAACCTCAAAAATCTTTTTTTTTGTCACACCACAGTCCTTTATTATTTTATTTATAAAATGTATTCGACATATAACATCGTATAAATTTAAGGTGTACAATGTGCTAGCCCGACACACTTATGTATTGTAATATGATTACTGTGGTGACCGTTAGCACCTCTGTCACATCACATAATCATAATGCAGCACTGCTGTCTGTACTCATCACACTGTGCGTTAGCTCTCTGTGGCCTATTTACTACCTGTTGCAAGTTCGCACCCTTAAACAACATTGGTTTATGCCCACTTCCATCTCCTGGAAACCCCATTTTACTCTGTTTTTTACAAGTTTCACTTCCTTAGATTCCACATATAAGTGATATCATATAACACTTGTCTTTCTCTGTCTGACTTGTTTCACGTAACACAATGTGCTCAGGTTCCATCCATGTTGTCACAAATGGCAGTATATGCTCCTTCCTCGTGGCTGAATGCTATTTCATTGTATGTATCCACCACATCTTTTCACGACCAGTAACAGCCAGGTATAGCTTGAAGCTCCAGCGCCATCCATGCTCAGGGCTACATGATTCGGCAGGTGATCAGTCTTGGAAAGCTTGACTGCCTCGGGCTGCAGGTAGAAGGTGAAAGCTTGACTGCCTCGGGCTGCAGGTAGAAGGTGAGGTCCCGACAGTGGCTTTTGGAGATCACCAGTATTTATTCAGGTCTGTTGGAATCTCCAGGATTGGCTTCCTGTGCTTCCCATTTTGCTGTCCTCAGGTCCCTGTGCAGGCTGGGGCAGCATCTCTTGCTTGGTCGGGCCAGGTGGGGAGGGCCAGCCTGCAACATTTTGCAAGCACAGTTTCTGGGAGCTGGGGATCTAATCGGCTGTGACTCCATACCTCTTGAACCCTGCCCAACCTCAGGGATCACCTGCACCTGGCCAGCTTCACTTGGGCTGGAGGTGTGCTGAGAGAAGGGGGCCCAGGCAAGGGGAGAAAAGAAGGTCAACAGAGGAGTTGACCAGCATTGGAAAGACTTCAGGGGCAAGAGAGAGAACATAGAGAACAAGGGGGCGAGGAGGTGGGTGGTGGGAGGGGGAGGATGGAGGAAGGGAAGTGACAGCCAGCAAATCTCTTCCCCCACATTCCTCCTGGAATTTTTTTCATTCCCTTGGTTATAGAAGAATAACAATTAGCAAATCCAGTAAAAAGAGCCAGATATGGAGATTGTTTGTGCATTTGGGGGCCAACATGCATCAGTGAAGGAATGTGACCAGAACTATATATAACCCCTCTCTTGGCCCACCCACCTGTCCAGCCGAGTGAGCGATGGTCTGTTTGTTCTGGGCTGGTATGTAGCTCATTGCACTCTGGGAGCTCACCATCTGGGCTGGAGCATCGCTGCCAGTAGCTCTCAGTGACCATATATGGCAAAATGATATATGTGATAAAAAGAAGCCAAATTCTCCAGTTGCGTCAGCCCCCAGAGTATGCAACCAGCCTGGGTCGAAACCCCTTGCAGCCCCACTCTCTTCCTCCCGGCCCCCACCTTTGCTCCGAAACCAAAGGTGCTCAGCGATTGGCTGGGGCATCAGGGTAGAGGGCGGGGCCTCCCCTTCAATGTCTTCAATGGGAGCTCAGCGACAGACTGACTTTAGCGTTTGTTGTGGGAAAGATGACTAGCAAGGGTCAGAGCTGCGAGTGCGTTTGAACGCGGCCTTAAACCAGGAAGATTATAAGTTAAGAATGATAACACATTCTTTTGGGAAAGCAACCTGGTGTAGTGCCAGTGTGTATGTGGATAGAGGGGTTGGGGCACAGACCACCCCAATTTCCAAGGATAAAGTGAACCCTCGTTCCCCAACATACCTGCAGTTCCCTTGAGCCTTAACCTACCAGGATAAAGATTCAGTCTAGGTTGCTTAGCTGGGGGTGGGGGTGATATATTATTAAACACACCCCCTCTGCCCTGCCCCCAGCAGCCAAAACCCCCTTCAGAGCGTCCCCGCTCTGGGTCAGGCACTATGCTGGAAGCTGAGGGCAGGGGGCCGGCACCAGCAGGCTCCAGGCTCTCAAGCAGCTGGCCCTGGGGGAGAGACGAGGCAGTGGTCACTGCTGTAGGGGCTCAAGGTGGCTTCTGGGTGGAGGTGATACTGGAGACAAACATAAAGGACAAGCAACAGTTTGCCTCATAATGGATGGGGATTAGGAACAGAGACTTCAGGCTGCAGAGCGAGTGGGTGAGTTCCATGTCGGCGTGTGAGTATGATGAGGCTGAGAGGTGGGCAGGAGCCGGAGCCGGGAGACCTTTTCCAGGAGGTGCTAAGAGTCTGGGTCTCTGCGCACGTCCCCAGCCTTCTAGCACATCTGAGCCCCCGTCCCTGAGTGCGTGCCAGGCCTGGCACACACACACACTCACACTCACTCTTAGGAATGTGGACAGGGATGCACACCCACATCTCCCCATTGCCACATCACAGAAGCAAGGACATTTAGCGAAGGGGAGAAAAGAACAACGAAGTATGAGTGAGAAGCAGGGAGAGGGGGGAAGGTTGGCCTGGTGAAGGCACCTTGCCAGGATGGGGTGGGTGGTGGGAGTGGGAAGTGTGTGGGAGGGAGAGCCAGGAGTTGTTGTTGGGAGAGACATTCTAGCATGTTCTGGGATCCCCTACTGGGGAAGGAACAGACAGGAATGGAAACAGCTTGTCAGCAGAGGTGGGGTGGGGGTGGGGCCAAGCATAGGTTTTCTAGCTCTACCTCCCCCACCTGACGGGTCAGTTCAGGAGGAGTTGTGTGTCTGTTCCTTTACAGGTCAACAGCCCCCTTGGTTACCCCTTTTCTCACCTGTGGGGACTGTGGCCCCTTCAGTTCCACTTCTATGAGCTGCCCACAGAGGCTGGGCACTGGCTGCAGGAGGTCCCCGGGAATTGCTCTGCTGTGGTCCCCGGGAAATGCTCTGCTGTGGTCCCCGGGAAATGGGGTCCAGGGCCTCATCTGGCTTTCTCCCCTCCAAGGTGCATATATTGACCAACTGTGTCCCCTGACATCTTGGAAACATGAGAGCCTGTCCTGAAGGGGGCTGCGTGTCCTCACTGAGCATGCTTCAGAGACCTGCATCCGCTGCACATTCAGAGGGGAAGATAGGTTTCAGGACTCAGCTGAGTCATTGCTTCCACCAGGAAGCCCCCCTGGCTCCCCAGGGCAAGCCAGGTGCCCTCCTGTGTGCTCACCTGGACGACAGAATGTGGGATGTGTCCAGGGGCAGCAAGGAGCCATGTATAACGCTGCTTCTGACCTAGCCTGAAAGTCACACGTCGTCACTTCTACTGGATCCTGTTTGTCTCACAGAATAAGACAAGTGGGAGACCACGCCGGGCATGAATAGCGGGAGAAGAGGATCTTCAAGGGCCATCTTGGAAGCTGGTTACCACAGTTACTGAACTGGTGTTATTTATTATGCAGCCACAGATAACTAGCCCAGTGTGGATGCCCTTGAAAGGCTACTCGGGCTCAGGATGATGAGCAGGGCTTAACTCTATATTCTCTTTATTAGACAGGATTCTTTATGTATCTCTATTAGGATGAGAATAACGTTTTTCCATCATGAGAGATAAAAATTCACTTCAGCCCTGGCTGGCGTAGCATAGTCGATTGAGCGCGGGCTGGGAACCAGAGGGTCCCGGTTCGATTCCCAGTCAGGGCACATACCTGGGTTGCGGGCCAGGTCCCCAGTGAGGACCATGTGAGAGGCAACCATACATTGCTGTTTCTCTCCCTCTCTTTCTCCCTCCCTTCCCCTCTCTCTAAAAATAAATAAATTAAAAAAATCTTAAAAAAAAAATTCACTTCAAACTACAGCGTGGAAAGAAATGTACGGACTCACATAACAGAAAAGCCAAGGAATCGGCTGGTTTCGAGAGCAGCTGAAATGAAGCTTTCATGAGAAAGGATACGAGCAGTTGCCAAGTGGGAGGCATGGGCGAATCAGAGGTGCTCGGAGGAGGAAGGGGTCAGTAGGAGTGAGAAAAATGGATTGTGGAGGTTCACCATAGTCTTCATTTTTACATGTGTTCAAATTTCTACAACAGAAAGTAAAACAAATAAACAAAACAAAAAACCAGAATGGGCATGCTTCCTAGAGGGTGTCACTTGGTTGGCCCGTCTCTCTTCACACGTGGATACTGCCAACCACAGCCATGCACACGTCGCAATATTCTCACGGCACAGAGTGACTCTGCATTGAGTTGCCCCCAAAGTTCCCAAGACCTGCTGGATGACAAGCCCTGCCCAACAGTCCTCTCCCTACTAAGGGAAGTCCACTTTGCTCTGACCCCCATGTCCGTTGTGAGTATTTGCTGCTCTTCAACAAATCAGTCCAAACTGAGGGGACACCTGTTCTGCCAAAGAGGTTGAGCTGCTCGGCTTATTTGGACACAGGACTAGATGCCGAGGACAAGAACGGCTTCTGTCATGCCCTGTACAGCGCTCAGGACTGGGCTTGGCACACAGCAGATGCTCCATAACAAATTTTTAAATGAGCCCTGGCTGGCGTAGCTCAGTGGATTGAGCGCGGGCTGGGAACCAGAGGGTCCCGGTTCGATTCCCAGTCAGGCCACATACCTGGGTTGCGGGCCAGGTCCCCAGTGAGGGCCATGTGAGAGGCAACCATACATTGCTGTTTCTCTCCCTCTCTGTCTCCCTCCCTTCCCCTCTCTCTAAAAATAAATAAATAAAATCTTTAAAAAAAAAATTTTAAATGAATGAAATCTTTTCAAGACAAAGGGAGTTGCTGTAAGGATACGGAAGGTCCAGAACTGCAAGTGGAAGTTGGAGGGGAAGCAGCTCCAGGGACCAGCAAGACTGCAGCAGATTTCCTCCGTTCCCGCCTTTCCCTCCCGCTTCCTCCACGGACTGGTCTCCACTCACACCAGCTCAGGTTTCACGGCACCCCCACCCTCGCTCCTCCCCAGGGCATCTTTCACTGCTGACTTTCAGGTCCCGCCTTCCAGGAACCTTATGGTGCCCCAGACTCCCTTCCCCTGTATTTAACCACTTCCTCCAAACTAGATCCTTCCTGCCTACATTTAAAGATTCTCTGGGCTCCCCCCTGGAAATAACAGACAGACAGTCTCAACACATATTCTGTTCCAGTTACTGCTTTCCTTCCCTTCACAACCAGCTTCTTAAAAGGCTGCTCATATTTTGTTTTCCTTTCTTCGCCTCACACTGAGTTCTTACTCATTCCATTCTAGCTTCTAACCCCATCATTCCACTGAGGGAAGTCTTGCTCTGGTACCAGCGACATCCTTGTCTTTCATGACCTCTCCAGGACATTAGACACAACTGGACAATCCCTTCACGGATTCCCTCATTCCCACCCCCGCTCTGGCTGCTCCATCTCAGCCTCCTTCTTGGGCTCGTCCCCCCTCTCAGGCTGGTGAAATTTCTTAAGGCCAGGCCCCACGGGCCCTTGTTGCCTCTGTAGTCTCTCACTGGGCAGGTCATTCACGGTACACCTACCAGCTCTTCTGTTGCTAATACACACCTATGACTCCTGAGATCATCGCTATCCATTTTCTTTTCCTTCCAAGAACATGTTAGGACTTAGCCATCTCCTTGGGACATAGTCATGAACATGTGCAGAAGTGACACATGTCACTTCAGGGCAGAGGCTTTGAGAAGCACTGTCTCCTTTCTCTGCCTTAATCATAATGGGAGCACGTGTTGAGATGGAAGTCTCATCAGCCTGGTCCCTGAGTGCCTATGACTAGCAAAGCCTTTCTGATGGCCCGTTTTAGACACGTAGCGTGATAAGAAGTAGGTCTCGTTGAATTGAGATACTGAGATCTGGATTCTACCTATTTATCTGTCTACTTCCTTACAAGTCTTTGTGGGGTTTGGTGTCAGGGTATTTCTGGTCTCATAAAATAAATTGGGAAGTGTTTCCTCCTCTGTTTTCTGAAAGTTCTGTGTCAGTTTGGTGTTATTGCTTCCTTAAATGTTTTCTTTATGGAAAGGATTTTGATAATGAATTCAATTTCTTTAGTACATAAAATGATTTGGATTTTCAATTTCATCTGGTGTCAATTTTAGAAAGTTGTAATTTATCAAGCAATTTGTCATTTCATACTATGTTGTCAAATTTACTGGCATAAAGTTTTTTATATTTTCTTATTATTCTTTTAATTGTTTTATTACTTTTTAATGTCTGCAGGCTCTATTGTGGTATCTTCTTTTTTATTTCTTATATTCATAATTTATTCTCTTATTCTCTTTCCTTAATCAATTTAGCTAGGAATTTACTAATTTTGTTGATATTTTCAACAAACCAACTTTTGGCTTTGTTACTTTTGTATTTATCTGTTTTCAATGTCACAAATAATTGCTCTTAATATTATTTTTCCCTTCCTTTTACTTACTTTGGGTTTACTTTGTTCTTTTTTTCTAGCTTTTTGAAATACAATCTTAAATCATAGATTGCATATCTTTCTTTCTTTTTTTTTTTTTTTAAAGATTTTATTTCTTTCTTTTTAGAGAAAGGGGAAGGAGGGAGAAAGAGGGAGAAAAACATCAATTGGTTGCCTCTTGCATGTCCCCAAGTGGGGATCTGGTCTACGACCCAGGCATGTGCCCTGACCGGGAACCGAAACAGCAAACTTTCAGTTACACCAGCCAAGGCTCTTTCTTTTTTTCTAATAAAGCTAAATATGTTTCTTTAGCTGTATCCTACACATTTTGATAGATTATATTTTCATTTATCATTCAGCTCAAAATAGTTGATTTCCAATTTTCCTTTTGTTAAAAACAAGACAACAGGGCCAACATGAAATCGCTCGTGCTAAGTCCCATGTTATTAAACCAAGACCTACAGTTTGGACTCTCCAGAAATGGAATCTTAAACCAGCCCATCAACCACTGTCTGAGACGCACTAGTGAGGTAACCCGCCTGATAGGCCCCTGCCACCCCTAAAGATGTCCAGCAGTAACCAACTCACTTGTTTGCCTGATACACCTTCCTTGTCCCTGCTCCCTTCTGCCTATAAAGGTCTTTCATTTTGTACAGCACTGTGAGCTCCCTTCTAGCTGTTAGATTGGGCGCTGCCTGATTTATGAATCATTAAATAAAGCCAATACATCTTTAAAATTTACTCAGCTGAATTGTGGTTTTCAAGAAGCAGATGCCAAAATGACGGGAAGGCTGAAGAGGAGTGAGGGAGCAGCAGTAGGTAGAGAGAGCCTTCCAGTTGGACACAGGTGAACGGAGAGAGGGAGGGAGGAGCCCCGACTGCAATGCGGCTTTGAGTAAGTCTCAAGCAAGCCCATAGAGAGAACTTGGAGGCTGATTTGAAGGTACAGCAGCTGGGGCTGTCCACCAATTTCATTTCTCCAGAGTCTCTAGAAGCGACTTGTGAAGAGCGCCCCTCTGTGGCCACACAAAACACCTCCCCAAACGAGATCACATTACTTTGATACATATTGTCAGAGAATGATGTTCCTTCCCTCTAAGAACTTACCTTAGTTATGCCCTGGCTGGTGTAGCTCAGTGGATTGAGCGCGGGCTGGGAACCAAAGGGTCCTGGTTTGATTCCCAGTCAGGGCACATGCCTGGGTTGCAGGCCAGGTCCCCGTGAGGGCCATGTGAGAGGCAACCATACATTGCTGTTTCTCTCCCTCTCTGTCTCCCTCCCTGTCTCCCTCCCTTCCCCTCTCTCTAAAAATAAATACAAATAAAATTAAAAAAAAAAAAAAAAGAACTTACCTTAGTTGTGACTACACACTCGGGAATGTTATTTTTGTTGAAGGTCTGTTTCTCCTTGAGAAACAGGGACAATGGACTTACTTGCTCACCATTGTGTCTCCCCTGCACAGCGGTGTGATCGTTCTGAGCTGAGTTTGGGGGTTATGTCTCTGGATTTCAGTAAGTGCTTGCTAGAGAAATGAAAGAACGAACAAGTAACTAACAACCAATTCAGTCTCTCAGAATCCTCTAGTAGCCGCCTGGCCACTCAGCTATGCTGGAGAGGGGAGTCGTGCGGTACAAATCTGGGTGCAGCAATGACTGTTTCTAGAACGGGCACCTCTGAACCTCAGAGTAGCTTTGTGTACCTTCCTTGTAAAGGCGATGGCACTCCTTCCCCTGACTTATTCCAGACACTGGCTCCAGTTGTGCGGAGCAGTGTGGATGTCTGAGTCTCCTGCCCCCTGAATGAGTTATCCCCAGGAAATAGCTACGGGCCCTTATATCTGAGGCCTTTGTGTACAGAGAGTCCTTCCCCTTCCTCTCCCCTCTCCTTCCCCAGAAGCCCGCCCTTTGCTCCATTTTCCCTGAGGTGTTTCAGGTGGGACAAAGGCAGCCCGTCAGGCCTGTAAGTTCTCTCTGGAGTTCGTTGCAGGGGATGAAAACATCACCTCACCTTAGGAATATGGGCTCTAGATTCAAATCACTACCCCGTCACTCCCCAGCTGCAGGACTCTGGGCAAGCCGCTTCACCTCTCTGAGCCTCACGTTTCCATCTGTAAAAAGTAAGAGCAAAATGGCAAAATCAAAGGCTGTTATGATGGGTAAGCAGAATGTCTGTAGTGATGTTTCTAAGTTCAGGCACACTGGCCTATTAAAGACTCAGAAATCTTGCAGTAAAGAAACCCAGCTTTTGCCAACTCATTGAATAACAGGCTAGCAAAACCCAAGCACACACTAGATCCCAGGGCTCTACGGAATGCAATTCTGGAAACACCAGTCTAAGATTTTAGCTTTTTATTTTTAGAATACTGTGGGCATTTATAACCTTTTTTTTAAAAAAAGATTTTATTTATTTATTTTTAGAGAGAGAGAGGAAGGGAGGGAGAAAGGAAGAAAGGGAGAAAAACATTGATATCAGAGAGAAACATCGATCAGTTGCCTCTCTTATCAGCCCAACCAGGGACCAAACCCACAGTGTAGACATGTGCCATGACTGGGAATTGAACCAGTGACCTTTTGTTTTGTACTACGATACCCAACCAAGTGAGCCACACCAGTCAGGGAAGAATAATGTGGGGCTTTAAAATAATCACAGGTGAGATCCAGGGGGCTCTGGCCTGAGATCATTCGAGCTGAATTTGGGGGGTTGTCTCTGGATTTAATGGAGGGATGCTGGAACTCTCTAATGCGTTCCATGACTTGCTCTTCTGAGATGTCGCAGATGACATTGTGTGGGGCTCCTCTCCTTAAAGCTGAAAGGACCCCTTCTCTGGCAAAAACTGGTTGTGGTCATAGAGGCATGGAATGTTTTAAGTGGGGTGCATCTTAAGGTTAGGGGCTCACTTATCCACTATTCACTTTATAGATGGAAAAGAGGCTCTGCTAGAAAGTCAGGTAATTTGCCCAGAGACATTCAGAGGTGAGGGGCAGGACCCACAACTCAGAACCAGCTGTCCGCTGTGCACTGGATGGTCGATGCTGGGCTCTGAGGGAGGTGATGTCTCCATGGTTAGAACTGGGCCTAAAAGACCAGCTGGTGGGGACTGGGAGGCCCGCTGGCTCCTTGCTCAGTTTTCCAACATGGGTTATGTAGAAGGAGGGGAGGGGCAGGATCATGGCTGAAGGTCAGGGGTTAATAGGCCTGAGTCCAGATGGCAAGCAGCTGGGCTGAGGCACAAACCAAGCACTGCTTCCTCCCCCTTTCTGGTGATTCCAGGGATGAGAAGACAGGGAAGGAACTTGCAACAGATGGAAGGGAGACCAGAGGAATTTGGAACGGGCCCAAGGAGCCCGGCTTTTAGAAAATGAGGGGGAAACATGTTCTGCTCCAAGAGAACGTTATTTACAAGAAAAGAGCTGGGTAGACTGGTGGGCTCTGGTTTATATTTTTTGATCGTGACCAATCATACCAATTCATGTTTCTAAGACAACTGGAGAACCGAATAGGAGCGCCATGAGCAGTGATAGGAGGTGCTGCTGCAGGCGGGGCCAAGCTAGACAAGCTGAGCTCAAAGATCAGAAGTTTTGAGGCCAGTTCTAAATTTAGAGTCCAATTTTTGAGGGAGCCAAAATGAGCTCTCCCTGCATGAAGTGTGTCAGAAGAGAAGATAGAAATCCCAAAGAGCAACTCGTACAGAGGGGGTGGGGAGCCCCTTTCAGCCAGAGATGCTCAGAATGAGATCAACCAGGCTTTTTGTAAAAATTAAAAAAAACAAAAACCAAAAAACCAAAACCCAACAAAACTCAGTGTCTTTTTAAACTAAGAGCTTTGAAAGGACTGCATATCACATTCCTTCTTCTCTCTCCCCTGCTGCTGCTTTTTAAAATATATTACTCGGAAAGACCCTCAGAGCAACTCAGGGTGTATGTGGAGGTGGCCCAATTCAAGCCTCCACTCCCTCGTCCAAACCCAGCCCCCGTCTCCCCTGGGGTGGACCACGCCTCCCTTCCTGGAGAGAGAGCCCTTCACAGAGAGAAGGGTGCGGGCCATCCCCAGGGCGGGCTCTTTCTGTTGGCTTTAGCCTTCTCTCATTGGACAGTTCACAGGATTGAATTGACATGGCACCCAGGCCATGCTGATGCCAAAGTGCCAACGAAACAGTCAGTGGAGCCAATTCTCCTGGTTTGCACCAGGAGTGCTCTCATTGTACTTCCATGGAATAGGGGTCCAAGGACCCAGGCTCCTGGGCTCTACCCTCCACTTATTCTTTTGCCCACCAACCTCCTACCCTCTGCCTTTGCTGTCCGCTTTGCTAAGTGGAGGGTAGAGCTCTGAGAGCTCTAGCTGGAGCGTCTAGCTCTCAGAGCCACAATTTCCTCATCTGTAAAATACCAAGTTGTCAAGTTGTGTCAAATCCACCCCTGGAACGTTCCCTGCATTCCTACCCACCCCTCTGTTCCCACATGTGCTATGTAGGTCAGGCCTTCGGTGTTCCTTCATGAGTCTCCTCACTCACCAGGCCGCCTCCCTTCATCCAGCACACACAGGGCTCCTTCATCTCCCTGCTCAAGTAACTCCCCTGCTTCAAACCCCTGCATAGCTTCCCATCGCCTACACAATCAAGTCCAAATAGTTTAGCCTGGTGTTCCACATCATCCACCTGTGACTAAAGGTGGACCTGACCTACCTTTCTTTTTTTTTTTTTTTTTTTTGCCTCATTCTTGTATACCTATCTCCTCCAGCAAACTGAACAATTATTCTCTGGTTTTCACACCTCTGGGCTCTCATTCACATGCATCACTTTATCTGAAATGTCCTTCTCCACGTGTCTGCATGTCTGACCTTTACTCTACTGACTCCCCACCCAAAGCCTAATTTAGCTGTGTGACCTTGAGCAAATTTTTTTTAAAGATTTTATTTATTTATTTATTTTCAGAGAGAGGAGAAGGGAGGGAGAAAGAGCAATGTATGGTTGCCTCTCACATGGCCCTCACTGGGGACCTGGCCTGCAACCCAGGCATGTGCCACGACCAGGCATGCACCCTGACTGGGAATCGAACCAGGACCCTCTGGTTCCCACCCTGCGCTCAATCCACTGAGCTACACCAGCCAGGCCAGATTTTTTTTTTTTTTTTTTTTTTTTAGAGAGAGGGGAAGGGAGGGAGAGAGGGAGAGAAACAGCAATGTATGGTTGCCTCTCACATGGCCCTCATGGGGACCTGGCCCGCAACCCAGGCATGTGCCCCGACTGGGAATCGAACCGGGACCCTCTGGCTCCCCGCCCGCGCTCAATCCACTTAGCTACACCAGCCAGGGCCAGGCCAGATTTTTTAACCCCATGTCTGAGTAAGATGGCTTCCAAAATGACCACAACAGTTTTTTTCATTCTGCACGTCCTTTGCAATGTGACTTTGCCAGTCTTCCCCTGTCAATTCCCTTCCACTTGAACCTGGGCTGGCTCTGTGACATTCATTGACCCACCGAGTGTGGTGTACTTGATGCTGTCACTTGCGGTTTCTGTGTTTGCACTCTGGGAAGCCAGCTGCTCTGTGAAGTCCCAGCTATCCTGCTGAAGAGAGAGAGGTCACATAAAGGACAACCGAAGTGCCCAGCTGACTGCCAGCCCCGAGGCCCTAGTCGTGAGCAAGGCCATCCTGACCCTCCAGCTGCAGCCAAAAGCCCAGCTAACACTGCGGAGCAGAGATGAACTGTCCCTGCTGAGCCCGCCTGAATTCTTGACCTGCCAAATTATAACAAAATAAAATTATTGCTGTTTACACCACTCATTTTGGGGTGGATTACTATGCGGCAATAAATAAACGAAACAGTCTCCTCACCTACAAAATGGCAATATCAGTGGTTTCCTGCCTCGGGGGGCGGGGAGGATTGAACGAGCCAGTCTATGTGAAACTCTTAGAACAGCGTCAGCATGTTATAAGCACTCAATACACGGAGCTCCTCATGATCTGAAATCACTTTAATTTTTTCCTGCTCATTCCCAATCCCCTTCCCCAGCAGAGCCTGGCACATTGTAGGCATCCAGTAAACACAATTGAATGTCAAATGTCCCCTCCTACCCTGAGACCCCTGATTTCCTTCCACCAGAGGACGGTGGCTCTCCCTCCCCTGACCCCCTTGCACTTCATCAGTGCCCCTCCTAATGTAGATTACCCTCAGCCCTGAGCTCCGCTGGGTAGTCTTCTTTGTAGGATGTGAGCTCCTTGAAGGCAATGACCTTGCCCGTAATACTTGGGCAACAAATATTTGTTAAATGAGCAAATGAATGGACTAATGAATACGGGAGCAGTGCCACCTGCCCTGCCAGCCTGCTAACCAGGCTTGTTGTACGGTCGTCCGCCCTTATCCAAGGTGCCACTTTCTGTGGTTTCAGTTCCTTGTGGTCAACTGCAGTCTGAAAATATTAAATGGAAAATTCCAGAAATAAACAATTCATAAGTTTTAAATTGTGCACTGTTATGAGTAGTATGAGGAAATCTCTCACTACCCAGCTACATCCCGAGCTGGATACGCTACCCACAGACAGTCACTTAGTAGCCATCTTGGTTATCACAGAGAGGGAGAGAAACCACATTCACATAACTTTTATTACAATATATTGTTATATTGTTCTATTTTATTATTAGTTATTGTTAATTATAACAATATTGTGCCTAATTTATAAGTCAGACTATATCATAGGTGTGTGTGTATTAAAAAAACAACAGCGTATATAAGATTTCAGGCCTCCATCAGGCATCCACTGGGGGTCCTCGAACGTATCTGCTGCGGTTAAGGGGGGACTACTATAATTGAAAAGGAGATGAAAAAAAGAAGTACTCAGGTACCTCTGTGCCTCCTCTGGAGGAGCACATTTAGTGGCAATTCTGCTGCTTCTGTCTTCTGGTCCCATCTGTGTGACCTCTATCCTTTAGGGCCGGAGAGAATCCAGCATGGGACTTGTGGAGGAAGTCTCCATTTCCTGGCCCCTGAGCTGGCTGACCTCGCAAGCCATGGAAGTACAGAGCGTGATGTCACAGATTGGGAAGGACTGGTGACACTCCCAGGTCCGTTTCCATTGTTGACAGATGCCTGGAGTTCCCCCACCAGATGAAAAAGAGCTAATTCCTAAGCCATAATTCAAGCAGATATCATTTTAATATCTTTACAACTTGCTTGGTCCAAAGGGGCAATAAAATATGAAAGAATGTAGGATTCCATCTGGTCCAAAGATCTTTAGCTCTAGACAAAAATGACTAATCTTAAAAACCAAAGACATGCAAAATCAAATCAGACGGTAGAGTTTCCTGCGTAGGGGGTAGGGGTGTGACGTGTAACTTAGAGCTCCGGGGCCATGTGGCACGTCCTTTGAAGCATGGGGTCATCAACCCAGCAGTGACAAACAGGGCAGAACAGCTGTTCTGTGTTCTCAAGAGTCAGGAAGGCCACCCTCAAAACGGTGTGAGATGAATATCACGGTTTTCTTGGTGATTGAGCATCTTTAAAAATTTAAAATTAAGCATAGAAAGTTTAAGGGAATCCAAATCATGGTAGTAATGCTTTTACGTAAAAGAATCTGTGAGCATTTAGTATTTGTGTATTTTAATTCAATATGATTTGGCCTACTTAGAGTAAAGATCTTGAAATTCCAATATAAAATTAATAAAAATGTAATTGATTCAGATTCATAATTTTATTTTATTAATTTTTTTTAATTTTAAAGATTTTATTTCTTTATTTCTAGAGAGAGGAGAAGGGAGGGAGAAAGGGAGGGAGAGAAGCATCGATGTGTGAGAGACACATTGATCCGTTGCCTTTCATAAGCCTCTGCACGCATCCCCAAGCTCCCAACTGGGGGCCTGGCCCGCAACCCAGGTATGCACCTGACTTGAACCCGTGACCCTTTGGTTTGCAGGCTGGTATCAGTCCACTGAGCCATGCCAGCCTGGGTCAGACTCATAATTTCAAACTGAAAACTTCTCAGATGTATATGTAGTTTTGGAACATTTAGGAGAACTCGGAATTTAATTTATTGGATGAATAATTTAAATTTAAATAGTTGGAAAGGTTTTGTTAACAAGTCAGGCCATTAAAATACACAAGGAAACGGAACACAATAAATGCTTAAATGCGATTTAAAATTTTTAAGGGAATTTATCTTTGGGACTGGAATCAGACATTCAAAGTCCTTTTAAAAGTGATTGGTAAAATATGTCGAACACAAAGAGAATAAGATTTGTAAGCTGAAGCTTAAGGAAGAACTAGGTTTTTTTGAATAGTAATTTCAATAAATGAAATATTCATTTTAAAAGTCAAATAAACCTCTGAATCATCCTTGGCTAGAAAGGGGGATTTACGGCAACACCCGCCTTGTTGGGAGGATTCAGTGAAACCCTGGGTTTGAAGTGATCGGCACTGTATTGTTACATGCTAAGCATTCAATACGACAAGCCAGCAATTCTTAGTATCATTAACTGGTCCCTAACGGAGAGCATAAAGTGTTCTGAGCTGGGAGGGGCGTTCTGAGCCAGGCTGTGACACAGAACACGGGTAATACTGGTGGCAGAGTTAAGGTAGCCACCCCACACCTCTACCCTTCTTCACCCTCGTCTTGTCTGGGCTCCCCCGAACGTGGTAGACTTCTTCAGGAGTGGTGTTCAGTTCATGATCATCACCACCCGTCCCCCGTGTGTGCTTTGTCAGTGCCTTTGGGAAACGTTTCTCTCCGTTCACTCATTCATACATCCTGTAAATGCCCCCTGATGCTTAACCAGGCACTGTTCTTGGCAGTGGGGACCCTGCAGGGAGCACAGATGACAGCCTGCCTTCCACCCCCATAGGGCAGACAGACATCACGCAAATCAACAGGTAAATGCTGCAGTGTATTAGATGGTGATACGTCTATGGAGCAAAATCACAGGGCAAGGGATGGGAGTGCTGGGGTGGGGTCTGTGGTTTTAGAATGGGTAGTCACGGCAGACCCCTTGGAGGAGAAGACACCTGAGCCATTTGAGCCAGAACCTTGAGGACGTGAGAGTGAATTCTGCACACCGGGAACAGTAAGCACAAAGGCCATGAGGTGGGAGAGTACCTTGAGCGTCAGAGTCTGCAGAGAAGTAAGCCGGGGGCAGCGTGGGAGGAGAGGTCAGAGAGCGGCCAGAGGCAGGGCGGGAGCTGACACGGAGGGAATTACTCATGGGGTTGGTGAGAACCTTGGCTTCACTCTGAATGAAGCGGGATATTTGGGGAACTGCTGGAGAGATGTATAAACTAGGTATTAGATATTAGGTAATCAATATTCAAATTCATGAGTGTGATAATTTCTACCAAATTGAAATAAACATTTTGGGTGTCCTTTTTTTTTGATTTTGTTTATTTCTTTTTAGATAGAAGGAAAGGGAGGGAGAAAGAGAGAAACATCAATGTGTGGTTGCCTGTAGCATGCCCCGCACTGGGGACCTGGCCCGCAACCCAGGCATGTGCCCTGACCAGGAATTGAACCAGCAAAACTTTGGTTCGCAGGCAGGCGCTCAATCCACTGAGCCACACCAGCCGGATGGGTGTCCTTGTTCTTAGAAGATACATGCTAAAGTATTTAGAGCTGGAGCGTCATTGCCTGCTACTTATTTTCAAATGATTAGGCAAAAAAGAAAAACAGACCCTAGCTATTCATAATGGTTATCTCTGACTGAGTGATAAATTACCTCAAATTTAGGGGCATAAAACAATCAGCTCACATATATGAGGGCTTTTGAGATTACCACTGTTCATTCTTCACTTTTTAAATTATTTAATTATTTATTTTTAAACTTTCATTGTTGACACTATTATAGATGTCCCAATTTCCCCCCTTTTTGCCCACCTCCACCCAGCCTTTGCACCCCACCCCGACCACCACCACACTCTGTCTGTGTCTACAGGTCACGCATGTATGTTCTTTGGCTGATCCCTTCGCCTTCTTTCATCCAGTCCCCCACCCTACCCCTCCCCTCTGACGGCTGTCAGTCTTTCCATGTGTCCATGCCTCTGTTTCTATTTTTGTCAGTTTGCATTGTTCATTAGATTCCACATGTAAGTGAAATATAGTATTTGCCTTTCCATTTTTCATTTCCTTACTGTCTTTTAAAATATATTAATGCAGTCTGTAATGTTGGCTGAGCTCCAATCATGTTCATGCTACAACATTCAGAATTGTGGAGATCCAAAGAAGATCACCATAGGTCCTTCCATTAAAGAATATGTACTTCATTCATTTTGTTCAATAAACATTTAGTGAGCACCTACTATGTCCCAGGCTCTGCTCTGAACAACAAGGGCACATCTCTGAATAATACAGAAATGAATTCTACTTTCATGGAGCTTAAATTATAGTGGAGCTAGTTAACAATGAACAAATAAGAAAATTAAGTAGTAATAGGTGCTATAAAAATACAGGGGGCTTACATACTAGAGAGCAATTGGGTGGCTACTTTAGACTAAGTTGTCAGCCAAGCAAGGGCTCTCTGAGAAAGTGAGGTGACAAAAACCCAATACTATTATCTCACGTGATTTCTGAGGATCAGAAATCTGTGAGCAGCTTAACTGGGTTAAGCTCCAAGTTTATCATGAAGTACAGTCAAGATGTTGACCAGGGCTACCGGCATCTGATGGCTTCTCTGAGGGAGGAGGGTCCACTTCCAAGATGCACTCACGGGGCTGTTGGTGGGAGGCCTCAGTTCTTTACCATGTGAACTTCTCCACAGGGGCTGCTTGAGTGTCTTCAAGGCATGGCAGTTGGCTTTCCCCAGACTGAATGAACCCAGAGAGAGAAAGGAGGAAGACACCACCATGCTTTTTATGACCTAGTCTTAGATATCATATACCTTCTCTTCGGCCATATTCTAGTCTTCAGAAGTGTGGGCGAATTTGAGCCCACACTCAAAGGGAGTGGAATTAGCTCCACTTTTTTGAAGAGCAAAGTATCAAAGGATGCTCTTTGTAAGTGCCATACAAGATTTGTTATTGCAATGATTATTCTTATCAATGTGTTTAACTCTGCTGGTGCCTCCCGTGGAGGAGAGGCGCTGCAGAGTCCTCCTCTGACCAGTCCTCAGCTCTCTCCACGGGATTAGGGGCATGTGGGCAATCTGGGGGGGAAGGGAGAGGGCTGGGCAAAAACTCAGCATAAAAACAACCCTTAAACTCTTCCTGCATTACACTGGCTGTGCCCCAGGGAGGAAGGGGCCACAAGGAGTCACTTCCAAATTTTCTGTGATTCCTTCCCCAGGGATGCCTTGGGCAGCTGGGTAGGTGGGCATCTGCTGTCTTCGATATCCCCTCTTGGCGCCTCACGCATCACACCTGTGGGTACTGCAGGAACTCAGTAAATATTTGATGATGATGATGTTGAAGGTTTTCACATGTTTGTCGTCTGTTTGGGTGAATCTTTGTACCTGTCTATCTTCATTCCTGATGCTTATTGATTAGTTAAGGATCACAATTTTGATGAGAGACTGGCATCACAATCCCAACCCCCAGGCTCCTCATGAGCAGAGTAACACAGAATGCTGGCTGGTGAATGCATTCTATCACTGGAGTCGCAAGGATAGAAAATGCTTCCCCTGCCCCAGGTTCTGCTCTTAATGATGTTCATACGGGGTGGGTAAAAACTGGCAGTTGTTCACATAAAAAATGCAAATTAATAAATAACACTACAAGGATAAACTCTGCGTTGCACGTACTCACAACTGTAACCCTACCTTTGCACACCCCTGTGTATTAATTGATTTAATCTTGAAAGCAACCCAATGAGGTGCTACTATTTCCATTTGACAGGTGAGGAAACAGGCAGAGAGAGAACAAGAAACATGCCCAAGGTCAGTGTTCAGAGTCCGATTCCAAAAGTCTGTATTTAAAACTACTATGTTCAATTGCCTCTTAAAATTTGTAAAATTCATCTTCAGCATTTTAAGATCTAAATACAAGCAGGAGTTAAATACTATATAAATAATTGAGGTTAAGATTTGAGGACCTAGAAAGCCCAGGTATCCTAGAACGCTAAGCAGGCAGGAACCTAGGAAACACCCTGGGCAAAGTTCTCACACTGGCTCCTGGAGCCCCAGGTGTCCCGGGATCTGCTTGTCAGCAGCCAGGGAGCTCCGCGGAGCCTCACCGCAAGGTGCAACTGCGGCACTTGGATCTGTTCCACGCATTGTTCCTCTGCACAAGTCCAAGTTTGCCTGGCCCACTGCAGCGGCTCCAGATTGTCAGCAAAATTTGTGAAAGACTTTGGAATAGGCAAAAATACTATTGTTTCCTCTCAGTGTTGGCGTCTTCAGAGAACACTTCTAGGGTTATCCAATTCCACAGAGGTTTGCACCTTTCTTCCCTTCTTTTTTCTCTACCATTTTGCAACTCTGTAGAGACAGAAGCTAACTTATGGAGGTGATGCAAATGATTTCTGTTCATAGAAATGCAAATGAATTCTGCACAGGGAAGATGCAATTGACTTCTGCCTGGTGGCAGAGATCACATTTGCATCTATTAGCAGATTAGGTTCAGCATTCCTGATTGTCTCTGTGTCTGTCCTTTGGATTCTCGTTGGAACTGGGTTTTATGTCACGCCAGTTCTCTCAGTTGAGTTCTATAAAATCTGTAAGACGTGTCCATTTTATATTTATACGGCAGTCATAATTTTACTTTTAAAAACTATCTTTTAGCAAGATGGTCCCCGTGCATCCACTCTGGCCTCCCTCCTTCTTTCCTCACACCACCCAATCCACTCCCGCAGGAACCAGAGCCATCTTTTCCAAGGGCGAATCCGACCTCGCTCCTCCCCGGCTTGCAACTGACCTGCTGTGGAGACTGCTGATAGCAGAGCAGGCGTGGCTTCCCCTGATACAGCGGCAGGCTAGCAGCCAGTGCCTGACACCTTGCTTTGCAGCACACAGTGGGACAGCCCCCAGGGAAGGCGTTGCCTGCAGATGCAAAAGCCCATGCCCGTCTGACTAAGCCCAGATTTTACCAGCAGCACTCAGAGACTGGCCTTCCTAGCACAGGGCAGAGAAAGTTTGCAAGTTTTGCTTTGTTTAGTTTTTCCCTTTGTTCTCCCCCAAACCTCAGTCCTGAGATCTTAGATTCTGTGCCAAATTGGGTTTCTAAGCCTGTCACTATAAAACAAATAAACTCCTCCTCAGACTTTAACCTCTGGAGATATATAGATATACATATATATACACATACACACACACACATATTTTTTTTAAATAAAATCATCTAGTGCTCTTCAGTCCTCTTAGAATAAAACACAAGATCCCTGGAAAGGCCTGCCCACAAGGGCCTGGCTGACCTAGTCCTGCCTGTCTCTGTCCAGTGACACTGGTCTTCTGAGCCGTCCCTTCCAGACCCAGCGTCTTTCCACTTTGTGTTAGGACAGCCTTACTCTCCCTCGTTCTCCTCCTCCTCATTGTCTGGCTGAAGTAACGCCTGCTCATCCTACCAGTCTGTCCCTAAATGTTACATGGTGTCCTCAGAAGGACCTGGTGGGTTCCCCACCTCCATTCCCTTCTATGATCTCAGCACCCAGCACTTCTTGCCAGCCGTGCAGTGATAATTACTTAGTTATTTAACTGTTTGTAACTATTGGTCTAATCTCTCTCTTTCCCAAGAGACCACAAGCTCCAAGAGTCAGGAACTGTATCAATTGTTTACTGACCTGTCCCCTTGGCTTCTATCAGTGCTTGGCATATAGAAGGCCCTTAATACTATTATTTGTTGATTGACAGGAGGGTTCTGCAGCCCAGGTATGAGGGTGGAGGATGGGGAGGAAGGGTGCGTGTGGAGGATGGTGCATAAGGGGGCCGTGAAATGAATTATGGGTAGGACTGGCATGCTGTCTGGCCTCTAATTCACGGTCCAGCCTCTTTCCCTTGAGTCTGGGCAGCCTATGACTGGGCACTGCATTCATTAATCTCGAACTATCTTAGGTCATTACTTCATCAAATCCTGGTTTCCCTTCTGACTATTCCTTGCCAGCCTTCCTGTTCGCTAATTTGCCATTAATCTCTGAAACAGGAGCATCCCAAAAGGCAATTCTTCTAAATAGTTTAGCAGTCCTCCAAAGGTTAAATAGAGTTACTATATGACCAGCAGTTCCACTCCTAGATACATATATGAAATGAAAACTTATGTCTGTAGGAAAACTTGTACAAGAATGCTCACAGCAGCATTATTCATAATAGCCAAAAAATAGAAACAATTCGAATGTCCATCAACTGACGACTGGTTATAAATGTGGCAAATCCACACAATGGAACCTTATTCAGCCGTGAAGAGGAATGAAGCACTGATACAGGCTGCCATGTGGATGAACCTTGAAAACATCATACTAAGTACAAGAAGTCAAACACAAAAGACAACATATTATAAGATTCCATTTATATGCAATGCCTAGAATAGGCAAATCCAGAGAAGCAGAAAGTAGACTATTGGTTGCTTAGGAGTGGGGGTTTGGGAGGAAATGGTTATGAATTTTTGGGGAGAAATGATGAAAATTTTCTCAAGTTGATTGTATTGATGGCTGCACAGCACACTATAAACCATTGAACTGTACGCTTTAAATGAGTGAATTATGTGGTGTATGAATTCTATCTCAATAAAGCTGTTCATTTATTTAAAAAGCACTAGTTCCGGCTGGCTGGTGTGGCTCAGTGAATTGAGCGCGGGCTGGGAATGAAGCGGTCCCGGCTCGGTTCCCAGCCGGGGCACATGCCTGGGTTGCAGGCCGGGTCCCCAGTGGGGGCCATGTGGAAGGCGACCATGCATTGCTGTTTCTCTCCCTCTCTTTCTCTAAAAAAAAAAAGCACTAGTTCCTAACCTTTTTGGGTAAAGATTCTTGGGAGAATCTATTGAAAGATATGGGCTTTCTCCTGCCCCATCTGCCCCCACTCCTCTCATTCACAAAAAATCCACAGTGCAGGTACAGAAAAGTTTCGTAAAACATCAGGAGATGCCCAGACTGACTCAGGTTCATTCACTGACTCCCTGGAGGGCTCGAAGCTCCAAGAAAATCCTGTCTTGATGAAGCTGTCACTAGTACATGTTAGGCCAGGTGCACATTTGAAAGATCTCTTTATACCCACGCCTCATCTCGGCCTTCGACCACACTCGTTACGTTCCTCTTGCGGCTCCCTCCCTTCTCAAGCTGTTTTGATATCCATTCTTGATCAGTGTGGGAGGGCCCTCATGACCTTTGCCCCCTGGCGTCACTCCCAGGTTATGCGGTGAAAGGGAGAGTATCTGGATGGATCTAACCTAATATCACGAGCCCAATAACAACAGAGAGTTTTCTCTGTTCGGTTTTGGAAGAGAAAGCTGGAGGGAATCAAAATGGGACAGTGACTCCATTACTGGCATTGAAGATGGAGGACATAGCACATGACAAGGAATGCAGGTGGCCTCTAGTAGGGGCAGAGAGTGACCCCAGCTAGCAAAGAAATGGGGACCTTTGACCCACAGCTGCAGGGAACTGGATTCTGCCAACATGTGACGACTTGGAAGTGGATTCTTCCCTAGAATTTCCATTTAAGAGCCAGGCTTGACCGACATTTTGATTTCAGCCATGCAGGGAGAACCTATACTTCCAACCTACTACTTTGAGATAATAAATGGGGTTTGGTTTAAGCCAACAAATTTGTGGTTATTTGTTATGCAGACTGGAAAATTAATACAGTTTCACATCACTATGCAGCTGGCTTTCATTCTGTTGGACATTTCTGGATCTAGCTTGTTTCCTCATGAAGTTCCCAAAATGGTTATTTGCCCCTTCAAGGGTGGTATCACCATGCTCTGGATGCCTTCAAGCCTGGCTCTTATCACTCCCTTCTCCGTGGTCTACATTGGGAGCCTTCTCAATGTCAAAGGTTAAAAGAGTTAAAGCTTCAGGGACCATCGGGCCATTGCTGGTGAGGAGAGCAAAGGTGAGGCCTAGACTCAGCTGGTGTCGCAGCTCTCAGCGGGTTCTTATCCCCCCGGGGAGTGGAGCTGCCTGGGGTGGGGCCTCCTGAGACTCTGTGTGGGCACCCTGCTGCACACACCAGACACTTCTGGTAGATTGTTCTGGACTGAAAGTCCCAGAGCAAAGCAGCATGCTCAGGTGCCTGAGTCGGCAACATTAAGATGGCTTGAAATGAGGAATGTTCCAGAGCCCCTCCAGCCAGCCGGAAACCTTGTGTACGAGATGTGGGCCTGAAGTCTGGGAGAGGGGAAGCGGGGGCAAAATTTTATGAGGGAGTGGTCAGATCCTAAAGGTCAGTAGCTTATCCCGCAGAAGCATAGACCGTTTAGCTACTCCAGAGAGACGGAGATCACTCCAACAAGCTTTCAACATTTTGTTCTAATCCCGTTCTCACCAGCAGTTTTTGGACATCCATTGCTGTTTGGGGGCTGTGTGTATGGTGTGGCCTGTGTGACAGACATGGAAATGTCTGTTGCCTGGCTGCTGGCAACCTGTGCTCATTTGCTCCCTGAGGCCGTACCCCTCCTCTCTTTTCCTTCCTCCCTTCCTCTCCTCCCTTCCGTCAGGAAGAGCTAACAGGTTTGTGAGGGAACAGAGTGTTTTTGCATCGAGACTAAGTGTCTGAAGGTCTTGCCTCCTTTACCCATAAAACACCCAGAGCCCTACTTCCCGTCTTTGCTGATGAGAACCATTCATTTCTGGAACCAATCAGTTTTTTTCTGCTTTAATGAGCCAGTGCCTTTTCTTGCTGGGAAAACTCCAATCCACTCTTAATTCTATCTTCCTTTTCTTAGGACGTGATCTCAGGCCCCTGGGGCCCAAGTCTCTCTTGACTGGGCAGCCTTGGGCTTCTCCTTCCACTGTGCAGGGCCCAGGTGGACGTGCTGAGGGACTGGGGAGCAGGTGTGAGGGCCTGCCCGGACCGCTGCCCCCCCAACTTCCCATGGGAAGCCCTCTCGCTCAGGCTCCTGAGAACCCCTGGCCTTCTGGATTTGCTCTGCGGGCTTGGGGAGGAGTTTGTGGGTTTGTGGCTTTGCTTGTCATCAAGAAACCTGCCTAGACCCACAGAATTTCTTCTGCCCCAGGTCTTGGTTCCTTTGGAACCTGAAAAATGCAGTAGTATCGGAGGGAGTTATACACATTTGTAAACACGTGTGGGGTAAGATAAACTTGTGTGTGATCACAGGAATTATACGTGCCAGCCTCCCAGCAGGAAACTTGACACTCAAGCAGAGGAGCTGGGGGGAGGGAGGAGGGAGAGGGTCTCAGGGCTGAGGAGGGCGTGGGGCGGCTGTGGGGGCCCTCAACCCCCAGACAATGCGCTCAGTCCTTACAGGTTGGACTTCCCAAACACCACTTCACGGAAACAGGGGGAGCTAGGGGCAACGGTCTGCCCTGCACCCACTCTTGCATCTCAGGACACAGCCCAGGGGGCTCAAAGGCAAGGGGAAGCTATTTTAGAGGCACATCCTTCACCCACAAGCCGGTTTCTGAAAGGCCCTGCCGTCTCCTTCCTGTGGGAGACTCTACCATTCCCCTCAGCACCGCTCCTAGAACTGGCCTCCGCTCAAACCCCTTCAGACAGACGTCCCGTCAACCTCCTCCCCTTTCCTCACCTGTGAAACAGAGATAATGGTGGTGTGGAGGCTTGGGGGGTGGGGGGCAGAGCAGCTTGGCTAGGCTGACCTCTGCTTCCCAGAAGTCATTTCCCTGGGTGTTTCCGAGGAGAGGGCGGGGTGTCTCACAGAAGCTCAGACTTGGAAGGTGGAAGTGAGGTGGCGGCCACTTTGTGGCTTGTACATCTGTTGCTGCTCTACCCGCTCCCCTTGTCACCTTATCCCTGTAACCCTCCATGATCCTCCTTCAGCATTTCTGGTTCCTGGGCCTGAGGTGTGGCTCAGCTTCAGGAGGAAGGGTCCTGCTCAGGCCGAGTGGTTCAGTTGGTTGAAGTGTTGCCCTGTACCCCAAAAGGTCGTGGGTTCGATCCCTGGTCAGGGCACCTGCTTAAGTTGCAGGTTTGATCCCTAGTCGGAGTGCATATAGGAGACACCTGATCAATGTTTCTCTCCCACATCCACGTTTCTCTCTCTCTCTCCCCCTCTCTCTAAAATTGATTTAAAAAATATCCTCAGGTAAGGATTAAAAAAAAGAAGGTGAAGGGTCCTGGCTTTCGTAGGACACAGATATCAGCAAGCTCGGAAGCGACAAAACCGCCATGGGTTTCTCTCTACCCCTCGCTCTGCATCTGGATTCTGACTCACTCTAGATCTCCCCGACTTTACATCCATGTTTCTTTCCCTACTACCACCCCATGGGCTTCCCGGTCCAGCATCAGGTGTGAAGACAACAACTTTGCTGAGAGAGCTTAAGCAGCGCCCACCACTGCCCAAGGCCAACCCTGTAACGAAGCCCTTCATCTATACCTCCGCCTGGGGCAGGTTGTCACTGACAGGTGTGACTTCACATGGGAGATGGAAGGGGCCCAGGTCCTTGAAAGTGTTTGGTTCGCTCTGCAGCTATGGGTCTCAAACCAAGCCTGTATCTGAATGACCAGAGGGGCCAGTTAAAACCCACCTGGCTGGGGACCCCAGAGTTTCTGGTTCTCAGGTCTGGTGTGGGGCCTGAGAATTCGCATTTCTTTCTTTTCTTTTTAAGATTTTATTTATTTATTTTTAGAGAGAGGAAAAGGGAGGGAGAAAAACAGGCAGGGAAACATCAATATGTGAGAGAAACATCCATCTGTTGCGTTGCCTCATGCACACCCCCAACTGGGGACCTGGCCTGCAACCCAGGCATGTGCCCTGACTGGGAATCGAACCAACCACTAATTTGGTTCACAGGCCGGTACTCAATCCACTGAGCCACAGCAGCCAGGGCAGAATTCGCATTTCTAGTAAGTTCCCCGGCGTTGCTGATATTGCTGGTGCGGAGGCCGTGTTGGGACCACTGCGGTACGCTGGTGCTTACAAAGGGGAGGGGTGACGCTGCCCAGGGCAGATCCCAGAAGGGGAGGCTGCAGCAGCACCTGGAGCTAATGGGGACCCCTGTGGCCCCTCTGGGATCACAGGACCAGGGAGCAAACAAGGCCTGATTCTCAGCCTTCTTCGGAGGGGAAAGCAGTAGTGTGTCTGCCTTCTGAAAGGCGGCCTGGGTGCGGGAGCCTGGGCTCAGGGCAGGCAGACTGCCTGGGAGTCCCAGCCCTGTCATCTGTACCAGTGTCCTTGGGCAAGCGGCCTGTTAGGCAAGGCAGGGACAATGGTGCCACACAGTTTTCACTGGGATGATGAACATTAAATGTATGCTCGATAAATGCTGCTTCATTTGTCCATCTCCAGCCTGGCTTTTGCCATTGAGGATTGAGGAATGTGCAATTGAGCTTTTGAGCCTAAGGGGAAGACTTCACATTGAACTGTTCTCAGTTTAGTTGTGCTGCTTTGAAGCCGTCAGCCCAGCCTGCTCGGATGCTGTTGTGGCAGGCTGCCTCCTGTCCCTGAGGTGGCGCGGCTGATACCATGCTGTGGTTTCGGGGTTCACAGAGGGAGGGAGAGCAGGGCTTGCTCCTGAGGTCAGGCAAGAGGTAGAACTCTGATTTGGGAAGTTGCCTTCAGAGTTTTTAGTGAGCCTCTGCACCCCAATCAGAAATACCAACTTAAAAATATTTTTTGAAATGAGAGGAAAAAAATGGCCCCATGTACTTATCCCAAAGTCTACTGTCCGTGCGAACACTTGCTGTGTGCGAGTCCAAAGCCTCGGAGACACTACATCTGAGATTTGATTTCTAGACCATGGGCAGCCTAAGTGACAAGCTTCAAGAGGGGGTGCTTTGGGGGGTTCTTTCCTCAGTGGACCCTCTTCCCTGTGAATAAATAATCAAAAAAGAACTTAGGAACAAAGTTCTTATACAGTTTAATGTTTTCAGGGATGGGATGGACGGAGGTCCAAGGGGAAGTACAGCAGGGTGTCCACCGGCAAAAAAGGCACAGGGTACCCAGAGGGCCGGCCTGCAGTGGCTGGGCCGCAGGCTGTCCAGGAACTTGTTCTCTCTCTGTCTCTGCTCACGGCTGCTCCTTACACTCGGATCTGCTGTTGCTCCTTCTTTCTTACCTCTGCCCAGATGTCCGACAGGTCCTGGATAAACTGTTGGATCTAACAAGGCAGGGGGACCAGAGTTAACCCTACCCCATGATAGGTCATCCCATCCAAACACAGAGCATGTCCAGGCGTCACCTGTAAGGAGTCACCATTTTCCTGCGACTGACTTCTTGAAGCCACTTCCTCTCATTTGACAATTATTCTAGTTGAAATGGAGGATCAGGCTTAGTAGACTAAAAGCAATAAATAGCAATGGAGTTAGAAGCCCTAGAAGCAGACACAGTGATAGGAACAAGTACAGACTGACCGTCTAACTACAGGGAGGAGAGACGGGGGCCCTGAGCAGATGGTCCAGCTGGTTTGGGGGCAGACAGCTCTCCACAATTTAACAACCTTGGAAGCGGTTGTTTTTGTGAAACCCAGAACTGAAGCTCATTAGGCTAATCTTGAGGCATCTCCAGATTATAAATGGAAGTTTAAATTCCATTCACTAGCTTCCATTTTAAAGAACATGAAATCAGCATGGCAGTGGAAAGGGTGCTGCCTTACAAGTCAGAAGACCTGGGGTCCTGATGCCGCCTTGGGGAAATTGTTCATCTTTCTGGAACTCAGTTTCTTCCTCTTTAGAAAGGGGAGAGGGAGGAAAGGTTGGTCTAGATAACCTCAAAGACCTCAGTCCTAAAGTTTCTCCTTTTCAAGAATGCTCCCATAGCTAGGACTGCACAGACTGCCCCAAACTCACAACAACTCTGTCAGGAGCTAATGCTGGTGCTATTACTGATATAATTCTTATTTTGCAAAAGAGGAAACAAAGAGTCAATGAATTAAAGTAACTTTTCCAAGGCTACAGAGAAGACAAGTTCAGCATTTCCCAAACTATGTTCTTATAACGAGTAATCACATACCTCTGAAAAAGATTCAGTGGTCAAGTTTCAGAAATGGTAAACAGATAAATTATATTGAATCTGCTTAGAGAGTCTCAAGACAGAGCCATAGCAAAGACTCCATGAAATCCTGGATTTAAAAACCATCTAACTTGTTTAAATTTTGAGTTTTCTAAAGTTATCAGTCCATAGAGTCCTTTTATTCTTCCATAGGAAACTTACAAACATCTTGGGATTCTAGGAATTTGCAAGCCCAGGTTGAAAATTGCTGCTCCAGACAGTTTGGGCTTTATTCAGGGATAACGCCGGACCTTCCACGACAGAGTACACTGAGCTCAGATCGTCTTGGCCTTTTCCAGAACCACTTTTCCTAAGTTGTACTGTGATGTTATCCTCCTAGTCCTAGATAAGCGACTTCCAAGCCTGTGCCTGGATCTGCTGTAGGGATTTGTTGACAGCTTTGTCCCCTGAGGGTCTCTGAAGCCTCCTTGAGAAATTTCAGTTAAAGTGCCAGAAAAGGTTTGCTTTCTCTGAGGAAAAGCTTATATTTTCTTATTTTGGTACTTTTCTTATTTTGCTTCCTGTACGTGTCCCAACCAGGAATCGAACCCACAACCATTTTGGTGTAAGGGTCGACACTCCAACCAGCGGAGCCACCTGGCCAGGGCTGAAGTGGGATATTTTAAAATAACACTGGGGCTACATTAAGTATTCCTATAGAGGCAGCTCAAGGTTAAAGGGAGTCAGAGAGCCCCGCATTTGGAGTGGATGAGCAGAAGCTAGGATCTACGCAGGGAATGCTCAGGCAGGAACGCAAGAAGCTAGACTGCACCCCCCTGCCCCCCTTTCTTTACAACAGCTAAAGGAAAGGGGCCTGAGGACCTCTGGGGGACCCCGAGACCCCGCTGCTGGGGAGAGGGGCTGCAAGGCCAGAGCTCTTTTTACAGCCTAAGATATTATTGGCTTCTTATTCCCTCACTAGTGCGCAGCGGCTTTTACCAGAGTAGAATGTTTGGATGATGTGGGCTGTCACCACAGAGTGAATGCAAAGCAGCTGTGGGAATCCACCTGGCCTCTGTGGAGCCAGACCTTACGGGAATTTATAAAAGTGTCAAATAACGCCATTCATCCCCACAAAATATATTTTTAAAAAATGTATTTTTCATTAAAAATGCTATTTATGTTAATTTGCTTCTTGTCATTTTAAAGTGATAGATTATGTATTTAACAATTAAAAAATGTTTATTGATTTTAGAGAGAGAGGAAGAGAGAGAGAGAAACATTGATGGGTTGCCTCCCATCAGTTCCCTGAATGGGGATTGAACCAGCAACCTAGGTATGTGCCCTGACTGGAAATCGAACCTCCAACCTTTTGGTGTATGGGACGATGCTCCAACCAACTGAGCCACACTGGCCAGGACATGAATTAAACATTTTTAATTTTTCGGTTTGAGTTTTAATGTGGTAAATATCAATACCCAAATAAACAGAAGCTCTTAGAGGATCTTCAATAAATTTTAAGAGTGTGAAGGTATCCTGATACCAAAAAGTTTGAGAATTGCTGCTTCAGAACAAACTTTCTCACAAATTCCCTTTACGGTCTTTGGGCTGTCAATAATTCTGCTCTAGCATGCCTCAAGAAGCAGGCAGATGTTTTGCTTTAGGGAAGGAACCCTTCCAGGCCGGTCAGTGGGGGCAATCCTTTATATTTCACGTGTTTCACGTTGTTGTTTGTTGTTGTTGTTGTTTCTTGTTGTTTGTCGTTGTTGTGAAACAGGGAAATGCCTCTCCGTCGATTGCTGGTTTGGGCTTGTGTTGGGTCGTCACTCACCAAGTGCTCACTGAGCGCCTGCTATGCGGCAGACGCTGCTCTAGACGCTGGGGATTCGGCAGGGAACAAAACAAAAACCCCAGGTTTCAGGAGCTTACTTTCTACTATCTCACAGCAGAGCTGAAGACTTTTGCTAAAGGAATAAATGAACGGTCATGTTTCTCTGCATGTCTCAAGGAGCGTGGCTAATGCATCTGCTGCTGCGGAGGCTCCCAAATTACGGGTTGTGTTTACCTTTGGTCGGAAGTGAGATGATTTTAGGTGGCAGGTGGACATGGCATCAAACAGTTTTGGATCATACAGTGAAAAGATTATTTTCTTTCAATTACTTCAAAGAGAAAAATCTCAGATTGCTATTAACAGGACTCTAACAGTTCCCTAAACTTGCTGACTTACTTTCCCCTCCCTCACCAATGATCTCTTTTCCCAAAGAGTGGCAAAGGCATACGCCTTCCGGAACTCACTAGATCTAAAAAGACTGATTTGCACCATGAATTCGATGGTGGGTCCCTGCTACCCTCCGTGTTGATGGGGTTCAATGGTATCTTGGCTCTAATGCGGTGCTTCTCAAAATGTGGAACCCAGACCAGCACCACCACCTGGGTTCTCGTTGCAGACCTACTGAGTGAGAGACTCTGGGTGGGGCCCCGCAACACTTCCCAGACCCTAGGTGATGCTGATCCTGTTAACATTTGAGTCCATGGCTGTAGCCAGTTCAGTCCCCAACTTACCCAGTGGAGAAGCCTTGTGGTTCAGTAAACAGCCCACCAGGTACCTGCGCCTCCTCTTACCATGTCCAGCTGTTTGTGCGTGTCCTCCAGCGACACGAAGGATGCCTCCTTCAGCTGCTTGCTCACGGTCTGGAACAGGTTCAGCGTGGCCATCTTAATGGTTCCAAGCAGGAGGGTCTTCTTGGCTGCGGTGTTCTGGATGTGTGCCCAGCGAGATTCCTGGGGAGAGGGTGAGGGAGGGACGTGAGCGCAGCAAGCGTGTGTGTGCGTGTCTGTCCCTCGCTCACTCACCCAGTAAGCCCAGAAGCGCCTGACCCGACGGCTGCTCACCCAGATGATGACATCGCTGCGGGCGCGGTCGAAGCGCATCTGCAGGCGCGCCAGCTCGTTGTTGTGCTGCAGGATCTCGTCGTCCTTCTCCTCCATGTAGCGCGTCAGCCGCGCCTTGGCGCGCTCTATCTTCTCCTGGCCCTCCTGCGCTGACTGCATGAGGTCGTCGTGCATGCTCACCAGAGTCTTGTAGCGCGCCATCACCTCGTGGATCTCTTCGAACTGCGTGAGGGGTCAGTTCACTGCACCGTGGCCCCAGGGGCCCGAGGCAGCTACCCCTGCTGCCGGTCCACTTCCACCCTAGGTTCGTTGGCCTGGCAGAGATGCCCTAGGCCAAGGTCAAGGGACAGAAGCTCTGATGATGTTACAGTCCCACAGCTTGCTCCTCATGGGCTGTTATGGGCCATAAGCCATGTGCTGGGGACATGTGCAACTGGACCAGGGGTTCTCAATCTCCACTGCATGTTGGAATCATGGGAGGAGCTTTAAAAAGGACACCTGGCAGGCTCCACCCCCAGAGAGCTGGATGGATAAACAGGTCTAAAGTGGTCCCTGCAACACCCCTCTCCCCCCACATGATTCTAGAGTTGAGAACTGCTGGAGGGAACAGCCAGGGTAAAGATGATGAGCTGAGTGTGGCATGTTCAGGAAGCTCAAGAAAGGTTAGTGTGGATGACCTGAGCTCAAGATGGGGAGGGCGAGTTTGACCTGGAGAAGTAATGAAAGTGCCCAGTAAACCCTGAGGAGGAGCGTGGACATCATCCACTGAAGGGTTTTAAAAAGCAGAGGGAGAACTTCATGTCTATATATGTGAAAGCTCACTCCGCACATAATGCAACAGCATGCGAGTAGAAACGAACGGACCACGCCGGCGCTACCACGAGCGCTTCTCCACAGCTCAATGCTGACGGCAAAGGGACTTAGGCGCCAACTTGAAGAGGCTTCCACTGTCCAAAGATGAGACACTTTGAACATCAGTAAGAGTAAGTACAGAAGATTAACACATCAAATGTGTTAAAAATCCATGAGTTCATAATGAGTATGACCACCTTACAGGTCAATTTTGGAGGATGCCGGAGAACCAACTCATTCTGAAAATGGCAACATAGTGACCAAATAGTAGATGAAGGGAAGAATCTCTTTACCAAGTCCTTTTTTGGTGCGGTAGTATCCTAACTATGTGAAGAAGGGATGATTGAATATTTCCAGCACACTAGAGGGGTTTTCTGCACCCTATTAGCAAGGAAATCAGGATTCTGACTTCTATCATCAATGACTCATTTTACCTGTTTATAAACACATTAGTGGAATCATACAGTATGTCCTCTCTTATGTTTGGCTTATTTTGATCGGTATAATAATGCCTGCACTTTCAGAAACATATCAACCGAATGCAGTGTGGGACCCTGTATGGACTCTGATTAGAACAAACCAACTGTCCAAAAAGCTTTTGTGCAACAACGGTGGAATTTTTAATATCAACTGTATATTTAACATAAAGGACTTAACTATCAAATTTTTACTAGGCATGCCCATGTATTGCAACTATTTTTAAAAAGAACTCTTCTCTTTAAGAGTTACATACTGAAAAACTTAGGGATGCAAAAATACCATTTGCTTCAAAAATGGCACATGTGGGAGGTTCGGGGGACTTGACTATGATTTGATAATTGTTGGAATTAGGTGATGAGTAATGGGCATTCAATAGACGGTTCTCTCTGTTTTTGCATATGTTTAAAACTTTCCATAATAAAAAGGTTTTAAAAAGTATTGATCAGAAAAAGCAAGTCACAAAAGGACATGTACGGCACTATTCCTAGTCTATGGATATGTAATATGCTGCCAAAGCATGTGAATGAGAACTGAGAAAATCAGAGATCCGATTGCCTGTGGGGACAGGGGAAGAAGGATAGGTTCGGGGGTGGGGGGGTGCACACAGAGGGTTTCAATGACCTGTAGTGTTTTATTAAAGAAAAAAGAATTGAGGGCAAATATTAAGATTTGACAAAGCTGTGGTAAGTACTTGCGTGCTATCATCTATTTGTCTATACTTTTCGGCATGCTTAAAACATTTTGAAAGAACTAAAGAAAGAAGGAAGGAGAGAAAGCGACAGAGGTGGGGGTCACGCTGGCTGCAGAATGCGGGACAGGCTGGTGGCCAGGGACCACGTGGAGCTGGACTCCAGATGAGGTGCACTGGCGGTCTGGATGAGGAAGGGGCAGGGACTGGATTCCAGGAATGCTTAGGAGGCAGAACAGAACAGATCCGCTGATTGATGGCTTCTGGGGATGAGGGAGGCGGAGGAGTCAAGGAGGAGGCTCAAGTTCTGGTGAAGCTGTGGGTGGGAGGCTGTGAGTGGGTGGGCGGCCACGCCATTCGCCGGCACTGGATGCACCAACAGCAGGCTGGCCTGGGGTCCCAGGAAGCAGAGTTGATGAGCTGTGGACTCCATAAACGAGACGCAGGGGCCCGAAGCTCAGGAGGGAGATACAGGACGGCGAGATACAGGCCAGTCTCCTCAGTTCTAAGACGTACACTTTACCAGCTCTGAATGTGTGTCGTCTTCTTATCGTTTATCTGCTACTTTAATATAATAGTCTGCCCTCACTCTCCCCACCAAAAAAATCTACCCCAATTATTAAATGAATAATTTATCAGGCTTCCTAGAATGGAGGGAATACACGGATTTGGGACTCAGGCAGACGGTTAGGTTAGTGGTTTGATATGGAAATTGCTGAGACTTCACAAAGCTGAGCATCCTTTATCTCTCCGCAGCCCCCACAGAACACTGCTCCACAGCCGAGAGGGCATACCTCGTGCCTCGCTCCGTCCTGGTAAGGGGTCCTACCTGCTGCTGTCACGTGGGGGCACGGGGGAAGCAGCGTGGACAGCCACTGACACCGGTGGCATCCACAGGAGGGCCAGAGAAGTGATCAGGGAGAAAAGTGGAGGGTCTGGAGCAGAGATCTGAGGAACATTTAAGGAAGGAGCTAGGAAGAGGATCCCCCGAGGAGCCTGAGGAAGAAAGTAGGAGAGGGAGGGAGGGGTCCCAGAGGGAAGGGCAAAGATATCTATAAAGGAGGAGTGTCAATGGTGTCAGATACACTTGACCCTTGAATAATGCGAGGGTTGGGGTGCTGACGTCCCGTGCAGTGGAAAATCCACATAAGACTTTCGACCCCCCCTCCCCGCCTTAAAACTTAACTGCCGATAGCCTACTGTTGATTGGAAACCTTGCTGATAACATAAATGGTTGATGAACACATATTTTGTATGTTATAGGTATCACATACCATATTCTCACAGTAACATAAGCCAGCGAGAAGGAAATGTTACTAAGAGGATCAGGAGCAAGAGGACATGCGTTTACACTGCTGAGCTGTGCTGACCGATGCTGCAGGTTTACGTCATCAGTTTTGGCTGTATGGTCTGTCTGCCGTTTTTTTCTAATGGTCTAGTGAAAAAGTCACGTGTAAGTGAAACTGCTTAGTTCAAACCTGTGTTGTTCAAGGGTCAGCTGGACTGCAGGGTGCGTGGGTGGGAAGAGGGTGAAGATCCTGAAGCTCTGGCAGCGAGTCAACTTCAGGAAGAGCAGTTGTCGGTGGGGCCCACAGAGAAGTGGTTAGAAGAAGGGGCTCAGGCTGGGAGACCCTGAGCAGTTTACCTAACCCCTCTGAGCCTCCACTTCCTCCCCCGAAACGGTGATCCAGTGGATGGCTTTCCTCTGGGGGCTAAGGAGCGGACTGAATGAGTCACGCATGTGCAGCACCTTGCCCAGGGCCCAGCACATACTAAGTTCTCAAGCTCTGCATTAGGTTGGGTGTTATCCAGTTTCTCTCCCTTCCTCTCCCTATTTACTCTCAAGTAAACAAAACCGCAGGGAGGAGGGGAAGCAGGGACAGAAATAGGCCACATCCCGACTAGGGAGGCAAAGCTTATCCTTCATGCTGCAAAAAGAAACCTCGTTCCCCCAACACATACCACACAGCATCCACACAGAGACACTGCAGCTGTCACTCACAGACACCAAGATACACCACCCAGTCCCCAGCCCTTACCATGGGCCTTTTCCATCTGCCCTCCAGGGCTGGATGCATGTCCTCAGAGTAGGGCGACCATCCATGCAGAGGGTCCCCAAGCCCCCTATAGCCCCAGGTTCTGGGGAAGGGGAGATGGGGCTGAGGAAGACACGTGCCCTGCCTCCACTCACCTCTGAGTTCTCCACCACCTTCTCCAGGTACTTGTTGAAGATGGAGTAGTCCTGCAGCTTGCTGCTCAGGTGCTGGTGCTGTAGCCGCAGGGCTGCCATCTCCTGCTTGGCCTTGGCCAGCTCGCGCATGCGCTGCCTCTTGAGTTCTCTCTCCTTAGTAGCTTTCTTCAGGGCACGGATCCGTTTCTGGTCATTCTCCTGGGGCCAGGGAGGTGGTGTCTGTCAGGCACTCGCTCGGCCCTCCCTGGAGCCCCACACAGGGCCTCCGTTTGCTGAGCTCAGGCCACCCCGAGGATGGGCAGGCATCATCCATGTGAGCCAGAGGACCTGAGGCCTGAATTTTCTCCTGATCTGGTCCTTGGCGCCCCAGTTCCTCCAACTGTAGAAATGAGAGGCAGTAGCCCCTCTCTTCCTTCCAAAGGCTGGAGCAACAGTGCTCAAGCCACAGGGAGATGAGATAGGAGAGGGGCCTGTTCCAGAGTGTCTGGGGGCAAGGCCATTCCAGAGAACACATAGCCAGCTACCGCAATTAGGCCAATCCCCCTTCTCCTTCCTTCTGCAAGGCCCTCCCCCAAGTTTAGAGGGTTAACCCACCCCTCACAACACACTTGTGTGGCTCCTTTCCCTCTCCAGGGGCTCCTGCGGTTCCCCACAGACGGGCACGTGCAGTGGCGCACTTGGAGCTTGCGGAGAAGGCACACAGAACCCTGTGCTGTGCCCCGTCAGCCCAGGAGAAAACCAAAGGGCCCTAAACCAGTGGTTTTCAAGTCCAGCTGTGTATCTATCACATGCCCTTGAGGAGCTTTTAAAAATGTTGTTTCCTGGGCCCAACCTCAAGCCCACTGAAAGCAAGGAGAGAGGAGTCCTGGGGTCAGTATCTGTGACAAGTTTTCCAAAATTCTGATGCCACTGGTCTCTAGTGGCCACTTGGAGAACCCCTCACCCCCAAATTTCCTGCTGCCCCAACGACCCCACTAGCTTTTTCTCTGGTCAGTAAGAACCGGACCTCCAATGATGGACAATATGCCTTGTCCATCAGCTTCTTTTCCCACTTGGGTTAGGCACAGAGCAAGACAGAAGATGCTTAGGAGCAGGGCTCCCCCCTAGAAGAGGCCAGTGATTCCTCCCTGGAGCTGGGCCAGGCCCTTCCTTCTTGGAGAAATCTGGGCCTAAAAATAGTTAAATCACTCCTCAAAGGACCAGATGAGAGGAGTTGCCTCAGATTGGACTCTGGTACCTGATCCTTTATCCACCTCCTCCATGGATCCTCAGTGCTAGGAGGGAATGGTGGGGTGAGTTGGGGGACTAAAGCCCTGTTTGATTCATCTTTGTATCTCCAAGTGCCTAGCCCTGACCATACTTCATTCATTCATTCACTCACTCATTCATTCATTCCAAAAACTGTATGTTTCCGGTATGGGCAAGGAAATAATAAATGGAAATCTAGATGGAGCAGAGACTGACAGGTAAACAAGAAAGTACAAACAGCAATAAGTGGGGGCATAAAGGGAGAAGCCCCAGGCATTGTTGAGCACTGAAGAGACATCTCAGCCAGGGTGAGGAGTCAGCAAAAGCCAGGAGAAAGAGGAGAAGGAGGAGGAAGAGGAGAACGAGGGGGAGGGGTACCTGGATGAACTGTTCGAACTTCTGCATGTGGGCCTTCAGCTGGGCCTCCTTGATGCCCAGCTCCTCCCAGCGCAGGCTCAGAGTTTCCATTCTGTGCTGAAACGCCTTGGGGTGGGGGGGAGCAGAGAGGTCAGGAGGGCCTCTGACATGGGTACCAAGGAAGGCCCAAGCACCCCCTGCCCAAGTGATCCCCAGGCCTCCCACGTTCCACCCGTGCCTGGGTCAGAGCAGAGCATCCCAGGACCCCGGTTCCCTGAAGACTCAGATCGTTCCTGTCCCTGCAGAGGGAACACAGAGCCACCACCCAGGACTCCTGGCGCTAGCCACTGCCACCCACAAAATAAAGGGCTGTCCCTGAGGCCCCCTCTGCACCCCACTGCCAGTCCCCCACCTCCTTCTTCTGCAACATGGCCTGGTGCATGATCTTGGCCTCCTTCTTCTTCTCCAGTAGCTGGATAGAGGGGGACTCTGACTGCTCCTCAATGTGGGGAAACTTCCTGTCCAAACATGGGCAAGAGAGGCCTGGGAGTAACCCGTGGAGACAGAAAGCCCTGGGGGAGGAAGGCAGTCCTGCCCCCATCTGAGTGGAAGGAACTGTCTAATCAGAGGGAGAGACAGCTGCGTTGATGTCTGTGCAGCAAGGTGAAGCAGATGATGCGGGGTGGGGACCTGGGTGACGGGGCTGGATGATTTGGGACCCTGGGTTACAGGAGTAGGAGGGGCTGGAAGTGGGGCATGGGCAGGTATGAGAGGGCCGCCCAGACCCTGAGACACTCACTGAAGCAGCTGCAGCAGCCGCTCCCCATACTGCAGCCGGAAGTACTCGGCCAGGTCTTCCTCCTCCATGATGCCTAGGCTCATGGTGGCGATGACCCAATGACCCCTGCGGCCGAACCTTCACAGTGAAACAGTGGGTGCTGGAATCACAGGTGGCCCAGGAGTGCTTGGACTCCTGCTTCTCTCTGCCTACTTTTCCGGGTCCACTGAGGGTGGGTGTATGAGAGACTCCTGGGAAGGTGGCTGGAGCCTGACATCAGCAGCCACCAGAGAACTGGTTACCTAGCAACAGGTCCCCTGGTTCTGTAATCCCCACGAGGAACTCAGGCTTTGCCCTCTGACCCCTGTCCGCCGCTGACCCCACTCTGCTCCTGCATTTACCACTCAGGACTTTGGGGAGAACTTAGGTTGGATTAGATGCCGGCGTCCAGGGCTGGGGCACAGGGTCTGGGTGTCCATGGCTGAGATCCGGGGTGTCGGGAGAGGGGTGTCCTTGTGAGGGAGCTATGGCCCTGGGCCTCCGTCCCAGGGTCAGGGTATATGAGGGTGAGGGTGGCGGCTGTGTCTGTGATAAGTGCCTGAGAAGACAAGGAGGGAAGGAAAGGAGGTGCTGAGGCAGGGCTGGGGGTGCCCGGAGAGGCTTGGGACCTGTGGAGGATGGGATACGAACCACGTGGTGGGAGAAGGAGGTGTAGGGCTGTGTGCGTGGAGGGGGATGGGCAAAAGGCCTGGGGACTGAAGAGGCATTCTGGGGACTGTGGAGGAGGGCCGTGGCCAGGCCCTCGGAGGGTAACACACAATCTTCCGAGGGTGGCAGACTTAAAATATGAAGGAATGCCAAACCATGGTACCATAAATGTGGCATGTTTTACGTGTTCACTTCAGGGTGGCTGGCTGCCTGCCTCGATCCCGACGGGGTGCTGTGCACAGGCTCATTCGGCCTGAGGTTCAGCACCTCAATTTGAGACCCTGTGTGTGCGGCAGGCGCCCGCGGAGGTAACGCTCGGCTCCGCTGCGCGCTCTGCCCACCGGCCCACGCCCGCCGCACCTCGCTGCGCTCCGGGTCTGGAAGCTGGCGCCGCGAGGGTTGGGTGGGGGTGTCCCGCAGGGACGGCGTCCGGGATCAGCAGCCCACCCCCGCGACCTGCCCGGTCCTCCGGCGCCCCCTGCTGGTCGCCCGCCGCGCCCTACACCCAGACTTGGGGGGAGCGCGAGAACGGTCTCGGCTCTGCCCCCCCGCCCCCCCATTCACGCCCCCCAGCCTTTCCTCCAGTCCCGCGGGGTCAGCAGGGGCAGCACTGTAGCTCCCACTCCACCCACGCACTCCCTCACGATGCCCACTCCACCCTAAGCCTTTCAACCAGAGATGGTTCTCCACCCGCAGGAGGACAAGAATGCCGGTAAAGATGATAAGCTCCTCAAAGGGGTATGTTTCTCTCCTTGGCATCCCCAGAGCCTGGCACAGTCAACCTGGGCTTTCCCTCCTTTTTGCTTGCGGGCACCTGTGTAATGCCAGCCCTTGAGGAGGGGCTCTCTGGTTCTGAACCACCAGTTTGCCCTGGTGTTACAAACTGAAATCACGTCCTTGGTTGCATCTATGCATCAGGTGGTCCAGGGCCAGGTTGGCGCATGCAAGTGAGACCTCCTCTTCTGCCCGTGTACCCCTGACCTTCGGGAGCTCTTTCTGTACTTTTTGCAGGATCTTCATCCCCACACCCACCACCACCCCTCTCTGGGGTCTCCCTGTCTTCCAGGGGCCACCCAGCAAGATCGGGGCTGTCTGAGATTCACTGAAGTCTTGCTCTCCCCAGCTCTCCTCCTCCTTCCCTGACAGAACTCTGCTCTCTCCTCTCCTCCTTTTCTTAATACATTAAAAAAAAAAATCTCACCAGCAGATATGTTTATTGATTTTAGAGAGGAATGGAGAGAGAGACAGACAGGCAGACAGACATTGATGTGAGGAACATCCACCGGTTGCTTTCGATACTCCCCTGACCAGGGATGGAACCTGCAACCTTTTTGGTATCAGGGCAATGCTCCAACCAACTGAACCACCCAGCCACGGCTCCCCTCTTCCTTTTCTGTCTTCATATTTATCTCTGAGGCACCTAGCAAATTCTCCTAATGGATTTAGGTTGTTGGAAACCATTAGGAATAATATTTTCTGTCTTGTCTCATCCTCCCTTTGAGTCAACTATCAGCTTAAAAAGGTGGAGGAGGAAACATCAGGAAAAAATTAGGTTAATTTCTCAAAAAATATTATCCTGCCATACAGACCAGCGTAGTGCTTGGTCCAGAGTATTGGGTACGGGGAACCCACTTTTCAACTATGTTACATTCCATTCCACGTGTCTCACATTTCACTTAAGTAGAATCACGCAGACGAATTACATTAAATGCAGTCACGTGTCACTTAACGATGCGGATGTGTTCTGAGAAATGCCTCGTGAGGCCTTCTGTCGTCGAAGTATGCGAACGCAAGCCCCGATGGTGTAACCGACTCCACACCACCATGGTGCAGCCCGTTGCTCCCGGGCCACATGCCGGTACTGGGTGGTCCTGGACAGAGTACTTGAGGCACTCGCGACACAACATGAGTGTATCTAAACATATCTAAACACAGCAAAGGTGCAGCAAAAACAGAGAAAAGATGCAAAATGCTAGACCTGTGTAGGGTGCCTGCCACGAACGTAGCTTGCAGGACGGAAGTTGCTCCGGGTGAGTCAGTGAGTGAGCGATGAGTGAGTGTGGAGGCCTGGGACACCACCGCACGTGACTGTGGGCTTTATAAACACTGTACACTTAGGCTACACGAAACCTATAAAAATATTTTTCTTTCTTCAATGACAAATTAACCTTAGCTTACTGTACATTTTTTAATTTATTACCTTTACATTTTTTAACTTTTCAACTCTTGTAGTTATGCTTAGCTTAAAATACAAACACACTGTACAGCTAGGCAAAAATGTTTTTCCTCTTTATATCTATATTCTATAGGCATTTTTTTCTACTTAAACTTTTTAAGTATTTTTGTTAAAAACTAAGACACAGACCCACACATTAGCTTAGATCTACCAAGGGTCAGGGCCATCAACACCAGCGTTTCCCGCCTCCACACTTGGACCTACGGGAAGGTCTGCAGGGGCCGTGTGCAGCTGCCGTCCCCTGCGACAACACACCTCCCTGGAAGAGCCCCTGAAGGACCTGCCCGAGGTTCTTCTTGAGGAGGTATCACTGTTTTCAGCAATATGTCCATGGTGCTTTGCTTGGTTTGTTTCTTTGTTTTCCATCATAGATTTGTTTATAAGATAATGCATAAACAGTCTTTTCTATTAATGAAATAAATACCTTCCAATGCAGGGGTGGGGTCCATATTCTCAAACTTAAAAAAAAAAAAAAGACTTATTTTTAGAGGGAGGGGAGGGGAGGGAGAGAGGGTGAGAAACATCAATGTGTTGTTGCCTCTTGTGCGCCCCCTACTGGGGACCTGGCTTGACTGGGAATCAAACCAGTGACCCTTTGGTTCACAGGCTGGTGCTCAATCCACTGAGTCACACCAGCCAGAGCTTATGTTTTCAAACTTTTTAAGGAGCTTGTGGAAGTCTACCAAAGCTTCTCCTGAACCATTCACTGTGTAATCTTAAGGGACCACTGTTGTACATGTGGTCTATCCTTAACCTAAGGGTAGTTGTGTGGCATATAACGTTTGAAGATGCTACTGTATTGTATTATATGGTATTAGTTGCTGTAACAAACAACCTCAAGTCTCAATAGTTTAACAGGCCCCAACGTGGATTTTCCTAGTGGGGTGGTTCTCCTGGGAGATTTTTTCCGCAAGCAGTAAAGGGTCTAAGCCTTTCCCATCTTGCAGCTCCATGAACTCCATGTTTGCTGGGGAAGGGAGAGAAGAGAGAAAGGGAAAAAAAGGTCCTTCTGCTCAAACAAACTTATCAACACTCTCCTGCCTTGGCCTTTGGTGGGAGCCAACCACATGCAAGGGGCTGGTGGTGTGGTTTCGCTGTTCCCAGGAAGGGCACTGATTTGATGAGCATCGAACCGGTTTGCTCTGTACTCTTGAGAGTTAAAAGGATGTTTGGAAGTAAGCTGAAAGCAGAGTTTCATAAAGAAACTAACTGACAAGGAATAAAAAGAAAAAAACCAGGTCAATCACAATCTCATGTATGAAAATCTTAATGGAAATATTACCAAATTTTATTTAGTATTCTATTAAAAAATAATCCACTAGAACTATAAATACAAAAATGGTTTTATATTAGAAAATCTGTTAATAAAATTAATTATATCAATTTGTCTCACGAGAAAAGGCGTGTTATCATTGCAATCAATGCCAACATGGCATTGAAAAATTCCACATTCATTCTGATTTAAAAAAAATTAGTGTACAAAGGCACTTTATTAACATGACAAAGAATACGAACCTACAGAAAACATGAAAATTTACATTAAAGACATTATTGTTAAAGTTAGGGACATAGACTTTCCTCTGTTACTCTAATCATTTCATATTGGTTGGGATATTCTAGCTGTTGCAAAAAGACAATGAAATTAAGGGTTTTTTAAAAATGTAATGGCAGATGCTGTGATCTTGTACTGTGAAAATCCAAGAATGGTTAACTGATGAAACATTGTTAGACTTTAATGTCACACTGTGTAATTTATAAACTGCTATGTGACAAAGGCGAGATGCGGAACAGTGTGTGTGGTGTGACCAAGTCAGTGTACGTGGTGTGTGTGACTAAGTGTAGAAAAAGCTCCAAAAGTATATTACCACACCTCCGGGGAAGGAAATGGCATTGGCGGGATGATGGTTCTTTTACTTGGTAGTCTTTATATTTCTGTTTTGTTTAATTTTTTTAAAAATATGACTATATGTGGCTAGAGTAGGCATCCTGTCTTGTACTATATCTTAGAGAAAAGCTCTCAGTGTTTCCTCATGGATTATGATGTTAGCTATGGACTTTTATGAATTGCCTTTATTATGTAGAGGAAATTTTTATACCTATTTTATTGAGTGTGTTTATCATGAATGCATGTTGAATTTTGTCAAATGCTTTTTCTGTATCTATTGAGGTAATCATGTGGTTATTATCTTCCATTCTGTTCATACGGTGTATCATACTGATTAATTTTTGTCTGTTGAACCAACCTTGCATCCCAGGCATACATCGCACATGGTCATGGTGTACACACTTTTTGATGAGTTGTATTCTACTTGCTAGTATTTTCTTGAGGATTTTGCATCTGTGTTCATCAGAGATATTGGCCTGTAGTTTTCTTTTCTTGTGGTATCTTGTCTGACTTTGGTATCAGGGTGATACTTGCCTCATAAAATGAGTTTGGAAGTGTTCCCTCTTATTCTATTTTTCAGAAGAGTTTGAGTAGATTGCTATTAAATCTTTGAATCTTTCTAGAATTCAGCTGTGAAGCCATTTGGTCCTGGGCTTTTCTTTGTTGGTAGGTTTTAGATTACTACTTTATTCTCCCTATTTGTTATTGATCTACTCCTGCTTCCTATTTCTTCTTCATTCAGTCTTGGTAGGTTGTATGTTTCTAGGAATTTACCCATTTTTTCTAGGTTCACATATAATTCTTCGAGATAGTTTCTTATAATTCTTTTCATTTCTGAGGCATCTGTTGTAATGTCTCCTGTTTTATTTCTGATTTCATTTGAGTCTTTTCTCTTTATTCTTAATTAGTCTAAGGGTTGTTGATTTAATTTTTTTCAAAAACCTAATGCTTAGTTTTATTAATTTTTCTGTTGTTTTTCTATTCTTTATTTGATTTACTTCTGCTCTGATCTTTATTATTTCCTTCCTTCTTCTAAGTTTGTGTTTAGTCTGTTTTTCTTTTTTTAGTTCCTTGAGGTATAAACTTAGCTTGTTTATTTGAGATCTTTTTTCTTTTTTGACATAGGCATCTATTGCCGTAAACTTCCCTCTCAGTACCGCTTTTGCTACATCCCACAATAAACTGTGTTCTTGTTTTCGTTTGTCTTGAGATTTTTTGTTTCCTTTCGATTTTCTTCTTTAACCCAGTGATTGTTTAAGACCAGTTGAATTTAAATTACAGGTTGATGAGAGTTAAATGCAAAAATCCGTCATATAGCAGGATATCCGATGAAAATGGCACTATTCTGCCCTGGTGAGAGCTGCCAGGATACAGCCTCGACGCAGCGAGGTGCAGGAGTCACGCTGGCGTCTCTGGAGCCTGTACTTGGCAGGCTTGTATTCTGATGAAAAGCTTGTGGAGTCTTCATTCCCCTGCATCCTCATCAACACCATATATTACTACTCTTTAAATTTTTGCCATTCTGATAGGCGAAAACCGTGTTTCATTGTTGTTTTAATTATTCTTATTGTCAGTGAAATGAGGCACCTTTTCATATATATAAACATTTTTCCTGTTTCTTGTTCATATTTGATGCACATTAAAAATTGAGTTGTATGTATTTTTTTATTTACAGGAGGTCTTTGTGTCTTCTGGGTAGAGTAATCCTGCAGTTTCAATGCTCTCTTACACCCATCCTAATTATCTTGAGTGGGTTGGACCCACATTAGATGCCACAGGCGGCTGAGAAGGCAACCAGCAGCAAGCTGACCACTAGTAAGCAACCCAAGCCAACTCACCACGTCACTGGGAAAGTAAGCTTAAAAGCAGAGGGGACTCCAAGCAGTAGAGGGGGAGGAAACTTTGGTCACTTTACCCGGTGACCACATCACAGGACATACAGCAGACCCACAGTCCCCAAGAATGTTTTAAGCTCTCAGGCTTAGTGCACTCTTTTATTAACAACCTGAGTCCAACCCCTTTGTGAGTTCATTCTTGGACATTGCACAAACTCCTACCAAACCCCTTTCAGGTTTTGCTTGCCTCATTTGCGTGTGGTTTATGTTATCAGCGGCTGGAGGAGGGGGTCTGCGACAGAGCCAGTCTGGAGTGGTACTTGCACAGCTCTATTTGCTTGAATAATCGGGTTCTTGGCTCCATCACTCTTGTGGTTACAAAAACGTCAGCACTCTGCAGCCTCCTGCTTACCTTGCTTGTGTCTCCCAGTGTCTCCTCTGAATTTGCTGACTTTAGTAGTTCTGTTTCTAACTAAACCCACTATACTTTCCTGCTTCCGTACAATGTATGATCAATACTGCCTAACATATATATGTAAATATTTTCTCCCAGCCTGTCATTTGCCTTTTACTTTGTTTGTGTTTTTTTTAAAGGTTTTATTTATTTATTTTTAGAGAGAGGGGAAAGGAGGGAGAGAAACATCAGTGTGTGACAGAAACGGCTGTCGGTTGCCTCTCTCATGCCTCCAACCCAGGATCTGACCTGCAACCTAGGCATGTGCCCTGACCGGGAATCGAACCAGCAACCTTTTGGTCTGCAGGATGGCACTCAGTCTGCTGAACCACATCAGCCAGTGCTGCTTGTGTTTTCTTTTGTCATAGAAATTTAAAATATTCATCTAGCCAAATCTGTTTATCATTCTTTTTTATTTTAGAGAGCTCTGTGTGTTGTTTTAAAAAGTCTTCCACACTCAAAATTATATTCCAATCCATTTACTTTTAGAATTATGTTATTGACATTTTTTGTTTTTGGCAAAATATGCTTAACATGAAATTTACCAGCTTAATCATTTTAAGTGTGCTCTTCAGTATTGTTAAGTATATTCATATTGTTGTGCAACCAATTTCCAGAATATTTTTGTTTGCAAAACTGAAACTCTATCCTTATTAATCAACAACTCCCCATCCTCCTCTCCTCTCTAGCCACTGGCAACCACTTTTCTACTTTCTGTCTGTGAATCTGACTATTCTAGTCAGGTAAGTGGAATCACATAGTATTTGTCCTTTTGTGACTGGCTTATTTCACTTAGCACAATGTCCTCAAAGTTTATCCATGTTGGAACTTGTGATAGGATTTGCTTCCTTTTTAAGGCTGAATAACATTCAATTATACGTGTGTACTGCATTTTGTTTATCCATGTGACTGTCGATGGACACAGGAGCTGCATCTGTTTTTTGCCTATTGTGAGTAATGTTGCTCACAACCTGGTTGTGCAAATGTCTCTCTGAGAACCTGCTTTAAGTTCTTCCGGGGATATATCCGGAAGTAGGACTGCTCGATCGAATGATAATTCTATTTTCAATTTTTTGAGGAACTGCCATGCCATTTTTCCTAGTGGCTGCACCATTTTACATTTTCACCAGCACTGCACGAGGGTTCCAGTTTCTTCACATCCTCACCCACCCTTGTTTTTTCTGTTTTTTTGGATGGTAGCCATCCTGATGGGTGTGAGGTGATATCTCACTGTGACGTTATACTATTTTTTAATTAGAAGGGTAATAGGTGAATACATTCTCACTATACCTCATTCAAACAGTAAAGATGCAGCTGGAGCCCTGTTTGTCCATCACCCAATGTCATTTCCTAGAGGTGACTGCACATTCAACAAATACTTACGTTGAATACCTGTGATGTGCCTGACGCTCTTCTAGGCTGGATACAACAGTGAACAAAATAAGCTTCCCACTGTTGCAGTGGTTGAGGGAGGAAATAGGAAATAAATTCTGGTGACTACATCTGGGGATGTTGTCCCAGGGCACTGCCCTCACTATCACCTCAGTTGACCATGAGTAGGGAGGGGTCCCCACCCTACTTTGTTGGGACAAAGGAGCCAGTAATGCCCACGACCAGGCGCCTCTCATAAAATCTCTTTAACAGACCCTCCAGGACCTGTGGGCACAGCACCAAGGTCTATGAGCTGTTCAAGAGCCTACCACAGTGTTTGAAACCTGGGAATGAATATTGGCTCTAAAACACAAAATGGAAACCACAACATAAAGAATAAATATTTAATTAAAGTCCTGCAAAGGTAATATTCCAACTTCATGAGTTGTTAACTTTAGCATGCATGCAGCATTTCACACATTTGAAAGTGATCTATGGACTTGATTTCTTCACTTCTCAAGAATTCTCAGCTGTGCACAAATTTGCGGGGGGGATGAAAGCAAACTGCAAATTAAATGAGTTACTCATAGACAAATAATTTCAAAAGCAAGTTTTTAAAATCCTTTCACTTTTCCCCTCATTATATTTCATGTTGACTAAATTCTATTACAATTATTTTTCCCCAAATTATACTTAGAATGCATTTTCATCTGCTTGTTAAGACAGATGTAGAGCTTAGAATTACCCTTCTTTTTTGACCTTGATGATCTGGGAGTGTGGCCCTCTCTTTGTATCAGGAGGCTGGCCGATGCTCTCAGCCCATCTATGGGAGCTTCTGCCAGTGACCTCATCACCTATGAGAGACCTAAATAAGTAGGAAGGAGCTTCTCACGCTGTGCTCCCAGTGACTCCATTCATTTCATTATTCTCCTTGCCTGAGACTCCTTCAGCAATGACGCTTTTTTTTTTAACCTCAAACAAGTATTTCAATGGCCATACTTCTCAGTCTTCAAACACCAAAGTTGGCATTTTAAAACATAAAATATTGCCCTCAAGTACATACATAGGTACTAAAAGTGTGATGAACTACTGGAAATGATAAACAACAAATCAGGATAATGGTTACTACCTCTTGTTGGTGGTAGACAGAAGGGTCCTATATATTGGTAAGGAGTAATATTTTAGACTGGGTGTTCAGTAGATTATTCGGCGTACTTTTGTGATGCCAGAAATAATTCAATACGGAATCGAAAAGGAAATATTACATCTCCTCACGGTGTTTGTTGTTCTCCCTTGCAGATTCTCCTCCAAACCTCTTTTCAGTCAGTGGCGTTCCCCGTCTCCTGTGAACCTCTGCCAATGTCCTCCCCCTTCTTGTTCCTCGAAACTTGATCGACATTCCACCCTCTAAACTTGACATCCATTTATGCTAATAACTCTGTCTTGTTGGGCGTTCCCCCATTATGTCTCATTATTTCCTTGGAAACTGTGGTCTAAAATATCCCCTTGTCACTTATCAGCCGCCTCTGCATTTACTGCGAGGAATCACGGAGTTTTAGATCAACTTGAGATCATCTCTTCTGAACTTCTCATTTTATATAGAAAAAAAACGGAGACTTAGAGATTTAACTTCATCTTCAGCAACTGCAGAACTAGGATTCCAAATGAGACTAGCTCTGGGTTTCCCACAAGATGACAAACCAGGAGAGGCTCTTTGCTCCTGTCCCTGAAGATGCTGCAGGGCAGGAGGGAGGCTGATGGATCCTGGAACTGAACCCCAAAAGCTTCCCTAGGGAAAGCCCTAGGGAAGCAGAAAGGGGTTGGATGTCTCCCTCTGTGTGTGAAATGCGGTCTAGAGCAGAAGAAGGCCAGATACCAAGAGCAGGGGTCAGACCCTGCCAACCCTCTCTCTTGCATGGCTTTGGAAGATAGCTGCATCGACCTTATTGCCACGTGGGGCAAGAAAACAGCATTGGCCCAGAGCCAACTTCATGCCAGCCCAGAGCAGTGGGGTGAGGAGAAGCACTGAAGCAGATACAGGGCACCCAGCACGGGGGAGGGGGTGCCCCTAGGAAAGGACACTGTCTGGGGAGGGGGTCCTGAAGATTTACTGAGAGACAGTGCTGCCTGGCTGGGAGAGGCAAGAGGGGGTGTTGCTCTCTGACAGCAGCACCAGGGCCTCTCTGACTGCGGTGGTTGGTGGGCTCGAGGACACATGAGCTCGCGAGAAAAAAAACGTGATGTCCGAGGAGGCCAACTGTAGTAAAAGATAGGCAACAGACTGAAGAACCTGTACCAAAGGAAGCAGAACAAATGGATCAAAGGAATCAGAGTTTTAAACAAACATAAGAAATATCCTCAGAGAGAAGAGGGAAGATATTGGAAACACGAAGCCAGAAGCAAGCAAAAACGTTGAGCAGATTTGATTGACATACTGGATATGAAAACTGAGTGAAATAACCCAATAAATGCATTAAATGGCAGGATGGATATAAACAAAGAATAATTAGTGAGTGGAAGACTATTTTTAGGAACTCTCCCAGAAGGCATGAGAAAGAGATAAAGAAAGAATAAAAGCAAAGGTACAGAAGATTGACATAAAAATTAGAAAAGCTAAGTAATAATAGGAATTTCATAAGAAGAAAAAAATGAAGAGGGATGAAATAATTTGAAGAAAAAAATTACCAAGAATTTCCAGAAGAGACCTCAAATTGTAAAAAGCTCATATCTAAGGGGGAAAAAATCCAACCACAGTGAAACTTAAGAATATAAAAAACAAATAGAAAAGTATTTTTTAAAAAACAAATAGAAAAGTATTTATTGATTATGTTATTACTACACTCCCATTTTTCTCCCCTTTATCTCCCTCTGCCCTGCACTGCCTCCTTCCATCATCCCCCCGACTCTGCCCTTGGTTCATGTCCATGGGTGGTACATGTAAGTTCTTTGGCTTCTCCATTTCCCATACTATTCCTACTCTCCCCCTGTCTGTTTTGTACCTACCATTCATGTTTCTTATTCTCTGTACCTTTTCCCCTATTTTTTTCCGTCCTTCTCCCTACTGATAACCCTCCATACAATCTCCATTTCTGTGATTCTGTTCCTGTTCTAGTTGTTTGCTTAGTTCATTTTTGTTTTTGTTTTCAGGTTCAGTTGTTGATAGTTGTGAGTTTGTTGTCAGAGTTTTGATCTTCTTATTATTACATAAGTCCCTTTAACATTTCATGCAATAAGGGCTTGGTGATGATGAACTCCTTTAATTTGACCTTATCTGGGAAGTTCTTTATCTGCCCTTCCATTCTAAGTGATAGTTTTGCTGGATAGAGTAATCTTGGATGTAGGTCCTCGCCTTTCATGACTTTGAATATTTCTTTCCAGCTCCTTCTTGTCTGTAAGGTTTCTTTCAAGAAATCAGCTGATAGTGTTATGGGAACTCCTTTGTAGATAACTGTCTCCTTTCCTCTTGCTGCTTTTAAGATTCTCGACTTATCATTAATATTGGGTAATGTAATTATGATGTGCCCTGGTGTGTTCCTCTTTAGGTCCAACTTCTCTGGGACTCTCTGAGTTTCCTGGACTTCCTGGAAGTCTAATTCCTTTGCCAGATTGGGGAAGTTCTCCATTATTTTTTCAAATAAGTTTTCAAGTTCTTGCTCTTCCTCTTCTCCTTCTGGCACCCCTATAATTCCAATACTGGAACATTTAAATTTGTCCTGGAGGTTCCTAAGCCTCTCTTCATCTTTTTGAATTCTTGTTTCTTCATTCTGTTCTGGTTGAATGTTTATTTCTTCCTTCTGCTCCAGATTGCTGATTTGAGTCCTGGTTTCCTTCCCTTCACTGTTGGTTTCCTGTATATTTTTCTTTATTTCACTTTGCATAGCCTTCACTTCTTCCTCTATTTTGTGACTATACTCAACCATTTCTGTGAGCATCCTGATTACGAGTGTTTTGAACTCTGCATCTGATAGGTTGGCTATCTATTCATTGATTAGTTCTATTTTTAGAACTTTGATCTATTCTTTCATTTGGGCCATATTTCTTTGTCTTGCGCACCTGTTACATTGTAAGGGGCAGAGCCTTAGGTATTTACCAGGGTGGGGCAGCCCCAGTAGTTGTATTGTGGCACTGTCTGTGGGGGAGGGGTCAGAGAGGGAACAATGCCGCTTGCTTGGCTCTTGGCTGGCTTTCAGTCACTTCCTCAGCTACCCACAGGCAAATTGGGCCCTTCTGGTGTTGGTTCCTGGATGGATGGGTTTGTGTACATTGTAGGACCCCGTGGTTCCCTCCAACAGACTCTCCTGTGAGAGTAGGAGTGTCTCCCACTGCCACAACCCCCACAGATTTTTGCAGCCAGAGGTTTTGAGGCTTTATTTCCCCATGCTGGGACCCTGGGTTGTGTGGTCTGTCTCATTCCCCAGTTATTCCTCCTGGTTTATCTGCATGAAAATGTGGGACCACCCAGTCTGGCAGCTGCTACCTTGCCTTGGTCCTCCTCGCCTGGCTGCATGTCTCCATCCCTCCTACCAGTCTTGATGAATGTTTCTTCTTTAACTCCCTGGTTGTCGGACTTCCATTCAGTTTGATTTTCTGGTAGTTTTGGTTGTTTTTTGTTTTTAAATTGGTGGTTGTCCTTCTTTTGGTTGTGCGAGGAAGCAAAGCATATTTATCTATGCCTCCATCCTGGCCAGAAGTCCTAAATTTTTATTTTAAACAGGTAATTCATACTTGTGGTTCAAAACATCCAAAAAAAGAGGTGTACAGTGCAAAGTCCAACTTCCATCCCTTCTCTCATCCACCCAAATCTCACTCCTCCAGATATCACCACTTTCATAACTTTTTGTGTATTTTTCAGAATTTCTTTGTGCAAATACAAGGAGATGTGAATAAATTTTTTCCCATTTTGAAACAAAAGGTGGCATGTAGACACTTCTGCCCCTTACTTTGAATTTTTTACTTAATGTATATTAGATATTTTTCCATATCAATATAAAAAGTGCTGCTTTTAATTGCACAGTGTTCTATATACCATACCTTAGCTGGTCTCTCATCGGTGGACATTTGGGTTATTTCTAATTTTTTTCCTTCCATAACAGTATAAATATCATTTCACATAAAGGCAGGTATATCTGTAGCATAATTTCTAAGAAGTGGGATTGCTGGTTCAATCCATTTGTATTTCCTTTTCTATGAACTGCCCGTGTTAACCTTTTCCCATAGATCTATTGCATTTATTGGTTGTTTCCTTATAGGTTTGTAGATTTGTAGGGAGAAACTTTTCTGTACAAAAAATGAGTTGCAAATAGTTTTTCCTAGTTTGTCTTTGTTTTTTTGACTCACGGTGAGTTTTTTGGACAAAATTTATTTTTGTTTTGTGCATCAAATACATTAATATTTTTATGGCTTCTGGATTTTGAGTCATAGTCAGAGAGACTTGCTATTGCAAGGCTATTGAGGAATTTGCTCATGTTTTCTTCCAATACTTCTGTAGTTTTAATCTTTAAGCCAGTTGGAATTTATCTTGTGAGGTAGGTGTGAGGTAGAATCCGACTTGCCCCTCCTTCTGATGGTTGCCCAACTGTCTCCAAACCATTACTGCCTAGTCCAACTTTTCTTCATGAACATTTTCTGTTCATTTGGTCTTTCCATTCACATGCCTTTATATTGAGACCTTAAGTGTGTTATTTTTAAAAACATCTTTTAGAGCTGGCCTCTCACTATGCTACTTGTTCAGTCTTCATAGTTATTCTTGTGTATTTTCACATATAAATTTTAGAATCAGATTTTCTAGTTTTAAATAAAATAACCAACAAAAACAACAAGATATAATTAGCATTTTTATTGAGATTGCATTCAGTGTATAAATTAATGTAGAGAAAATTGACACCATTTTGATGCTGAATTCACCAATCAAAAAACATGGTATGGTTTTTCATTTGTTCCAGTCTTTTAATTTTTTTGCCCTTCAACAGAATTTTAAAGTTTTCTTTGTATAGGTTTTGTACATTTTTTTGTGAAATTTATTCCCTAAGCATTTTATTATTTTGTTGTTGAAAGAGAAAATTCTAAAACCTTCCAGAGAAAAAGCAGGTCATCTACAAGTAACAAGAATTGTGTTGATATCAGACTTCTCAACATGAAACTGGATGTAATGTAACAATGGAGTAATATTTTCAAAAGACCTAAGGACAAAAGCTTTTCAAATTCTAGAATGTTTAATGTATCTTAACTACTATTAAAATGTGACTATGAATTAAAAATATTGTTAGGTACATAAATTCTCAAAAACTTTACCATATCAGGATCTCCTTCAAAACCATTTAAGATATTCTTTTTTCTTCCTTCTTTTCTTAAGTAGTTTATTTTTATTGTATTGTTTCCATTACCATTTATTCCCCTATCCCCTCTTCCACCTTCACCCGCACTGCCACGGCCCCCATCCCCCTGCAATCACCACACTTGTCTGTGTCCATGAGTCCTTTTTCTTTTTTGCTTGGTCCCTCCATCCCCTAACCCCCAGCCCCCCAAAGCTGTCAGCCTGCTCTCTATGAGTCTCTCTATTTTGCGTCTTAGTTCAGTTTGTTCAGTAGATTCCACATATGAATAAAATCATATAGTACTTGTCTTTCTCTGACTGGCTTATTTCACTCAGCATAATGTTCTTAGTGGTTGCTCTTCGCATTACAATTAGCATTTTAATTTAAAATAATCTGATTTGGGTAAATATTAACTTCTAGTCCACAAAATTTTGCTCCAATATGCCTCCATTCTCTTCCTCCTTCTTTGTGCTATTATTGCCATACAAATTATATCTTTGTATATTATAAGCCCTCTGCTAGCCTTTTAAAAGTTCTTATTACAGTACAGTTTTATATTTATTACTTTATGCAGTTGTTATTAAGTCAGATAGGAGAAAAAGAATTATAACAAAAATATATTTATACTGTCTTTTATATTTATCTCTATAGTTACCTTTACTAGTGTTTTTTATTTCTTTGTGTGGTTTCAAGTTACCATCTAATGTCATTTTATTTCAGCCTGAAGGACTCCCGTCAGTATTTCTGACCAGGTCTGCTAGTGGCAAATTCTCTGTTTTCGTTTACCTAGAAATATCTTAGTTTTGATTTTGTTTTTGAAGAAGAATTTTGTTAGGTATCTAGTTCTTGATTGACGGTCTGTGTCTTCCAACACTTTGAAGATGTCATTTCATTGTCTTCTGCTTTTATCATTTCTGCTAAGAAGTCAGCTGTGATCCTAATGAGGTTCCCTGATACATGATCAATGGTTTTCCTCTTGCTGCTTTCAAGATTTTGTCTGTCTTTGACTTTCACCAGTTGGACTATGATATTATTTTGAATTATTCTACTTGGAGTTTAAGCTTGCAGGATGAATACATTGTTCTCATCAAATTTGGGAAGTTTTTAGTCATGATTTTTTCAAATATTTTTTATTCTCCCTATTTTTCTTGTCCTCTGGGACTCCTATTAGCTGTATATTGGTATGCTTCATGGTATTCTGTAGGTCTGTAAGGCTCTGTTCATTTTTCTTTATCCTTTTCCTTAGACTGGATGATCTCTATTAATCTATCTTCAGGTTTGTTGAGTCTCACTTCTGATGGCCCAAATTTGTTACTGAGCCCCTTTAGTTAAATTTTCATTTCAGTAGCTGTACTTTTCAATTCCAGAATTTCTATTTGATTCTTTTCTGTAATTTTTAATTTTTTGTTAATATTTTCTATTTGGTGAGACATTGTTGTCATAATGTCCTAGACATGGTATCTTTCAGTTTTTAAAAATGTATTTCTAATAGCTGATTTAAAGTCTTTGTCTAACAAGTCTTCCACACGTGTTCCCTCTGAGAGATGTTTTCTGTTCGCTATTTGATTTACAGGTTATGCAAATCTTTATGTTTCTTTGCATATTTTGTAAATTTTGTCAAAATTAACATGATATATCGTAACAACTTGAAATCAGATTCTCTCTCCTCAGGTTTGTTGTTATTGCCATTTTTTGTTACTGATTTTCTTGTTGTTGCATAGTTGTTGAATGACCTCTGGATTAGTTCTATAGATTCTATATTACACGTGGTAAAGAGCCCTTGAGTTCTCTGTTAGCCTCTTTCTTTTTCATGTTCTTATTTTTAAGTCTGGTTTCTAGGGTTCATTCCTAGTTCAGTATAATTTAGTGGTGAGTCAATGATTGGTCTGAACTTTCCTTAAATGCCTTGTCTGTATGCCTTTTACTCTTTGACAAGGGAAACTACGTCTGAAGGCACACATTCAACTTCAGGCAGTCTGAATGCCTGAACAGCCTTAGCTTTCGCTTGCTGAGTGCCCAGGTCCTGGAGGTCAGCCAGAGGTGAGTGACTGAGGCCTTCTTTCCAGAGTCTTTCCCAAGCATGCATATGTGTGCAGCCTTCTAGATCCCCAAGAATATGTTGGAGCTTTTCAAAATTCCCTGTGGTTTTCTAGTTCTCCAGGGCTTACTTTTAAACTTTTGTTGTTGTTGGCCAGGTTCTTGTTTGCTCCAAGCAAAATCACAGCCTTAGACAGCTTAGATGTTGCCAGCAGATTACTTTTTTTTTTTTTTTGGTAATGCCCTAGGGATATTTCCTCCACTCACCTCCTCCACCCCCCACTATGAGTAGCTGCTAATTTGAACAAATATTGACTGTGCTCTAGGGATGGGGCTTTTAACATAGCTCCAAAGGTGGTCAGTATTCTCCATTAGCTCTGATACAGCTGACTTTTCATGGCTACTAGGCCATCAGAATGGGGAGGGAGAGAGAATGGGAATAGGCCCAAGTTCAAATTCTGTCTTACTGAAGTTCAGTACTTCTCTGGGATAGATGATTTTCAGTTCATTTAGTGGCTTTGATACATTTCCAGAGTTCTGAAATGTTTGATTTACATTGTTTCGCCAGTATCTTTGTTGTTTTTATGGGAGAGTGGTTCACCAAGACCCTTACTTCACCATTCCAGAAGTTGATCTCTCTTGAAAGTGTTTTAAAAACAGATGGACCTTAGTAATATGGGAGTGGAGTCCAGGGTGAAGCAGCGAGGCATGCAAAGTAAAGGGGAGAGGCCATCTTAGAAAAGCCCGATGTTACCTACATTAGCAATGCTTCTGTCCCGCAAAACCATGTGCACTGCAGACAATTCAGAAGTAAAGTCATGGAGTGAAAGCAGGTCTGGGGAAGGGGAAGGGGAACTGACGGAGGAGGAGGGCTGGAGGGTGACGGAAGTCGGCTAAGGCACGTGTCCTGTCCAAGGAGACACACGGATCTGCTCAGCTTAAGAGATTGACAGAGGGAAGGATAAAGTAGGGGTCACAATAAATTAGGTTAACCCCGAGAAGAGTATAAATGGAATGTATTATTTTTGACAGACTAATTGGATCTTGTGAATGGAAAGAAGAAAATTCAAACTTTTCATTTGAAGAAAGGAAGTTTTGAACTATTCCAAAGATGTGAAGGAATAGAAACAAAGTATAGTACCAATAAATGGAAAACACAAAATGAGGTAGCAGAAAGAAGTCCTAAAATAACATTAATAAGTATAAATGTGATGAATTAAACTCAGAAATCAACAAGAGGCAATATCATATTGTTAGGAAGAGATAATTTAAGCAAAATTGGAAAAGAAAAGGTTAAAACACTGGCACATTAAAAATAGAAAGGACTTCAGGGTAACAATTTTAGCATCAGAAGAAAAATGAATTTAGGGTGAAAAATAACATAGGCAACAAATAGAAATGGTATATAATAATAAGGAACAATAAATAAAAAATCATAAAAATTCTAAACATGCATGCACTCAGCATTGTAGCCTCAAAATATATAAAGCAACAAACAAACAGCTAAAATGGGGGAAATGGATAGATCTCGGATTATATTTGGAGATTTTAGCACAACTCTTTCAGAATATGATACATCAAACAAACCAAAAAATAGCAGGATAGAATATTTGACTAATATAGTTAATAATCTTGTACTAAAATATGTGTACTCACACATACACCTATTTATACCTAACAAAGGAAATCTCCACAAGTGAAAAAGAACAATTGCAAACCATAATAAAATAAAGTTAGAATTCAATAAAAAGAGAACACTTAAAAATCCCATGCTCCTGGGGAAAAATTAAATTACCTCTGGGTTAAAGAGGAAGTGACGAGGGGAAATATGAAATACTTCAAACTGAATTACAATTCCAAAGTTTATGCTGAATTTCAATGTCAAGATGTCCATTAAAACAACCCATAGGGGAAATTAAAATTTTTGACTACATATACTGGAAAATTAGAAATACCGAGAACAGAAGAGCTAAGTGTGTAACTCAAGAAGTAAAAAATGAAAATAAAAAGAGCAACAGAGCGAACTCATGAAAACGAGAAGGAAGGAAGTAACAGAATGCAGAAGTGAAAAGAGAACAAAAAATAGACAAAATGTACAACACTAAAAACAGGTCCTTTGAAAACACTAAACACAAGCCTCTGATAAGCACAACTAAGCAAAGAAGACTGTGTTTGACTGAGTATGGGCTTTTCCTGCTCATGCTTCTCAGCTTCCAGCCACAAGGTGGCTGTTTCCCCTCTGAAGAAAGGGCAGAGGAGGAGGTGGAGCCTGCACCTGGAAAGGTTTTCGCGTTGAATGATAGTGGTGACGGCAGTGGTAAAATGCAGATTTCCTCACGCAAGGGAGTCTGGGAAGGTAACCTTTTGGCTTGAATACAATGGTCAGGAACACAATTTGGGTAGAGAAAGAAGAATGGGTATTGGGTGGGCAAGCGGCCGTCTCTGCCTCAACAACTGTGTGCCAATGCATTTGAAAACTTGGGTAAAAAGCATACATTTTCAGAAAAAAATGTAAAATGTCATATGAATAGATTGAAAACAGCATAAACACTTGTACATTATGTTTTCTTGTATACAAGAAAACTTGCTCCATAGCCTCCAGACACAACCAGTTTTACCATTTGTTGAACAGATAAGCCTTATTGTAATAGAAGATTTTCTGTAAAATAGTTGAGATAAAAGTACTAGTATAACCATAATGACAAAACTGGTTAAGAAAGTGAAAGAAAACAAAGTGAACATTAATGAAAAAAAACCTTTAAAAAAATTGGCCAGCCAAGTCCAACAGTACATTTTTTAAAACATAATTTATCAGGATCAGGTAGAGTTTATCTAAGAATCTATGTTATTAAAAAATCAAAAGTATATGAATGTAAAATTCTCTACCCAAATGGACTAGAGAAGAAAAATCACATGATCTTAACAGATGCAGGAAGTTCTTAATAAAGTTTAAGATATAAATGTTATGAAAACTAGGAAGAAATGAACTTCTTTTGCTTAATAAAACTTTCAGCAAACATATTTAAAACTTTAGATGCATCTTTTTAAAGTTTGGAACAATGCTGTACCGCTACCACTGAGTATGGTGTGGAAATGCTCGCTGGCACACGAAGACAGTGACCGTCACCAACTCCAACACTGCCAACAACGAAAGGCTCCGGCTAGACCTGCCTCTTTTATTGTTAAAAAATGTAACTGTGGTAAGATGCACATAATAAAAAATTTATCATCTTAACACATTTTAAAGTGTATAGTTCGGTAGTGTTAAGTACATTCATATTGTTGTGCAACCAATCTCCAAAATTCTTTTTTGTCTCGTAAAACTAAAACTGTATACCTTACGAGACGACTTCCCATCCCCCCACCCCCAGCCCCCAACAACCACCATTTTACTTTCTCCGTGATTCTGATGACTCTGGGAACCCTATTCATGTGAGTGAAATCCTATAGTGTTCGTCTTTTAGTGACTGACTTATTTCATGTAGCATAATGTTCTCAAGGTTCATCCATGTTGGAGCATGTGGCAGAATTTCCTCCCTTTTAAAGGCTTAATAATATTCCATTCTGTGTACATATCGCATTTGTTGACCCATTTATCTGTTGACGGACACTTGGGTGCTTCTGTGTTTTACCTACTGTAAACGATGCTGCTATGAACATGGGCTTACAAATCTCTCTTCCAGACCCTGCTTTCAAATTTGGGGAGTATATGCCCAGAAGTAGTATTACTGGGTCATATGGTGTTCTATTTTCAATTTTCTTAGGTGCCACCATACTGTTTTTCCAGAGTGGGCACAGTATTTTTCATTTCCTCCAACAGTGCACAAGGGTTCCAATTCTCCACATCTTTGTCAACATTTGTTATTTTCTGTTTTGTTTTGTTTTTTTTTTTTGTACTGGACGTCCTGATGGGTGTGAGTTGGTATCTCATTGTGGTTTTGGTTCGCATTTCCCTAATAATTAGTAATGTGGAGCATCTTTCTTAAAGAAGATCTAATTTATTTATTTATTTTTAGAGAGAAGGGAAGGGAGGGAGGGAGAGAAACATCAATCACATATTACCTCTTGCGCGCCCCCTACAGTTACCTACAAAATTGTGCCCATAAGGCTATCAGCTGATTTCTCGAAAGAAACCTTACAGACAAGAAGGAGCTGGAAAGAAGTATTCAAAGTCATGAAAGGCAAGGACCTACAGCCAAGATTACTCTATCCAGCAAAACTTTCATTTAGAATGGAAGGGCAGATAAAGTATTTCCCAGATAAGGTCAAGTTCAAGGAGTTCATCATCACCAAGCCCTTATTATATGAAATGTTAAAGGGACTTATCTAAGAAAAAGAAGACAAAAAATATGAACAGTAAAATGACAACAAACTCACAACTATTAACAAATGAACCTAAAAGAAAACAAAAACTAAGCAAACAACCAGAACAGGAACAGAATCAGAGAAATGGAGATCATATGGAGGGATTTCAGTGGGGAGGGGGAAGGGAGGGATGGGGGGAAAGGTACAGGGAAGAAGAAGCATAATTAGTAGGCATAAAGTAGATGGGGAGAGAGAAAAAATGGTACAGAAATCAGAGAAAGAACTTATATGTACAACCATAGACATGAACTAATGGGGTGGATGCTGGAGGGTTGGAGGGGCAGGGTGGAAGGGAGGTAAAGGGGGGGAAATTGGGAAAACTGTAATAGCATAATCAATAAAAAAATACTTAAAAATATTTGTTTTCTAAATGCTTCTTTAGTCCCTATCCAAGACAATGTTAAGTGAAATTTAGGTATTACCCACCTCTGGCCCTCTATGGAAGGCAAGATTTCTTCAAATGTTCAAACCTCCTGAGTCCCTGAGCTGGTTCGGCTCACTAGCCCCAGGGACAGACGCAGCCAGGTGTGTTTGCTGTGCATATCGGGGCTCGGAGGCAAGGCGGGCAGCTGTTGCGAAGGGGATTCAGCTCTTTTTCACAACTTTCCTTGAGAAATGGGGCCCCGGCAGCATCCATTCCCAGCATCCTGACCTCATTTAGGGCAGGTTCAGTGGCTCCCTTACCTAATCTACCCACTGTGGGCAACTGCTCACTGTTCTCCAACAGGAACCTAGAAAGCCAGTCAGTACAACCCCCACGCGACAGCATGGGTTAGACTCTCTCCTTTCCGGAAGTACGGTCTCTTTTCTGGGAAAGGACACACAGATTTTGATGTCACTTGCCAAGAAAAATTGAAGGACTGTCTGTTGATGCCATCTTCTTCCTGAGAAAAGGAAGACATTGTGACGTGGTGATATGAGAGGGTGTCAGGATTTTCTTGAAGAAGGTCCCGTGACAAACCCTCTCGTCTTTTTCCATTGGTAACGGGCCCGGTGAACGCCTGGTCCCTGCAGGCACCCAGATGTTAATCGGTGAGACTCGAGCAGTCAGTGTGGGGAGGGCATGGGGGCCGAGGAGCAGGGGGCGAAGATCTGTGAAACTGATGTGGTGGTGGCTCAGACCCCGTGTGGCCTGTCAGTTCTAGGGAACTCCGGTGCAACATGCAGTCATTTCTCCCGTTTCTTTTGCGCTTAAGCCAACTCCTATCCACGCTGACCAAGACCAAGGCAGCATTAGGGTAGCCCCTCTCCTACCGGAGAAATGCCCGGGGCTGCGCTGGGCTGGTGCAGCCACTGGCACCTATGTGTTTCACTGGCCAAGTCTAGTGCAGACTCTGCCGCTCTTCCTCTACCCAGGCCCCTCTCCCGGGCACACCTTCTGCCTCTCACACAAAGCCAGCTCAGCAACTGGCACCTGATCCTTGGGTTTTTCTGCCAGTCCAGGCTCCAAGAGCTAAAGGGTCTTCAAGTGGCCAGCCTCATCCTTAGAGCTTTCGGAAGGGCACCAGACCAGGTTTGGCCAAGGGGAGTTTCCCTGGTGTGTTTGGTGCCTCCTGGTGGTCAGCTTCCAAACTGCTGGTTGAGCCCCTTCTCCCTTATTTTGGTCTGCTCTCAGAACTCTTCAGCCCCATCCTATGGCCTTCCACCCCATGTGGAGGTAGAAAATGGCTTTTCAAGCCCGAGAGGTTACCCTCATTCCCTGCAAAGGGCGAAGGGGATGCAGGAATCCGAGGCTGTGGCCTGTGATGGTGGACGTGAGCTAAGCTGTGCGGAAGGAGTGGAAGGTTGGATGCCGCCGGGAATGAGTTCCCCACACAGAAGGTGTCTGCCCAGACCACCCCCTTCCACCACAGACCCCACGCTGGAGCCCCCACCAACAGGCCTGCAGTTCCAGTCCCCACAGACTGACCCCCTGGTTCATCCCACCACCCCCTGGGCCCTGGCTTCGAGGGCAGGCAGGGCTGGGGGCTCTCTCCCTAGGGACAGCCGAGGCTTGGGGCTCAATGTGGCCACGCTGCACACCAGACCAAGGGCTTAGCGCCAGGCTCAGGGGAAGGACATGAACAGTCACTCAACCCCCTGCCATCCCTGGGGTTCCAGGACGCTGTGCTATTCTGCCCAGTGCGGAGGGCCGAGGCTGAGAGACTGCGGCAGCATTAGGGTAGCCTGCTTCCTCCAGAAGAAACACCTGCGGCTGCGCAGAGACAGGAATCATGTCTCAGTCGAGCAGCACCAACCGGGAAGGTCCCAGAGGCCAAGACCCTTGCTTCTCAGACTTGGAAGCTGAAAACAGTGGGGTAAGTGATTTGCCCCAGGGGTTGTATCTTAAACTTACTCTGTAGCAGAAGGCACCTCACCAAATCATGATCCTATCACAGATCACGGGCTCCCAGGATGGAAAAGCACTTCAGTCCAGTCCGACCTCATGTCTCCAAGCTATTCCCCAACCAGGCTTGAAAAGAGTGTCAAGTTTCATAAAGGTGGCTGTGAAAAGCCTCTGGATATTGGGAACACCTTCTGTTCTTCCCCACGTCACGAGCATCACCGAACAGTGACGTCTCTGGTCTCCGTGACAGTCAGCGACCCTAGGAAGGGAGCTGGCAGGATTAGGAGTAATGTTTCTTGCTGTACTGTCTGTAATTTTTATGATTTTTGCACTGCTTGTCTGTCATTCTGAATTCTGCTATTTCTACAGAATTTCTCCTTCATCGTATGAATTGAAAATTGTAAAATCATCTATGAACCTTGATACCTCCTTCCTCCTTAAATCTCCACCTCATTATCCAATCAAAAGCCAACAGCTATATTATTGATTCCACCTCTAAAACTCCTGGGCATACTATATCAGTCTTTTCGGGCTGCTATAGAAAAACACCACAGGCTGGGTAGTTTAAACAACAGACATTTATTTTCTCAGAGTTCTGGAGGCTGGAAGTCCATAATCGAGGTGCTAGCAAATTCAGTTTGTGGTGAGGCCTCTCTTCCTGGTTTATAGACAACTGCCTTCTCACTGGTCCTCACACGGTCTTTCTTCTGTGCGCTGGAGGTGGGGAGCTGAGGGCAGGGAGAAAGGGAGAAGGAGAGGGAGAGAGAGGGAGGGAGGGTGGGGGAGAGCGAGAGAGAGAGAGAATGAGCACTCTCTGGTGTCTCCTCCTCCTCTTATAAAGACACCAATCTTAATGGATTAGGGCCCCACCCTTATGACCTCTTTTAACCCCAATTATCTCCTAAAGGCCCTACCAAATGTTGGGGGTTAGGGCTGCAGTGTATGAATTTGGGGGGGGACACAATTCAGTCCATAGCACATACATTATCTTGTCATTAGATCCTCACACACTTTCGAGATGTAGCTCCTTCCTGCCTACGCAGTTGCTGCAGTCTGTCCAAAGCTGACATTCCAGCCCCCAGGAGCTCCCCTAATGCAGAACCATTGTTCGCAAATGCAACTGGCAAGAGAGAGTCAAAAGCTTTCAGTGCTTCTCCACTGGCTGGGAAAATCTTCACTTCCGGGCAGCAGCATGATATCTGGAGGAAGGACGTGGGATTTGCCGTGTTGAGATCTGGGTCCAAGCCATGCCCCACCGCCTAATAGGCATGACCTTGAACAACGAATTAATATCAGTTAATCTCCTGCACCTCAGCTTCCCTGCTGTAAAATGAGCATCCGTGTAGTGAGGATCATGAGCGTTACCACATGCAGGTGTTAGGCACAGAGAAGGCGGGTCGGGTTTCAACCTGCGTGCGTTCCCTTTCTCTTAGGGTGACATTCAGGCTGTTCACAATCTGATCCCAACCCAAGTATCCAACCTTATTCTCTACGACTCCTCATGCAACATCCACAAGCCAACTAAATGAGCTATCCCCACCAGTCCCTGGCTCTGACCATTGCTCGCTCCGCTGCTAGGAAGGGCCTCTCCATGCGTCGGAATCCGTTTGGTCACTGAGGTCGAGAGGACAGGCTCAAACAGACCTGGTTTTGAATTTTAATCTTTCTGAACTTAGTTATTTCACCTGCGAAATAAGTTGATGCTCTGACTTAACGAGGCAAGCTTTGTCAAGTTCTTGCAGGGATACCCAGGATTCTCGCCAGTCCGGGTGTGGGAGCCCAGATTTGTCACTCAGCACTGACTCTGCTGAGTTGACAAGGTCACACAGAAAATTACCACTGTTGGTGTTTTCCAAAGTCTCTTGTAGGGGATATTAGTTCTGCAAGGTAGTGGTCTGTGTTACCTGGAAGAAGTTGTGACGCTGGATGTACATGCGGAATTGTAGGTCCCACAGACCTAACAAGTTTGTTGACTACGGGCTTTTCAGAGTCTTTAACTGCTAATGTATATTGTCATTTTCTAAGAAGTGACAATAATTTACATCATTTTCCAAAGTGGTTGCCACCAGACTCCTTTTTTAATAACCCTCCCCCTCCCCGCCACCTACAATTAAATGTACAAAACTCATTTGGGAAATAATGGTTTAAATACATTGAGAATAAATGTTAATGGCTCATTCAATATTTACTTTCCTCTTAGCTGGAACCAAGATATGTTAGAACTTGATGTTTCTGATAGCCGTGAGACTGGGAGCTAACCATTTTATTTAGTTTTGATTTGACTTTATTTTATTACTTTTTAAAGATTTCATTTATTTTATTTTTAGAGAGAGGGGAAAGGGAAGGAGAGAGGGCGAGAAACATCAATGTGTGGTTGCCTCTTGCACGCCCCCTACTGGGAACCTGGCCTGCAACCCAGGCATGCGCCCTAACTGGGAATTGAACCTGCGACCCTTTGCTTTGAAGGCCCATGCTCAGTCCACTGAGCTACACCAGCCAGGGCTAGTTTTGATTTTATGAAGCTTTACTGACCTACTCAAAGTCTGTCTTCATGTCCCAGTTCTTTCTTCAATATGCAAGCTAATTCATCTTCATCTTCTTCATGTGGGTGTCTTCGGAACATCCCAGCCCTCAACCATCACCCCTGCCCCAGACTGCATGAGTACCCACTGTTTGAGCTTCTCACGTGACCTTTAGCTTGTCCTGTCTTGTTCTGTTTGTGTGCACCTGTTCGGTGAGAATTTCTGGCTGGCCTTTGCCCCTGGGTCCTGGGAGGTAGCCTCGAAATCCTTGGAATTTTTCTGAGTTTTAGGAGTGTCTTTGTTTGGGCCTCTCAGACCACACCTGTGTCTGCGCGAATGCAGTCACTCAGAATGGGGACTGGTCATGCCAGAAAGATCAACCATGTGGCAGAAATTTGGGACTTTGAGCCACACGATGTCCTGACAACCTGATTCCTGGGGAGGAGAAGAGGACTGAAGATAAGAGTCCCAGGCCGATGACTCAATGAGTCATGCCTACGTAATGAGGCCCCCATGAAGACCACAGGCACCGAAGCTTGATGAGTCTCCCTGGCTGGAAGTACTCCATCAGAGGGGATGTGACACTCACATTTGGGACATCCCAGACCTCCCCCTCTGCATCTCTTCTTCTGACTGGTTCTGGTTTGTGTCCTCTGGCTGTAATAAAATTGTAATCCTAAGTGTAGTGCTTTCCTGAATTCTGTGAATGGCTCTAGTGACTTACTGAACCTGAGGGGGAAGTGGGAAACTCCACCTTTGTAGCCCGTCAGTCCGAAGCGAGGGTGTTTGAACTGAGGGCAGTGGGTGCCCATAAGCTGTAGAGTGTGTCCTAACTCCGGGCAGTGGGTGTCAGAAGTCGCTGCAATTCTGCTGAGCGAAAGAAGTCAGACATAAAAGAGTACATGTTATGTCTTTAAAATGCCAACTCCTATAGATACAGGGTGGGCAAAAGTAGGTTTACAGTTGTTCGTATGGAAAAGACATGCAGGTTATGATTATCACAATAGTTTTATTAACGTAAAAGGATGTTACTCACAGCTGTAAAACTACTTTTTCCTACCCCTGTACAGTGACAGAAAGCAGATCAGTGGCTGTCTAGGACCAGGGTAGAGGGAGGGGGAAAGGCGGGATTACCAAGGGGCAGGAGGAAATTTGGGGGAGGGTGATGGTTTCATAGGTATATAAATATGTTAAAAATTTATCAAATTATATAATTTAAACATGTGTGGTATGTTGTATGTCAATAATACATCAATGAAGCTAATTATTTAAAAATTTTAAAAAAGCTCAGTGCAGTCCTCACCTGTCATGACCTTTTCCAGAACCTTCCATGGTTTATTCAAAGTCTACTGAATCAAGAATCTTCCATGATCTGGTCCTTTGCTACCTTTCCCAGCCTTGCCTTTCAGCATTGCCCTACACAAATCCTTTGCTACCACCGAACCGTTTTTCTCGCTATTCTCCAAGCAGACCCCACGCTTCCCACCTTTGTAACTTTGCTCATGCTGTTCCCTCTGCCTAGAATGCCCTTCCCGGTTGCTGCCCTTTCTCTACCTACTAGGTTTACTAACATTTACGCTTAGCTTACATGTAATTCCACAAAATCTTCCTTGAGTTCCTGAGTCAGAAATGATCTCTCTTTCCTAAACTCCTGTAGTGCTTTCTGTTGTGAGGCATTTTCCAGTGTCCTGTGCTTCCTTGCTCTGTGTGCATGAACAGAAGTAAGTCTCCCGGTTAGACTGTTAGCTTCCAGAGGGTAGGAGACAACATATTTTATTCACTCTTGTATTTTCCATGACAAGTTGCATAATTGTCTACAAATAGAGGCTAATCAAACAGTAAATAGTCAAAAACACAAGTTTCTCAGCATCCTTCCCGTAAATTTTTTTTAGATCCTTAAACTGTTATATCACTCAATCTCCTCCTCCACCTCATGCTTCTCTTTCTCCTCCTTTTCTTCTTCTTCGGACTAAATCACACTCACTTTCTTAACTCTTTTCCTAAGCCAAGTCCTGTTCCTCATCCTCTTGTTTGTGTTAGGGGCCACGCATGTGTTTGTATTTTGGTATTATTGTATGTTCTGTCTACATAGTAAATACCATCTACTCTCCAGTAAATTTCAAGTGATAGCTGCCTTAAATCTTAATATTTAAGTTTCCATCTTTGATCCAATTTCTTGGCAATAGAGCATAGTGATTAAAGTTTCAGGTTTTAAGCCCTGGCTGGTGTAGCTCAGTGGACTGAGCACAGGCTGCAAACAAAAGGGTTGCCGGTTCAATTCCCAGTCAGGGTACATGCCTGGGTTGCAGGCCAGGTCCCCAGTGGAGGCCACGTGAGAGGCAACCACACATGGATGTTTCTCTCCCTTCCTTCCCCTCTGTATAAAAAGAAATAAAATCTTTAAAAAAAATAAAGTTTCAGGTTTCGGCGCCACCAGGCTGGCTCTGAATCCCAGTGCTGCCACCTACTAGCTGCGTGACCTCAAGCAATTTACTTAGCCATCAATTTTGTCATCCGTAAATCGGAGATGGTAGAAGGCTACATCCTGAGCTGCTTAGAGGACTAAATAAGCTGGTGCATGTGAAGTGTTTAGGAAAGTGTCTAACATGTAGGAGACACTCGATAGCCAGTATTCTCTTCACTGCATGCTAAGTAGCATTCAGCCAAGGAGCAGTGAGACACGCAGGGCTAGAAAGGGTAACCAAGTGGATTCGTGCTTGGCTAGCCACGTGGAATCACTTGGAGACACCATTAACACTACAGATTCTGGGCCGCACCTGAGCAATCCTGATGGACCCCAGGAACCTATGTGTTTTAATCATCCTCAGGTGACCTGAGTGGCCAGCCAGGCATGGAATTCAGCATAGCAGAAAATGCACTGAATTTGGGGTGAGGAGGTGTTTTTGCCTGTGACCCCATGTATGACTTCTTCAAGACTCCATTTTCTTGATTGTGAAATGAAGCTAACAAACTGGATTTATGTGTATCTCTAGGGTTGTTGTGGGAGGTCAAGTGGCTAAAGCTGTTTCTGCGGGGAAGCAGGCCTGCTGTGCAGAAAGGAACTCAGGCTTTGAGACAGGCCTGAATGCGGATTCCACGTCTGAGACTGTGCTAAGACATTGCCAGCCCTGTCTTCTTCCTAAAAGGACCTTGCTTTTGCTTGGGTTGTAAATGTGCCCAGTGGAGAATACTCCACTTCCCATACTGCTTTGCAGTTGAGGGTGGCCATGTGATGCAGTTCATTCCAATCTGCTAAGGATTTCCTGGAAGGTTTTTGTTTTCCCGGTATAGGCTTTCAATCCTGTTGTTCCCCTTGCCCTCTTCTTCCTGTCTGGAATGTGGGTGAGAGGCCTGGAGTTGCAGCAGCCACCTTGTTATAAGTGAACAAATATGGGAGGATGGCCTACAACCTGAGCATGATGGCAAAGAGCTGAAAAGATTTAGGTCCCCAGAGGCATCACGAAGCAGCTGTTCTGGCTCCAGACTGCCTATCCCTAGACTTCTCATGTGAGACAAGTGAACCCCTAAATTATTTAAGGTACAGGTTATTTTTTTGTTGGTTATTTGTACCCTAAAGCTACTTAGGAACATTCACGTGTGCGTTCCCCTGCTCCAGCTGTGAGACGCTTCCTGCATTTGTAAAATGAGGTCTCTTCTAAGTCCAATGTCCTGTATTTACCTGATTATAGAATACAAGAATTGGGCTCTGGGGGCTGGTCCCTGGGATAAAGGACCATTTCACAGGTTACAGGGAGGCTGGCAAAGGCGCCCCACCGAGCGACTAGGCACAGGTGCAGTGTGGACTGCCCGCCCCCAATCAAAGCAGATGCAAACAATCTCCACATGCTCCCGTGAGGTGAAGTGTGCAACACGCGAGTGCAAAGGACACGAAATCACCTTCGCTCTGACATAAGCATGGAGATAATTCTAAGGATACTTTCCTTGGAGTCACACGTATCTGAGAGTAAGAATGAAAACCTATTAACTTCCACCCTTCTCCCCTGGACACAATTTACATTTTCCATCACATTCTCCTACGGGAAACTTCGGTACCTGGGTGGGAGCATGAGCGCCTGTGATCAGTGGGGTGAGAGAGAAAACACCTTCGGTTTTCATTATGAGTCTTACCTGCCCAAGCACAGCTTTCCTAGGATCAGGCTCCTGCCTTTTGGGGCCCACAGGAATGTACGTGACTCATCAACACCAGCGGCAGGTCGCCACCTGAGCCCTGCAGGTCCCACTGCTTCCCCCACCTGAGCCCTGCAGGTCCCACTGCTTCCCCACCCTGCCTGTGAGATCGGAGCACTCCAGCTGAAATCGCCAGCCCCGTCAGCGCTAGCAAAGCTCTTGCAAACCTTACACGCCAAAAATACAGTGAATGCAGAGAACTTTTGTTGTTTTTTTAGCAAATGTATTTTTCCTCTATTATTAAAAAAATTGAACTGCAAAAAACTGAAGTCTCCTTTTACCACCCAAGTGAAGGAGATCATACAGGGAGTGAGATGAACCCGTGGGGCTTCGACACGAATACTCTCTCTCTCCCAGGGCTCCCGGCAGCCCCAGGCAGGACTCGGGGACTTTTCCTCAGCAGGCTGGGTTTCGTCCTGCCTGGCGAAGGAAGCTTTGGCTCCTTCCCAGACACGCACATCCTGACTTTCTCTCAGCCCTTCCAGTCTGAGAGGTCCTCCCTCATGGCCTTCACAAGCCAGTCCCGGTCCATCCCCTGCTCAGAGTCACTTGTGTCACTTGCCTCCACGGTCAGCAGCTTCGAGTAGTTGATTTGCCGCTCCTGGGGCAGTCTCGGCCAGATGGACAGGAACAGAATCAGCCAGAGCAACAGCACCACGCAGCTGGCCTGGTAGAGCACAGCCAGGCGGAAGTGCCTCACCACGAAGCCCCCCACAAAGCTCCCCAGGCTGGCTCCGCCCCCATAGAAGTGACCTCGAAACACTGCACTCAGAGGTCTCTCGGTTCTGGGAGTGGCCAGGTCCTCTATGGAAGCCCCCACTGCCCACCACAGAGCCCCGTTGCTGACAGCACTCAGGATCTGAACGGGGAGGACGGCCCACCAGCTCCAGAGGAAAGAGTAGTACAGCAGCTGCCCCGAGAGGCAGCCCAGCCCCAGCCCCACTGTTCCCGCTCTGGACAGTTTCCTAAGCAGCGTGGTTTTGAATGGACGAAGCAGAATTTCCCCCAGCAAGCCCAGGGCAACTGAGAAACCCATAACCAGCTCGCTGCTCCCATGGTCCTTCATGTGCCAGAATAGGAAGTTCTGTACTGTGCTGGCGGCGGCTCCCATCAGAAAGACGGTGGAGGCCAGGAGAACGAGGCGCGGGTCGCCCTCCACCAGAGACAGTGCTTTGACGGCTCTGTAGCTGGGCTCCCGCTGCCTGCAGGTGGGGACAGGAAAAACAATGCTCACCAGTAAGGCCAGGCCGCTGACCAGGGAGTAGCCATAGAAGTGCACCACACCCCGGGGGCCGCTCGTCACCAGGAAGCAGCCCAGCCGCTCCGCCACGGCTGCGATGCCACACACGCCTGCTGCCGTGCCCAGCGGCCTCCAGATCCACAGATTTCTGTAACGGTCAGTGGCGTCCACGAAATCCAGGTACTCGAAAAGGCTGTCATCCGCCACCTGCTCCAGAGGGGCTGCCAGCAGCTCCCAGAGCACCATGAACCCCAAGGACAGAACGAAAGTCCAGCGCAGCCCTTCCAAGGAGAAGTCAAGGTCTCCCGAGCTCCCCTTGGCTGCCGACAAGTTGGCTGGACTTCCCAGGGCTGCACCCCCAACAAGCAGAGGGTGGGCAGTACTGACCCCCTTAAAAGCACCTTCCCGGGGAGTGTCTTTCAGCCCTGAGGTGACAGGGTGGGGAACTCCGGGTGCGGTCCTGGCTCCTTCAGCTGAGCCCCCGAAGTATCTGGGCGGATGGCTGACGGGCTCTCGGGCACCTCCCCGCGGTCCTTCTCCGAAGTCAGCGGCGTCCCTGGTCCCAGCACTGCTCTCGGCTGGGAGGCGCGGCGCCCCCGCCGGGCGGTTCGAGGCCGCTTGGGCCCGGGCGACGTTCGCGGTTAGCGCGACCTCCGGTGGTAGGACCGCGGGGGTCGCGCCGTAGCTGCCGTTACAGGGGCGGGGCGCCGGCTCTGGGTCCCGCGGCGGCACCAGCGCCATCAGCGCGCTGGCCGCCCCCGAGCCCAGCAGCGAGCCGAGCAGGAGCGCCCTCCTCTTCTGCGAGCTTCTGGCCAGGAAGGCGCAGAACGGAGCCCAGAAGGCGGCGACCAGGTGCTTGGTTCCCATGAGGACGCCCACCCAGGGCGCGGCCAAGCCCAGCTGCCTCAGGTAGAGGGTCAGGAACGGGGCCACGGCGGCGTCCCGGACCCCGCACACCCAGTGGAAGAGCCGGGCCACTCCCAGCGCCCGGCTGACGTCCCACCGCGGGTTGGCGCTCATGGCTGCCCGGCGCCGTCAGGCCCCGGCCGGCCGGCGGAGGCGCGGCGCCCGGTGCCCACGAGGCAGGGGGCTCGCGCGGAGGAGCGAGCGGGTCCCACCTCCAGCCTCCGGCGGCGCCGCGGTCACCGGGTCAATGGCCGCCCCCGCCCCAACGTCCGGCGTCCGGCCCGGAAGTGGGCCCGCCCGCAGGTGCACCTGGGGGCGGGGCCGGCGCACCTGCGGGCCGCACCTGCCGCGGCCCTGCCGGCCTCGCGCGGGCGCGCGGGCGCCGCGGGACGTGGCTCGCAGGGTGCGCGCCCCACAGAGCCCCCGCCCCCCGCGCTGTCCCTCGTCGCTCACAAATCCGAGTTTCCTAAACTGCCTCAGGCGAGTGAAACTATCCGGGAGGCGGGGAGCGAGAATGGAAGCCCAGGTACGAGCTCCCTTCCTCCACTTCGGGTTTTTATCCAAACGCCCTTTGATCAAGGACCACCGCCTTAGTGTCAGCGACCGTCCGTGTCCACGCTCACTGCGATGCCAAATCCTACCCCCTCCCCCGACTCGCAGCTCCCCTTCGTTTCTGTCCACAGCAGGGACTACTATCCAACGCACTACCGGCTTCTACAACACGTGTTATCTTGTCTATCGTCGGCCTCCATCCGAATCAAAGCTCCAGCGAGGCAACTATTTTGGGCCCCAGGGCTTAGAGCTGATTCATTGATGTGAGCGCCCCCTGGAAGGGGCGTGAGTGGGTAACACAGTCTTCTTCATTTGCGAAGATCCGCAGAGAGGGCTTGACAGCTGAGGGCTGTCGTGGAGTGGCACCCCAGCAGTCCCCACCCGAGCCCTAGACCCCGAAACAGTGTGTGTGTATTGGGTAGTTTTAACCTACACCTAAATTGTCCACTTGGGGAGTACATACTCCAGAGGAGGTTAGCTAACATTGAATTAAGAAGCCACACTCCAGAGACAGTGAATACTAGCACTTGAACAATCTTAGGACAACAAAAGGGACTTTATCAATTACCATGATCAATACTGGCAAAATTTCACTGGTGAAATAGTGGTGTCCAAGTCACATTGGTTGGATCTACTTTTTTTGGAGCCGTTCACCCCCTGTTGAGCGGAGCCTAAGAATCTAGCTATTCCTGCAAGCCACACCCTTCGGAATGGTGCCATAGGCTTTACTCCAAGATGGTCCAGTATCCAGCCACTGGTCCAGTGAACTTCTGTGGCTGGTTTGTTTAGAGCACCTAATTTAGATGGACTGGGGAGGGGAGTCGGGCGGGTGGTGTATGTGTAGCAGAATTTGGTCTACAACTTGCTTTCCTTGTGAGCTGGTGGAGAACTTGGTGGGGGAGGAGGCCCAGACCCCTCCCCTAACTGTAACAACTGTTTACTCCAAGAACCTGGTAACGGTGAATGCCCGGATTCATGCCAATCAGTTTGCATCACTCCAATGGCAGAGAGAAAAAATCTAGCCACCTCCAGGTAAACTCACTCACATTCCGTGATAGCAGTCACTTCATCTTTAAAACCAGCTCAGTGACATGGAGGTGTGTCCCTAGTCCCTCCTCTCCAGGTTCTGCAGCTTCAGTGGAGGTTCCCACGTCCACCTGCTCGCTGGGCTTCGCCTGGGCTGACCTCCACCGAGGAGGGGCAGGCACTCCGCACGTTCGTGTCTAACCAGATGCCACCGCAGCTGCACCTCTTCCCTTTGACTGTCAGACCCATTAAGCTTGTTTTCTTTCAACTACCCGAGAAAACCTCACCCACTTCGCATTAGAGGGCACACGAACTCTAAGGCTGCCCTTGGGCCCATCTACCTAGACACCCCAGGCAGCCCCTTACCCTAGTCCTCTCGGCAGTGAGAATGTGCTGTGGGACTTGCCCCCAGTCCCGGGGCAATGAGGTCAAAAGGGAAAAGCCTCTTCTCTATTCTTGGATCTCCAAATTCCAAAGGGATTCTTCCACTCCACCCCTCCCCACCATCCCTGGGGACTCCACCCAGGTGAAGGGGATGGACTCAAGTCAAACCTGTATGTTCTATTACTTTCTCCCCCACCCCACAACTAGTCCTGGGGGTGAGGGAAGTGGTTCTGGGTCACAGATCTTCCCTATTTTACATGTGGGTGAAAGTCTTTGAACTCAAAAGCCAAGAATTTTGATGTCTCTAATCTCTGCTTTCTCAGACTAGCCTGCACTCCCCGCTCTGTTTTGGAACAGTTCTGTTTAGGAGTGGTGAGGCAGACAGAACACACCAGTAAACACTTCTCGAAACTTACCCGGCCTGTGGATTCATTAGGTTGGATTAGGTACTGCCGCTAACCTCTATTCAGATACAAACATTGCTAAGTGTTAGAGAAAAGCAGAAACACTTTAGTGTGCATTTATTGAATCTGACACTTTCCTCTCACCTGGGAGAGAAGCCTGCCTGGGAGTGGGGGCGGGGGGGGGGCAGAGGCCTGAGTCGGGGAAGGGAGCAGACTTGTGGGGAGGAGGAGGTGTAGTTGCCTTTGCCTACTTCCCATTTCCCCCCAGGACACAGGCCCCTGGCCAAAACAGCAGCTGTCGCTTTGGTTTTAAGGGCTTGGTGGGAGCTTGAGTGGGAGAGGTGGGAACTGAAAATCAACGAAGGGGCAGACCTTCGTGCAAGGAGCTGGGCTTTGTGTGCGCCCAGCTGTGTCTGGGACATCCTTGGCCCTTCGTGCGGGCCCTGCTCCATCACCCCCCACGGCCAGCCTCCTTGTGCTCTGGACACTCGCTGGCTCCTGGTCAGGGCTGGAAGCTGTCCAGGGCAGCCCGGCCTTGCTCCGGCCAGTGGTGTGAGTATTTGGGGCTGGTTGGGTAGTGTATCCTTCCTCTTGGGCTCGCGGCTCTCAGACTCAGCACCTCTGCTGCCCCCTCAGGCTCACTGGACGATGCCGGAGAACGTGTTGATAGGCATTAGAAGGGGCTTGGGCGTGGCTCTGGTCCTCCCCATCTCCTGCTGGTGCGAACTGAGCCAGGGCCCCTTGGACTTCGGGGCCCCGGAACACGGCTCTGGGCAGGGAGCCACCTCGAGTCTGTGAATGGAGAGAGACCGGCTCAGGAGACTGACCTCAGGGGTCAGATCTGCTGGGGATTTTAAAGGTAGCCCCTTTATTGTAGGGTACACAGGAAGGGCCCCACAGAGGGAAGAAGAAGCATTAGGGCAAGAAAGAGCACCCTGGGCCTAGGGCGAACACTGGGAGAGGAGGACATGCTGGATGCGTCCCTGTGTGTGCCTTCCTTACCCAAACACACGTCTCCAGGGGACACCAATAAGGGTCCCATGAACTGGGGCACACACAGCTGCCACAGTAGGTCAGCCTGTGTGAAAGGGTCAGTGCCAGTGCCAGGCGCTGGGTCAGGAGGGCTGCAGGCTGAGGGTTCACAGAGGAATTACTGCTACCCAGGGCCAGCCATGCATTTGCCCTTCTTCCTGGATTCAAGTCATGGGGCAGAGGCCTACGTTCGTACCTGCTGGGGACATCGGCCCGGCCACGGGATCTGCTTCTGGCAAGGCTAGAGGTGGGAGATGGGGGGGGCCGGCTTCTGCTTAGGTTTGCCCGGTGGGGCGCGCAGCCCACGAGGTGGCAGGCCCCGCCTCACCTGACCACATCCCTGAAAGTGCGTCGATTGTCCTTGTCCAGCACCAGCGTCAGCAGCCTCTGGTCCTGGCTCTGGATCTGGATGCTGGCCGTCCGGAAGGTGTTTGTCGCTGTCTGCAACAAAGAGACAGCTCATGCATCACCTTTGTGACACAGGGCCGGGCCGATTTTGCCTACCCTGAACTCTGGTGTGTTTCTTCAGTCCAGTACAGGGGGTCCCCGGCTCTCTTCCTGCACGTGACTCAGAGAGTGACAACCCCAAAGGAACTGCTTCTGGGCTGCTCCTGTCCTGGGGGCCTCAGTGTTTCTGCAGTTCTTTCCCAATCTGTCATTCTTAATTTTGAACACACCTGGAATGCCGTGGCTAGTGCTTGCCAGGTTATCGAGTTATCTGGGCACATTCTATGTAACAGGCATGTTCTGGTGGAAATTTTTTAAAAATATTTTATTTATTTATTTTTAGAGAGAGGGGAAGGGAGGGAGACAGAGAGGGAGAGAAACAGCAATGTATGGTTGCCTCTCACATGGCCCTCACTAGGGACCTGGCCCGCAAACCAGGCATGTGCCCCAACTGGGAATTGAACCAGGACCCTCTGGTTCCCAGCCCACGCTCAATCCACTGAGCTACACCAGCCGGGCTGTTCCGGTGGAATTTTATAAGTCCTGATTGCAGTTCTGTGTTGGATTACATACAAAATTGTTTACCTGGGACAGAGACAGAGGGTCTAGAAAGGGGCCACCTACCCCCACCCCCAGACTCAGATCAGGCCTTGTCAGTTGTCCCATGGAATTGTCTGGGGTGGGGGCAGATGTAGGTGGAAGGAATCCCCCCTCTGCACAGGGAACCTGGGGCAAGGCGGTCCAGCCCTCCGTATCCCAAAGCCCTGCCTGGCATCTCTAGAAAGTACCCGGGGCCAAAGGAAAGCAGCCCCCAGGCATCCCTCTAACCTCTGACCTGAGGGGGCCACTCTGGGGAGGACCTCTCCCCCTGGGCAGAGGATTAGAGCAGCCTGGGTCACAGGTCAAAGGTTTTCAGAGGGCCTTCCCAGGTCATGGGCCCAGCCCATGTGCAGACGGTGGCTTTGGGTGATTCATCACCACAGAGCACTGGAGGTTCGAGCCCCGGGGTCCATCTTGTCCAAGGGTTCTCGACCCTGGTTGCTCATGAGAATTCTCTTTCAAAACATCAAATCAGAGAGTCTGATTTAAATGGTGTGGAGTCCAGCCAGGCATGGGCATTTTAAAGTAAGCTCCCTATTGGAGGCATGGCCGAGAACCACTGAGCCGATCCACTTTCTCATTGTCACAGAGCAGAGGCACCCGCAGCAGCCTACGTACACTGGAGGTCAGGCACATCCTGGCATTTCTGCTGCAGTCCGGCAGGGTGGGGGCAGGCCAGCCCAAACCTATGGGCAGAGTGTGCAAGAATCTCACGGGAGGGGGGCCAAAGCACCAACTCTGCAGCCCACCCGCCTGGGTTCCGATCCTGGCTCGGCCACGTGTCTGCTGTGTGACCTTGGACATATTTCTTAATCTCTTGTGCTTTTGTTTCTCACCTAAATATTTAGAAAAAAACATAGTGATGGTAGCAACTACCTCGTAGGGCTGTTGTGAAGTTAAAGACAGTATTTGTTGAGTGCCTGGGACATGGTAAGCACAGTGTTAATGTTGGCCATTTATTGTTATTAATTATAGTTTTTCCCGAAGGGGCTGGTCATAAGTAATGGCCTCAGCTGCCGGAGGAGAAGGGGAACCCACTGCGGGGTGTTTCAGCCTGTCTCCCAGCAAGTCCCCTTCTACCATCGCTCCACAGGCTCATGTGAGTCTGAACAGGTGGATTGTGAGTAAAGACAAAAAGATTTACCAAAGTCTTTCAAAGACAGAGGGCGACACAAAGGGAGAGGGGACATGTCCCTGCTATGCCACAGAACCGGTGCCCTGGAGCTCAGTCATGGTGGGCAGGTGTGGCCGGGTGGTGGTGGGGGGGTGAGAGGCAGTAGAACCTGGTGGGAACTGACCCGACAGCTAGCTGGATGATGGTGAAACCCCGATGTCATCCCAGACCTTCCAGAAATACTGGGAAAGACAGAAGGAAGACCGGAGCCCTGGTGAGCTGGGGGCGGGGGGCGGGGGGAAAGCCAGCGGCATTTATGATGTGGACGGGAGCTCTCCTGAAACGACCCAGCCAATGGGGAAACTCAGGTCCCTACACAGGGGAGGGCAGCGGCTCGGAGGGACTCCTGTGGCGCATGCAGGTATCACAGTGGTAGGTGTGGGACCCAGCGCCCTGCCTCTCGAGTGTTCTCGCCACTGCACCAGGCTGCTCGAAGCGTCTGCTGCAGCCCCGGGGCCTCCACAGCCCTGTCCCTTAGATATCCAGAAGCAGGTTTGGGGTCTTCTCCCATGTACCTGCAGTGTAGGCAGATGGCTAAGTTTCGCTTTGGTGGTCTGCACCCTAGACACACGCAGCCTGCCCAGCTGTGGCCTGTGAGGACCACAGCTATCTTGGATTTCAGTCTATAAATTCGGCCATGGTGATCAGTTGAAAGGACCAGATGCAGAATTTGCAAAGGGTCCCAGTCTTAGCTCATGAGGGGACAAGCAAAATGCTGCTAGTTGTCTCCTGCCTTCTACACCCCATAGCCCCAATTCTACCATTCTTCACTAA